>JAKWJD010001756.1:6662931-6803702 GCA_027705065.1 Solanum peruvianum | reverse complement strand
TTACCTCGGCCACCACGCCCTCCAGAATAACGACCTCTACCATTACCACCTCTTCCTCTAGCCATTGGGGTCTGTAACTCTAGTTTGGACAGTACCTCTTAATGTGTCCAATCTCTCCACACCCATAACTCTCTGGTTCACGCGTCGGCCTTCAGAGAAGTGTTACCGTTCTGAGGTGGACCCCCAACTACAGTCTGTAGTGAAGACTGTATTGGTCGATTTGAGTGACCTCCGGAGTTCTGTCCTCTAGAATAAGAACCATTATACTCACCTCCCCTTCGGAACCTCTTTGATGTCGATGTCGTGGTGAAGTCATCTGGTTTCACTCCTTCCACCTCAATCACAAAGTCTACCACCTCTTGGAAGGATGTTGCTGTTGCCGCTATCTGTAAGGCTGAAATCCGCAATTCTGACCTCAACCCCTTCACAAAACGGCGGATCCGTTCTTGTGGACTGAAACAAAGTTGCGTGGCATATCTGGATAGCGCGCGAAATTTAGCCTCATACGCGTTTACTGTCATCCTTCCCTGTTCAAGACTCAAGAACTCATCCCTCTTTCTATCTCTCAAAGTCCTTGGGATATATTTCTCCATAAATAGGGTAGAGAATGATTCCCAAGTCATAGGTGGTGCCTCTGTTGGTTTGACACTCAAACATGTGAACGCCACCACATTTTGGCGTTACCTTGGAACTGATAACTCACGAACTCGACACCAAACCTCTCTACTATCCCCATCTTGTGTAGTAGCTCATGACAATCAACCAGAAATCATAAGCATCTTCAGATTCTGCACCCTTGAAGACTGGAGGTTTTAGTTTCAGGAACTTACTAAAAAGTTCATGTTGATCGTTTGTCATAATAGGCCCAGCAGTCAGACGTGGAAATGTGCCTATTCCCAATGGTGCATCCAGGCGGGGAGCCATAGTAGCCGCATGTCGTATCTCTGAAAACCGGAGGTGTTGGTGCAGAAACCATTGGAGGTGCTTGACCCTGATCGGACAAACCCGCTAAGATAAGCAAGTACTTGGTTGATCATCTCTGGGGTAGGTTGGGGTGGCATTTCCTCATTCTGCCCCTGTTCGGTTTCCCCCCTTCCTCACCCTCTCTTACTACATCCTCAGTCGGTGGAGGAGTCCCCGCCCTAGCATCAGATGGACTAGGGGCTCGTCCTCTCCCTCTAGAGGACGTCCTCCCACGACCTCTCCCACGGCCTCTTGCCGTTGTTCTTCCTCGAGCCACAGCCCCAGTGGCGGCTCAGTAGTTTCCTGTCTTTCCGTTGTCGCTGCTGGTGCGGTCGTTGCTCTAGTTCTAACCATCTGCGAAATAGAATGAGATGGTCAGATACCAATTTGTATCACCTAGATACCAATTGGACTCAAGTAGTAGCACGAAAGAAAGAATGAAAGAATGGAATTTTCCTAAAGTCTTATAGCCTCCCATAGAAAAGTAAAGGCATCCCCCTACCGTTCTTTAAGACTCTACTAGACCTGTTCTTGTGTGATGAGACCAACGAACCTAATGCTCTGATACCAAGTCTGTCACGACCCAAATCGGGGACGCGACTGGCACCCACATTTACCCTCCGATGTGAGCGAACCAACCCATCTAAACCTTAACATTTCAAGATATTTCGACAGAAAATAATGCGGAAGACTTAAACTCATTAATAAAAACAAGTAAAAGCTATTATTAATATTCCCAAAATCTGGAAGTCATCACCACAAGAACATCTATCTCAAATTTCTAAACTAAAACTGTCTAAGAACAAAATACTAAAAAGCTAGTCCATTGCCGGAAGTTCAAGGCATCAAGACTTGAAGAAGGAGACCCAGTCCAAGCTAGACGCATTAGCTCACCCTGAATTTCTGATGGAGTGAAGACTGGCTTGATCTACTGCTGAGTCGAAGTTGACGGAACGTTTGCTGCATTACACAAATAACAAAAAGGAAAACATAAAAGTAGGGGGTCAGTACAACCACACGTACTGAGTAGATATCATCGGCTAACTCAAAATAGGGAACAATATATATCAATAATAATGTAAATCAACTACAATACTCAACATGTAGCAATAGCAATTACTTTATCATTAATAATTTTCCGTCAAGTTCACACATGAGGACTCAAGCCCAATACCATACTCATTTGGGATTAAGTTCATTAGATTGAGTATATTCATTATCTTTCTTCCTCTTGTGTCGGTACGTGACACTCCGCTCCTCTAATTCTATCCTGGTGTCGGAACGTGACACTCCGATCCTCATATACATTCTATCCTGGTACCGGAACCGTGGCACCCCGATCCATATTCTATCCTGGTGTCGGAACGTGACACTCCGATCCTCATATTCATTCTATCCTGGTACCGGAACGTGGCAACCCGATCCTCATATTCTATCCTGGTGTCGGAACGTGACACTCCGATCCATATTCTATCCTGGGGTGAACGTGACACTCCGATCCTCATATTCATTCTATCCTGGTACCGGAACGTGGCACCCGATCCTCATATTCTATCCTGGTGTCGGAACGTGACACTCCGATCCATATTCTATCCTGGTGTCGGAACGTGACACTCCGATCCTCATATTCATTCTATCCTGGTACCGGAACGTGGCACCCGATCCTCACATTCTATCCTGGTGTCGGAACGTGACACTCGATCCTCATATCATTCTATCCTGGTACCGGAACGTGGCACCCGATCCCCTAATTCATCAAGCCTTCTTTTTACACTAAGGCATCCTCATTCTCATTATAATAATTTATCAAGCCTTCTATCATACTAAGGCATCATCAATCTTATTATATAATATATCAAGCGAATTAGGGTTCTTTCAAGATTTGGGATTCAATAGCTTCATCATGCTTGTTAATTAATCACAATCTCATAATCATAATCATGCAAGCATACCATTTAAGCACATAGACAGGTTTACAACATCATCAATACATATCATACACTATCAAGAGTTCACTACGATTATCGTAACATAAAAACCATAACCTACCTCCACCGAAGAATTGGAATCAACAAGAAATCTCCCAAGCTTTGTTACTTCTTCCTCTCGATCGATTTCTCCTTCTCTTTCTGTTCTTTCTCTTTTGTTTTATTCAAACCCTTTTTCCTTTACCCTAATTAATCATGTAATTAAGTGTGAAAAAGGACAATAAAACCCCACTAATTCACTTAAGGTTACCCCTTTTAACCCCTAAGTAATTAGACTTATTAATGTTAACCCTCAATCTTTATAATTAAGGAAAGAATAGTCAAAAACGACCCTTAAAACGTGTGGAGAAATCCTAGACTGCCTGGGATTGCGTGACCTGTGACGGGCCGTCGTGACTGCGACGGTCCGTCACGGTGGTCGTCGCACCTCCCCAGAATCCCATCGTCACCACGGACGCTGTGACGGTCCGTCACGCCTGTGACGGTCCGTCCTGCACGTCCGTCATGGCGGTCAGAAACTCGTTTCTCGAACCAAATTCTCAAACGTTGAAGTGTTTTGCAACGGAAACTCACGACGGTTCGTCGTGGATGTGACGGCACGTCCTGCAGGTCCGTCACAATTTACAGAGAGTCGATTTTAATATCCAAATTGAAGAATCCTAAGTGTCCTGGAACGACACTCCCTCGACGGGCCGTCGTGACCACGACGGTCCGTCGTGACACTCGTCGTTCCAGCCAGTTTTTCCAGAATTAAAAATCTGCTGCTCAAACGACTAAACAGGTCGTTACACCAAGTCAAATCATTAAATCAAAACTTAGAAAATTAGAAGCAAGAGAGGAGAAAAAAACTCAAGAACCCTAGCTCAAGAACGCCACAAGATCTAGCAGTTCCAGCCACGAAACTTAAGTATTTTTCCGTGGATTTCATTACCAAGTATGTGGGATATCACTAGTAGGTTCCTTTTACCCATTGGGTCCTTAGTTTCAGTCAGTTCTGAATTCTCTTACCATGATTAAACCTATTGTTTCTAGAACATTGATATAACTTCATGAATTTATTAAATATATGTTGCAAATCATATTATCATGTTTTTACTCAGATTATCGCATGAATTTCAGAACCCTAGCTTTGTATTTCTTTAGTTCTTGAATTACACATGCTAGGTCATATATTTCATACACTTCAGATATACATGCCTTTGTTATAAATGCATGATTATCAGATTAATTGTTGCATTGTGAGTTTGCATGTTCAGTTTTGAGCTATTCGGTATTTACAGAAATTCAGATATAATCAGTTAATTTACAAAATTCATTGGGAGTATCACAATATCGAGTTGGACTAAGGTTTAGCGTACAATAGTCCCAGAACTACTAGCCTAGTAGGTTGTAAGTCCCCTCTGTGGGCAATCTGTTTAGTGATTACGCCCTCATGCCTTTATACCTTGGGCAGGGTATATTAGGTCCTCTCGACGGGGCGTATACATCAAACTCTATATTTAACTCATGTGGTTTTATTATCGGTTATTAGTAGCACCCACAGTTCAGTCAGACTCTCTACATTGACCATTCATCTGAATATTCAGTATTCAGTTTCAGCATGTTATAAATTGTTCATTACATCCAATTAGCTTAGAAATACGCACATCACGTTCAGATTATTTTACTTGTTTTTGTCACGACCTAAAAATGGACGTGATGGCACTTGTCTTATCCCACCAAGACAAGTCAGCCTAAAACTAAACTTATTACAATAAAATGCGAAAAATTTATTATCGACTTACATTATACCCCAAAACCTGGTTGTCACGTGTACAAGCCTCTAAAGTATTACAATCGGATCAAAAGAAAATATAAGTCTCATATGATATTGTTTCTAGAGTAGAATAAAATCATAAACAAGAGTAAGGAGGGATGCTGAGATGACAAACAACTACCTCACAAAATCTCCAGGAAGCCTCGGAAAAGAAGAGAATATATCATAAAAGTCCGGGCTAGTAACCTACAAAAAAATTTGTAGTAGCAAGGGGTGAGTACCAAACCACACGGTACTCAGCAAGTAAACCTCTAAACACAAGATAAGGGGATGAAATACGGGTACTCCTACCACCCCCAACCGAACCTCCACAACTACAACCTGCATAAACATCAGCCCAACCTAACAGCTCACAGTTTACATAGAACGTAACTCAACAAAAACATTTAAACAAATTACATATCCTCCACAACAACACTTTTAACAAATTATATATCCTCAACATCAACACTTAAACAAATTAGATATCCTCATAGCAACACTTCCAAAAATTTACATATCCTCAATAACACACTTCAATAAATTACATACCCCCAACAACACACTTTAACAATATATATCCTCAATAACAAGCTCAGTATTCAACAATCACAATTTCCGCAAAAAGGCAATCACTAGATCAGCAAAACACAATATCAAGTTCACTAATGATAGGTATGTGCAATATCAAGTATACTAATGATAAGTATGTGCAATGTAATGGAATGCAATGTCAAGTATAATGATGCATGTCTGACCTAGTGATACACGCCCGATGTCTCTCAGTCCGGGACCCATGGGGGACATATCTGTCCATGCATCTGTCGCGGCGCACGACACGACCCTCGATTATAGTAACCATCGCGGCGCGCGATACGTCCCTCGAAATATAGTATCCATCGCGGCGCGCAATACGTCCCTCGAAATGGTACATCCTCTTTAAGTTATCATTCTTTCTCAATGCACATAACACTTTCACAACCATGTCTCAGAATAATGCAATGACATATTCACACAAATAATGAGGAGATGACCATTTTCATAACAGCCCACAGTTCACAACCACACAAACATGAAATCACATCAACAATGATTCAACAAGCCATCAAACTTTTCTCAACACATTACACATAAATAATTAATCACATCGCCTTTTGTTATCCCTTTTATTTCATCATTAGAATTAATCAATGTGGACAAGTCAACCCATCACCAATCCCGTTACTCCCAAACATATATCACAAGGAAATACACGTATTCCATACACTTAACAAGAGTTTAGAAATCCACTTGCCTTAGTCAATCGAATAATTACCCTTGGGCTTGAGCCTTCCCTTTCCGTTGAGCTTACGAACCAATGGAATCTATTCAAGTATACATTCACAATAAGGTTTCAAAACTAACAACACTCACACTTTTATGTGTTTAACCTTGACCTAAAAATACACTCCAAATTTATAATCAAGTTTGTAATTCTTGATGTCAATTGTCAATTAACATGTCAACCCTTTAAATTTTCTACAAATCTCAAGTCCAGGACTAAGTTTCAATTTCTCTGAATATCATAAATCTAATGATATACATACAATACTATTTGACTAGATATTTAACTAGACATATGAATACAACAAAACTTACTTAATACTATCTTAGCAATAAGGAAGATCCAATAATTTTTAAACCACGAAAAATAATATTAAACCCATTAAAATCGGCATAATATCACATAAAACTTAGTTGAAGTTATCCCTCGTAGTGATTGTTTAATCGTGGTCAATTAATTGATATTATTATCATATTATTTTTGATGCATCAGTTAGATGCTCTTAGCTTTTATTTAATTTTAATATTATTATTAATAATATTTTCAACTCAACCTTAAATTTTCGTACACATATTGACCGCATAACTCAATCAATTAACAATGTTATTACTTCATATTTCATTCCTAATACCTAATTATTAATACTAAAAAGGTCAATCATTGTTCAATCACCATGCCATTAATAGCCATTAACAATTTTCCACTAAAAAAAATTGTTAGCATAGGTTATCAAATCCAGTTTCTTCTCTTTTTCTTTCAAAGCCATTTGTTTTTTAATAATAATAATACTAAACTATTCATTCATATATACAATACCAAATTTTGTTTGGATTACCTTGGAATATGGCTGGTAAGTTTGGAATTCGCCGATGATTGTCGCTGCTTCCGTTTTTCCCAAGTTTTGTTTTCTTCTTATATTTATTTTTTAGTCTAAAATTATTAAACCCTACTAAATTACTTTTAAAACATGGGCCTAATAGGATAGAATATTAATAAATTATTAAAATTGTATTCACTATTTAAATAACCATAGTAAATTCAAAATTCCCATTAAAATTTTACGGAAAGGCACCTTTATTAAAGAGACATAACTAGTTTTCAGAATAGCCTAGCGGGTCATTACATTATCCACCACTAAAAATCATGTTCGTCCTCGAACATAAAGTAAAATAAAGTCAAATACTATGGGATACCAAGAGCCTAAGGTATGACTTTCAGAGTCGTGTTCTCTTTCCGAGTAAACTCTAAAAAAATTTCAAATTATGGATATTATGGAAGAAGTATTTAGTTTTATTTTTCCTTGGTTCTATACATCTTTATGTGATTACCTTCTTCATTTTAAACATAGTATAGAGTATGATTCAATACATATGCTCATGTGTATTTCTACAACTACGGGTGAGCCCCTAGTGGTGGATCGGATGTACCAATCCTCTTATTTCCTCTTGATAGAGTAGGATCCTTTGACAGAATTTGTCATTTCATTTATGATAATTTGGCGTTGTTGAAATAGTTAAAGTATCTCAATATGTATACAGACACAACCTTTATTATGAGGACTTATATAAGAGCTTCCGTGAATAGTTACAGTTATTTGAGAGTGTTGTTAGAGGTTCTATATGCATGGGTGTATCATTTGCTAGGTGTTTACTCGATAACTTTCTTCTTTAGGTTGGATATATCGCGCGCCGCGATGGATACTATATTTCGAGGGACGTATCGCGCGCCGTGATGGTTACTATTATCGAGGGTCGTGTCGTGCGCCGCGACAGATGCATGGACAGATATGTCCCCCATGGGTCCCGGACTGAGAGACAGTGGGTGTGTATCACTAGGTCAGACATGCATCATTATACTTGACATTGCATTCCATTACATTGCACATACTTATCATTAGTATACTTGATATTGCACATACCTATCATTAGTGAACTTGATATTGTGTTTTGCTGATCTAGTGATTGCCTTTTTGCGGAACTTGTGATTGTTGAATACTGAGCTTGTTATTGAGGATATATTATTTGTTAAAGTGTTGTTGTTGAGGGTATGTAATTTATTGAAGTGTGTTATTGAGGATATGTAAATTTTTGGAAGTGTTGCTATTGAGGATATCTAATTTGTTTAAGTGTTGATGTTGAGGATATATAATTTGTTAAAAGTGTTGTGGTGGAGGATATGTAATTTGTTTAAATGTTTTTGTTGAGTTACATTCTATGTAAACTGTGAGCTGTTAGGTTGGGCTGATGTTTATGCAGGTTGTAGTTGTGGAGGTTCGGTTGGGGGTGGTAGGAGTACCCGTATTTCATCCCCTTAGCTTGTGTTTAGAGGTTTACTTGCTGAGTACCGTGTGGTTTGGTACTCACCCCTTGCTACTACAAAATTTTTTGTAGGTTACTAGTCCGGACTTTTATGATATATTCTCTTCTTTTCCGAGGCTTCCTAGAGATTTTGTGAGGTAGTTGTTGGTCATCTCAGCATCCCTCCTTACTCTTGTTTATGATTTTGTTCTACTCTAGAAAAAATATCATATGAGACTTATATTTTTTTTTGATCCGATTGTAATACTTTAGAGGCTTGTACATGTGACAACCAGGTTTTGGGGTATAATGTAAGTCGATAATAAATTTTCCGCATTTTATTGTAATAAGTTTAGTTTTAGGCTGACTTG
This sequence comes from Solanum peruvianum, assembly GCA_027705065.1. Classification (NCBI taxonomy): domain Eukaryota; kingdom Viridiplantae; phylum Streptophyta; class Magnoliopsida; order Solanales; family Solanaceae; genus Solanum; species Solanum peruvianum. The sequence goes on along the minus strand of JAKWJD010001756.1, from coordinate 6,794,964 downwards.
TCTTGGTGGGATAAGACAAGTGCCATCACGTCCATTTTTAGGTCGTGACAGTTTTTGTGTTTGTTCAGTTATGTTTTATTTCAACTTTTCTCTATCCTACATGCTCAATACCTTTCAAGTACTAACACATATGTGCTCTACATCTCCTCGTGATGTATGTTCAGCTTCTCAGCATCGAAATCACGCACAGATCGATTTCCCGATCTCTAGTTCAACAGATATAGTGGTGAGTCCTCATTACCTGAGGACAAAAGTCATGAGTTTCATTTCATTCTTTAGTCATTTAGTTTCAGTTTTTGCTAGATTTAGCTTGGGTTTGTCCCAGTATTTTTAGTCTAGTTTAGAGGCTATATTAAGACATAGTTAGATTCATCTTAGTATTGAGTTAATATTTATTTTGTATTAAACTCATTGTTTTCAAATATCAGTTCTAGAATATGAATATACCCCATATTTTTATTTTAAGTATGATTTAGCTTCCACAACAGTTTATTATCTTTAGTATGCTCATGATCATTCCAGCAGGGTTAGTTCGGGATCACGTGTGGTCCTAGGTTCTGTGTCTGTGTCTCGGGGGTAGCTCTGGTCATGACAATAACTCTCACATGCAAAAAGAAGTGAAAAAAGACATTAAAGATGAGTTATTTGAGGAGATCATGTTCTTTAATATGCGAAAAGCTCTACGTAGGAAAGTAACATTTTTTTGTCTGAATAATAAACCATAAAATATAATGTTTTTGATTCCTTACACAGAGTTTTCAACATATTAAAGAACATGACCTATTCACATGCTCTTCTTTTGTGGACTTCCTTTCACTTTTTTCTACATTTAAGAGTTCTTTCTAGATATGCTTATCACAATAAAAAGAATACGATGTATAAATTTCTTATTAAATGAGAACAAGCCTGTATTATGTCAGAGTTGTTGCTATCGTCAACAATTTAATCTCTAAATCCATTGATAATATCTATGTTGTTCTTTTACCTGAATATCATTATTGTTTCCATTTGAAACAAGTTCTTATTATGTGAAAAACGATAACTTATTTTAATGAAATAAATAAGGAAGATTAGAAGTCAATATTCTAACTAATCGAATGATATCATGAAAATTCAAACTAATTCTATTCATATAATATTTAACAATGAAAAGGAGAAGTAAGAATTATTTGGAGTATAAGGAAGATACAAAACATCTATAAACAGTATATGACCACGTGCCCACAGTAAATAAATTAAATTAAATTATATTTTTACTGGCATTAATTATTCAATATAATGTGACCATTAAATGTAACATGTTTATTTCTGTATGGCAAAAGACATAAAGTACACTTTGAACTTATATTGAAAAGTCAGTTACACACTTAACTATTACGACGATCTATTAAACAGTCAATATTGTTCAAAGTGATATTAATATCCCCTCAGAACGTGACATGACAAAGAAAGTGTCTTCGTCCTCCTTAAGGTGCGTGAGATATATATATATATATATATATATATATATATATATATATATATATATATATATATATATATATATATATATATATATATATATATATATATATATATATATATATATATATATATATATATATATATATATATATATATTAGAATGAAATTTTTGAACACATGACACTATTTTATTGGTCATTATACAATTATGTATTAAAAATTTTAATATATCAATTATTTTAATTTTTTTCTTTTTAAATCTTTTTATTGGTGGCCCCAATTTCTTAGAAACATTTATATCTTTCTTAATTTTGAGTTATTCTTCTTAGGAATTACTAGATTTGTCATCAGTGATTGTTTAATGGAAGCACATCCAACACTCTACCCTTAAAGAGGAACTTATAAAAAGAAATGGAGAATATGACGACTTCATAAGATTTAAAATTCATGATTTTTTTGTTTGAACTTGTCGGAAGATTCACCAAAGAAGATTATCGAAAAATAATTACGAGAAAGATAATGATTTCTATTGAAAATCTTATGACATTTATGAATAAAGTTCATGATTATACTATCCAAATTTATCAAAAATTCATTGAAGAAAGTGATTTATCCATCTTTGTCTTCTCTATTCTCGCCGAAGCACTACCTAAAATCACCACAATGTCATTTTATGTCTCAAATCATCAATAACATATTTTATTAGTCATTACCAACAAAGAAAACTAATGAAATGCTTGATTTACATAGAAGTTATCAAGATTCTTAATGAATTTTACATATTTAAAAATTATACTTGTTCCACTAGCAACAACGGTGTTTCCCATCGCCTATCACCTCCACAAACATTTCTCAACTTCATAATTGACTTATTGACTCCTATTTTCTTTTCAAAATTTTATTTTTCCCTTCAAGTTATAACAATGGAGAAGAAGAGAAATAAATTTTAAAAAGAGAAAAGTATGGTGAGAGGAGGAAGATGCCCAAATATTTATTTGAAATGTTTAAGAAAATATCAAGAGATAAATGTATTTTAAAATTAAAAAAATATAAGTTATATATGAAAATGCTTGTACTACACTTCATTTTAAATAACTTAGATTGTCTTCGGAGGGGTTATTAATATCACTCTGAAACAGATTAGGTGTGTAATAGGTCGCCGCAACAGTTTAAGTGTGTAACTGAATTTTCGATACAAGTTCAAGGGGTAATTTATTCCTTTCTTTTCTTATTATGGAATTCTTTCTGTAATTCTATTTTCTGGAAAAAAGAACTTTAAAAATTCTCTTACATTATTTAATTTCTATAAATTTATGTTGTTTTTGTTTCTGCTTTATGAATTTTAATTCATGAGGTTTTTGTAGTGGAATGAAGTAATAAATGAGTGTCCTTTCATACACTTATAACAATACTATAGAAGGTTTTGGAGAACCTGATGGCTTCTATTGTATACATATACACGAGTTACTTTTATTGAAAATCATAATTCTATTATTGATAGTGAGTTTTCTATCTGAACTATTACATAATAATTAACGAAACACACCTAAATGTTGACTAGAGCAAGTCCAAAAGTTGCTTGTATGAACGTTTTTCCATAAAATCTCCATCTACCTACATATGTTGCAACTCTATCAGCCGACACATTATTTTTTAAAATATATTTATTTTCAATAAAACTCTAAATCTCCTCTTTCAAGTAAGAGATATTGCATGACATGAAAGAGATAAGGCACGACTTATTAGAAGGTGGAGAAGAAAATGAAATATGACAATGTTGTAAGGAATTAGTTTACACGAAGATAGTGTTAACATTTAACTTAACTTTTAATCTAATACTACTTTATTTAGATTTGTCATGCTGGAAATTTTTTCAGCATGGAGTATCACATGACAAATATTTTAAACAAAAGAAAGTGTACACTTATGTCAGAAATTGGTCGAAATGTGTTTCACTAAATATTTATTACAATGAAAATTTATTTTTTAGTACATAAATTATATATAAAGAATTTATGATTAAAGAGTAAAACAATCGATCAATTATTGGATGGACAGATTGGTCTTTCAACTTTTTAAACATTATGGTCCACATTTTGAATAAATTTGATTGATGTGATAGAAGATATATAAAGTATTGCTATTTATATCATGCATATTTAATTAATTGGATATTTGATTTAGTATAGAAGTAAAATGACAATCAAACATGATATTTTGGAGCTTTCCATTTCTATATTTGTAACACTTGAATTGGCAAATGGAAGAAAAAAATTTGTAGGACTAAAGTCTGATTTTACAAATCTCATCTATGGACTATAAAAATTTCTACATGTAATTGATTAAAACTATAGGAAAAGGGAACTTTTTTTTCCAAAACAAATCTCAATATTCTTTTTATGGTTCATCATAACGGTCCAATAATCTTATCTACAAGTCATAGATATTTCTCGCAGGTAAGTCCCATTCTTAGTAAAATGTCAAGTGTACAAAAATTGGTTTATATGAACCATAGAATACCTACAAAATGTAGAATTGTTCCGTCTAAAGATTGGTGAACTCATGGTCCTAGTACTTAGTCTACAGCTGACTAGTACAAATTGTAGAAAGATCTACGATTCGTAGGTTGAGTCGAAATTACTTTTAGAAGTTTTGGAATTTTTTTCCTAATTAATTTAAATCAAATTGTGTCATTTTACCTTCTACCCTAAGCTGTCGTATAATGTTTCAAGCCCTAATTTTACTATTTTCTGTTGATTCTCCTAAATTCCCCAAAACAACTCCCCAAATTCTCCTTAGAGAAGAAGAATTAGCTAGGATTTCATTCAAATCTTCAATTTTCTATCATTTTTAACTTAAAAGCATCAACATATGTGGGTATCCACCCATGGAGTCCTTTCCTTCATGAGTTCCAAAGGTTTTCAAGTTCTCCCTTCAATTTCAATTAATTCATGTTGGGTTTCACTTCAATCTCATGGGTTCCATTCGATTATGATTTTTTATTTTTGATTTATTATTAAAATGAATGATTCCATGTTTATTCGTGATGTTTAACTGATTTACCTTAATTCGTTCATGATCCATGATTTTTTATTAATAATCCTTGTAAATGTTATTAACTATGTATTATGAATCTACGAAGATATGCATATTTTTAAGATGTTATTATAAATGAGACGATGATGCTTTAAAAGGAACATAAAAATGCTATTGTAAAAGGTTTTCTCACATTTTATTATAATCATGGTTGTAAAAGATATTTCTCACATAATGATTTCCATTGATGAAAGATTTTCTCATCCATGTTGAATTATGTTTAAAAAGGCTATTCTACATTTTGATTTTGAAAGATGTGGATTGGTATTGGTCAATAATTTTCCTATGTTAAATTGATTATTAAGTTTTATCTATTTGGTTGAGGTTTATTATACAAAGCATCGAGAGGGACTTGAGGTGGAGGCTCGAATAAGATAGTCTCTAGTAGCAACCTCTACTCCAAGACTACATGTTCCTATACAATATCTTAAATGACCTAACTAATGGATCTATTTTATAACAAGATGATCGGTACATATTCTACCTTGAAAAGTATATTCCCCTTCTTTTGGTATGAGGGATTAACTAAATTTCATGATGTATCTCTAATGGTATTATTGTCGATTAGAGCTAAAATCTCACAAAATGACTACGTTTTATTAAGCTTTCTTTATGTCAATTATGTTAATGTATTTGACTATGTTTTATGATTTTCATGTCATTTTTATCTAAAAGCTTTTAAATGTTTTATTATAATCATGCTTACATGTTTTAAGTCGTTTATGTTATCATGTCTATGTTTATGCATATTGTCTTGTACTTAGTACATCTTATGTATTAATGCATATTTGTTTTTATATTATCTCAATAATGTAGGGTTCCAACGTTCCTGTCTCACACACTTATGGCTAGACATCTAATAGGTACTTAAAGTTAATGGTGCGTCCTCACGTTCAGGGGATAGAGACAATTTATAGCTTTATTCATTTCATTTCAGACTTTGTATGGGATGTATGAATTATTGTTGCCAATCTGTGTTAAGAAAATCAGAAATTACTGGTTGTAATAAATCATTCAGAAACACGAAGTAACTGAGATTTATAGAACCAGTAAATAAGATGAACAGAAATTTATTTGTAAAAAATAATTTAATCTGTAAAACTTACCAGAATGTTGAATACTCTTTTATTTCTCTTTTTAGGAAGAAAATCAAGTCCACTGAATTCACAGTGTGCCCTTAAGGAAATTATTCCCCTCTAGTATCCGAGGTTTGATTTGGAATATAACCTCCCAGGGTAAAATGATCTTAATCAGTAGAGTATACATACCAAAAACTCTACTGTCAGCGAATCAATCCACAGCAGGAAAGTACACGAAGAAATATATGTTTTTAAGAAGAAGGAAGATCAGAAAATTCGTTAGGAAATATTCTGAATACTGAATGGTATTTATAGGCAAGAATAACATATTCTGAAAGGTTGCTACCCTTTCAGAATTGACACGACCATTAATGAAAGGTTGCAAACTTTCAAATGGTATTGACTGTTCCTGAAAGTTGCAACCTTTCAGAATAGTCATGGCGGGAAATTTTGAATATAACAGAATTTAAAACGGGTCACTCGCGTGGATACGAGTCGGGTCGGGTTAACTAAAAAGTTGAAAACATTTTGGTTAAATTCTGTTATCAACTAATTTGTTGAAAATAATTTTTGGCCATTTAAATTAATTAATAAATAATTAAAATAAATTTTGTCCAAAAAATTATCTCTCGATCGATCATTTGCCAAAGCCAAAGCCGAAGCCGAAGCGAGCGACGACGATGACGGCGCGAGGGGGGTCCCTCTTTCCAACCCTTTTAACAATTAATAGGAGTGTTTATTTATTTAAAATCTCCTATGTTCATTTCCATTACCGATGAGGGACTATTGCCTATTTCAATAAAGCATTAGAGGACTTTTCAAGTTTCCTACCTTTCAAGTTCTAAACTTTTCAAATTCCTCTCCTTCCCTCTATTTCCCATCAATTCTTGCTACATACCCAACAATCCCCCACATTGATGGGGAATAGTTATAACATAGGAATGCACGGACAATTGTGTACTTTACAAGCAAGGATTAATTGCATCTGGATAAGTAGGTTTCCCCTTGGACTTTCCGTAGTGAACATATGTCGGATATACTCGGTCAATCAGTAGATGTGATATCTTTGAACCGTCGAACTTTAGTGTATACCTAGACAACCATATGTCACACAATTAACCCTTTACTGTTTATGATTCTTACGGTTGTGTTCGTTTCAGCCATGAACACCTCCTGGTTTCATGAGTGTATAGAGAATAGGATTTTGACATAAAATTCTCTTTGAAGCGGCTTCCACTTCACACTCACATAGGTGATTTCTAACCGTGTCATCTCGTAGATACACTATTTGGTCAAATCTACCAAACTTAGCAAATCATTAAAAACTTTAAGCTTTATTACCTCATTAACAAGCCTTAAAGTTTTAACCTTTTCCTAAACATTGTCTTCATCATGAGAATGGATTGAGTTAATTGACAATGTCAAACCGTCAGCCACAACTTTGTTTTTCTCCTTGAATCTAGCTCTTGGGATCTCCAGTCTGCTAGATAGAGTTACCGTCATGCTGACTTGTCCTAAGACGTAAACCCATTCCCTTAGATGATCTTTCAACTGCCTCTCTCACTAGGCCTTTCGTTAGTGGATCTGACACATTATCGCTTGACTTTACATAGTCAATTGTGATAATTCCACTAGAGAGCAGTTGTCTTATGGTGTTATGTCTACGTCGTATATCACGAGACTTCCCGTTGTACATAACGCTCCCTGCCCTACCTATTGCTGCTTGACTATCGCAATGTATGCAAATTGGTCCAACAGGTTTGGGCCAGAATGGAATATCCTCTAGGAAATTCCGGAGCCATTCCGCTTCTTCACCAGCCTTATCCAAAGCAATGAATTCAGATTCCATTGTGGAGCGAGCAATACATGTCTGTTTGGAAGATTTACAAGAGACAACTCCTCCACCAAGTATGAATACACAACCACTCGTGGATTTTACATCATTTGACCCGGTGATCCAATTTGCATCACTATATCCTTCAATCACAACAGGATATTTATTATAATGCAAAGCATAATGTTGTGTCCATTTTAGATAACCCAACACACGTTTCATATCCATCCAGTGAGTTTGATTCGGATTACTAGTGTACCGACTCAGTTTACTAATAGCACATGCTATATCTGGTCGCGTGCAATTCATAATATACATCAAACTTCCCAACACTCTGGCATATTCCAATTGAGAGTCACCTTGACCTTCATTCTTTTTAAATGTACAACCTAAATCAATTGGAGTTTTGACTACATTGAAATTCAAGTAATTGAACTTATCCAATACTTTTTCAATATAATGAGATTGAGATAATGCTAGTCCCTGGGGAGTTTTGATAATCCTGACCCCTAAGATCAAATGAGCAACTCCTAAGTCTTTCATATCGAACTTGCTGGACAACATGCGCTTAGTAGCATTTATATAGTCAATTTCTTTACTCATTATTAACATGTCATCAACATACAAACAAACAATGACTTCATGATTCATAACGTTTTTAATGTAAACACATTTATCACATTCGTTAATCTTGAATCCATTTGCCAACATTATTTGATCAAATTTAGCATGCCATTGTTTGGGTGCTTGTTTGATTCCATAAAGTGACTTCACAAGTCTGCACACTTTCTTTTCTTTACCAGGAACTATAAACCCTTCAGGTTGTTCCATGTAAATTTCTTCCTCTAACTCTCCATTTAAGAAGGTTGTCTTTACATCCATTTGGTGGATTTTAAGATCATGCACTGCTGCTAGTGCTATTAACGTCCTAATTGATGTTATCCTTGTTACTGGAGAATATGTATCAAAGTAGTCCAGACCTTCCTTTTGTCTGTACCCTTTGACTACCAGTCTAGCCTTATATTTGTCAATAGTCCCATCAGGTTTCATTTTCCTTTTAAGATCCATTTTGATCCTAAAGGTTTATTTCCTGGAGGAAGATCAGTCAATTCCCAAGTGTGATTGCTTAAAATTGATTCAATCTCACTATTGACTGCTTCTTTCCAATAAGTTGACTCTGACGAAGACATAGCTGCTTTAAATGTTTGAGGCTCATTTCAAGCAATAGTGCTACAAAATCTGGTTCGAAAGAAACAGATTTTCATTGTCGAGTACTTCGCCTAGGTTCCTCACTAGTTAGAATATTTTCCATTGATTCTTCTCGTGGTCGTTTAGCTCTTTCACTTGTTGACTCACTTTCAGTTTTATACGGATAAATGTTTTCAAAAAACTCTGCATTATCTGATTCAATTATCGTATTAACATGAATCTCAGGATTATCAGATTTATGAACCAAAAATCGACAAGCTTTACTATTCACAGCATACCCAATAAAGACACAATCTATTGTTTTGGGTCCAATTTTAACTCTCTTAGGTAAAGGAACCTTTACCTTGTCTAAACACCCCCACACTTTGAAATATTTCAAGTTGGGTTTTCTTCCTTTCCACAACTCATATGGAATTGATTGTGTTTTTCGATGGGGTACTCTATTGAGTATTTTATTAGCTGTAAGGATGGCTTCGCCCCAAAGATTTCGCGGTGAACAAGAATTGATCATTAAGGCATTCATCATTTCCTTTAATGTTCTGTTCTTCCGTTCTGCCAAACCATTTGACTGTGGTGTATAAGGTGCAGTAGTTTAATGAATAATACCATATTCCAAACATATCTCTGCAAAAAGGAGATTCATATTCTCCACCCCTATCACTCCGAATCATTTTTATCTTTAGATTCAATTGGTTTCCCACTTCATTTTTGCATTGCTTAAATGCATCAATTGCTTCATCCTTACTATTAAGCAAATATACATAACAAAATCGAGTGCAGTCATCAATAAAAGTTATAAAGTACTTTTTCCCACCACGAGATGGTGTTGACTTCATATCGCATATATCTGAGTGAATTAAGTCTAAAGTTTTAGAATTTCTTTCAACAGACTTGTAAGGATGTTTAACAAACTTACTTTCCACACAAATTTCACATTTCGACTTATCGCATTTAAAATCAGGCAATACTTCTAGATTAACCAATTTTCGCAAGGCTTTGTAATTTACATGTCCCAAACGGGCATGCTATAAATCACTTAACTCCAATAAGTAAACAGAAGCAGAATTTTTATTAATACTGTCAATAACCATTACATTTAGTTTGTTAAGACCCTCATTGAGGTAGCCCTTTCCTATAAACATTTCATTCTTACTTATTACAGCTTTATCACTAACTAGGACAAACTTAAACCCGTTCTTAACGAGTAGTGCAGCAGAAACTAAATTCTTCCTAATAGTAGGGACATGCAGAACATTGTTTAAAGTCAACACTTTGCCAGATGTCATTTTCATCATTACTTTCCCAGTTCCTGCAATCCTTGTTGTTTCTGTGTTTCCCATGAATAAATCTTTATCGTACTCAGCAAGAGTGTACGTTGCAAAGGCTTCTTTTGCAAAGCAAATATGTCTAGTAGCACCTGAGTCGAGAAACCACTCCTTGGGATTTCCAACTAAGTTACATTTTGATATCATTGCACACAAGTCATCTGCATCTTCCATCTTTTCCACGATGTTTGCTTGACTTTTGCCTTTGCCTTTGTTTTTGTCCTTTCTTGGAGCATGACAATTAGAAGATCTATGACCAGCCTTGCCACAATTATAATAGTTGCCTTTGAATTTCTTCTTGGCCTGTTCTGACTTCTGCCCGTTGGACTTCTTTCTCTTTTTGTCTTTGGTAGGAGCTTCTTCAACAATATTAACTCCAATGATTGTTGAACTCTTACGCGACTTCTTTTCGGCATTTTTGTTATCTTCCTCAATCTTGAGACGAATCACAAGATCTTCAAGCTTCATTTCTTTACGCTTGTGCTTTAGATAATTCTTGAAATCATTCCACAAAGGAGGCAACTTCTCGATCATTGCAGCCACTTGAAAAGCTTCATTTACTACCATATCTTCAGCAATCAGATCATGGAGAATAAGTTGAAGTTCCTGCACTTGTGATCCAACAGTTTTACTATCTATCATTTTATAGTCTTAAAACTTTGCGACCACAAATTTTTTCAAGCATGCATCTTCTGTCTTATATTTCTTCTCAAGTGCATTCCACAACTCTTTTGAAGTTGTTATTGCACTATAGACATTATATAAGTCATCCTCTAAAGCACTCAAAATCTAACCTTTACATAGGAAGTCTGACTGTTTCCATGCTTCAACAATCATAAATTTTTCCCTGTCTGGCATATCATCAGCAGGTACTGGAGTATCTTCACTTGTAAATTTCTGCAGACCAAGAGTGGTAAGCCAGAAAAATACTCGTTGCTGCCATCCTTTGAAATTCACACCTGTGAATTTACCCGGTTTCTCTGCTTGTGATACAAGAGTTCGGGTTGGTGCAGCAACAGCCACTGTAACACCAGTGTTTTCCATTTCTGATAAACAAAATTGATACAATATAAGTAAGCAATAAATTATAATTGCAGACTTAAAGGAGTATAAAATCACAAAGATTTTTGTCTCCACCAGAAACACAGATTTAAATAATTTCCTTAAGATTGTTGCCAATCTGTGTTAAGAAAATCAGAAATTACTGGTTGTAATAAATCATTCAGAAACACGAAATAACTGAGATTTTTAGAACCAGTAAATAAGATGAACAAAAATTTATTTGTAAAAAATAATTTATTCTGTAAAACTTACCAGAATGTTGAATACTCTTTTATTTCTCTTTTTAGGAAGAAAATCAAGTCCACTAAATTCACAGTGTCCCCTTAAGGAAATTATTCCCCTCTAGTATCCGAGGTTTGATTTGGAATATAACCTCCCAGGGTAAATGATCTTAATCAGTAGAGTATAGATACCAAAAACTCTACTGTCAGCGAATCAATCCACAGCAGGAAAGTACACGAAGAATTATATGTTTTTAAGAAGAAGGAAGATTAGAAAATTCGTTAGGAAATATTCTGAATACTGAATGGTATATATAGGCAAGAATAATATATTATGAAAGGTTGCTACACTTTCAGAATTGACACGACCATTAATGAAAGGTTGCAAACTTTCAAATGGTATTGACTGTTCCTGAAAGTTGCAACCTTTCAGAACTGTCATGGCGGGTCGGGTTAACTAAAAAGTTGAAAACATTTCGGTTAAATTCTGTCATCAACTAATTTATTGAAAATAATTTTTGTCCATTTAAATTAATTAATAAATTAAATAAAATAAATTTTGTCCAAAAAATTATCTCTCGATCATTTGCCAAAGCCAAAGCCAAAGCCAAAGCCAAAGCTGAAGACGAAGACGAAGCGAGCGAGCGACGATGACGACGGCGCGAGGGGGGTCCCTCTTTCCAACCCTTTTAACAATTAATAGGAGTGTTTATTTATTTAAACTCTCCTATTTTCATTTCCATTACCGATGAGGGACTATTGCCTTTTTCAATAAAGCATTAGAGGACTTTTCAAGTTCCCAACCTTTCAAGTTCTAAACTTTTCAAATTCCTCTCCTTCCCTCTATTTCCCATCAATTCTTGCTACGTACCCAACAATTATGTCTCATTCACTTTCTTTATATGACTTTGAAACTTATGTTAGACTTCCATATTTTTGTCAGTCTTTTGATATACAAATTGTTATCTTTAAAAGTCTTTATTTGTATTATCTTGTACGATGCATGCTAAGTGACTTGTGTATGGCTTCTCGGGGTCCTATACTCCATGTTACGCGTAGGATCTACTTTTGATTGTGACAAGTCACGCACCTTTACTAATTCTTTAAGATATCAGCCACTCGCACTAACAACAGGTAGCAGATAACTCTGTCAAACAAAAATAGGACAAATAAGAAGATTCACCCAAACAATTCGTTTTTGCTAAAATTTAAACGTGAGACTTTGATGCTCAATCACTTCATTGATCACTAGAAGATGCCCTTGGGTGCACTAAATTAATGTAGTTAGTTCAATTTTTATGCAATCAACATTTAAATACCGTAAAATCATTTTCTCGTGTATATGTAATTTATGTAAATTCATTATTTAAAAATCATTTTCTCGTGGATATAAAAATTTATATGTTAATGTCTCAATGTGTTTCCTTTATCTATAACATTAGTCTTGATAGTTAAAACTGTTAAAAATCATTTAAATTTTTCAGTTATAACCTAATTTTTTTTATTGTTTTATCTTGATTGAGTTATATAATGATAATATGTGGTTAAAGATATTCCAATCTTTGAATTGAAAATTTTGAAGTGTGTCAAAAAATAAAGTTATAGAAAATATTTTAAAGTACAATTAAAGTATTCCCAAGAACGTGATGTTCTTAAGACTTTGCAAGATCAAAGTTATAACATAGATTATCAATAGATATCTAATGTATTTACTTGAGAAAATAAATCGAAATGATATATTTAGATCTTGATCACTTACTGAGTAATTTAAGAAAATATTAGTATACATCAAAGATATCACAAGAAGTATTATCTTATACTACTATGAAACTAATAAAGGTCGACAATTAAATTCTCAATATTCTTATTGATAATCTAAATGCAATATATCCTTGAGAATGAAAAACACTCTTATTTTTCAAAATATGAAAAAAGTGGTTGTTCACTTAATAAAACTTTAAAAGAATAATCTAGAGGTGATAAAATCCTAATCGATGAAAAACTAGAACTAAAATTCTAATATTTGTGGTTGAATTAAGGCTTTTTAGGTTGTTTTGGTCATGGTTGCTAGTTTCAGCTCTTCTGATACTGAGGTGTCACTTTGGACCTCTTTACTTTAAGGTTGAAATTTTTTAATCGAAATAAAGAAAAAAGCTAATTTAGTCAAGCACAAAATTTATGTTTGGGTTGTTTTTTAAGTGAGGTTAAGTCAACTGATATAGTAAATTAAAAGCTTACACACACCCATCTCACTTTGTTCCTTTACTTCCAACCCAAGAACTATATTTTTTATTTACGTATTTTCCATTTTGGTATCATATTTTTATCTTTTTTAAGTGTCTAGTAAATGATTCAAATTATCTATGAGCAGTAACTTATTAGAGTACTCATTAAGTAGCTTTTAATTTAATTCGGGGCACTAATCATTAGATTTTTAAAAACTATATGTCATAACTTATATTTATTCACAGTAGATAAAAGGACAACTATGCTCAATCATTTTCCAAAAGGTAAGAATACTATAATTCAATTAAGTCGAACTAATTAAATGGTAAAATTACAATAAAATGTGATTCAAAATTGTCTTAACTATCAACATTATATTATTGACTATATAGTATCATATTAAATTGAGTCGTTGACACATAATGTGTATAGAGACAAGAAAAGAGATTTGAATGTTGACCACAGAAAAGTTGACTTAATAATAAAAATATATTTTCCTATTTTATGAAAATGAGTTTGTTGCTATGATTATTAATTGTTTTTTTGCAGGTGCTTAAGATCGGTATATTTGATTAATTCTGAATTTTTATAAAATCTAATATAAATCAAAACACCAATCACCATCTATAAAATCCCATCTTTTGTTCCATAAGTTTTTATCCCTTAATTACATTTTCTATTTCTCCATACATGTCCTCCAGTTTGGAGACTATATTTAAGTTTTCTTTTCTATCTTCCTAAAAAGTTTTCCAATATTTGTGGACCAAAATCTAGAATGCAATAGGTAAAAGCAATCAACCATCACTTACAACTCTCCTGTCAATACTACTTGAGGGTTGATATGTGAGTGCCCTTGTGCTTTCCAACATATACATAGTAATTTATGCACTCATGTTTTAATATTCTTTTTTCCCTTTTATAAATATTTATGTTTGTTTTTCTTTGTACGCACTCTAGTTCAAGATTCACACATGATCATCTTGAATATAAAATCAGTAGAGTAACTTTTTGGTGCCTCACTTTTTTGGGCCCACAATTTTTGTATATATTCAAAAAAAAGTTATTGAAAATTGACATTTTCACATACTTACTTCATAAGATTCGCATGCATTCTACCATCTAGAACCTCATTTACAAAATTTCATTAAATATTTTATAGTTATTTAATTTTTATATGTTAATCATAAAACTATTTTTTTACTATGATGTTTGACTTTATGGCCCAAAACTTTTTGAGACGATCCTAAATTAAAACACTTATTCAATATGAATATGTATCGTGCGTTTTATCATGATAATCATGTCCAAGAAGAGATCATAAATGCAATTAAAAAAAGCAGTGAAAGAAAATTAATAACATATTAGTGTTCTGAGTAGACTATGTTTTCTAAAATGCAAAATGCTTTATGCAAGGAAGCAACAAATTTTTATTTCGTGTGGAATTGAATTTGTTGTTTTCATTTATTCTGTTATAGCTTGTAGGTGAATCATTTTATTTGATAAATAAGATGTTAGATTGATTGTTCATCAATTTTTGGATGCGCACAGTTAATTGAGTATTCCTTAAATTGTAAATTGTCAAATTAAAAAGAATTGTGATCACAAAAACATGATAAGAGACAATATCTATTTGACAACTCATGCTTTTGTGATCATGAGTTTTTTCAATTGTCATCCCCGAGGAATACCCATTTGATGATTTAGCCTCTATAAATTGATGGACAATAGATCCACCATCAGGTTTACCACATATAAATGGTATACTTAATCCTATTGAAAAAATAATGACAGTAATTTCAGTTCCACATAGAATAGAAAAATTCTTGCTTTCTTACGTAACGTTTTTTTTTACATTTTGGATAACACAATCTCCTCAGAACGCTTAAAATTTATGAACTTCCTTTCATTTTTTTCTTAATGTGAGAACTCCTTCTTATCATGATTATCTCAATAAAAGATGCAATATATAAATTTTTTAATTTAATGAACGTGTTTATCTCAAATTAATGTGAGTGTAAGAAAAAAATATTTATATAAGGGGAACAAAAACTATGACATAAATGCACTAAGTTACATACAGAGTGTGGAAAATCCTCAAGGAGACTCAAAACTGAGCCATCATGTTTAGAGAATGTTCAACATTGTTGCTAAATATAATTAAGTATATCAAGCAGAACAAGTTTTAAAAAATATTCTATAAATTAATTTACTACTTGTAAAAGTTCACAATTTAAACAATTAAATATAAGCGATATATTGATAAATATGTCTACATGACAAATATAGTATGGTCTTCAAAAACTATTTATGCATTTGTTTTTATTAATAAATAGGAATTTTTAGTTTTACAGTTGTTTTTATTATTTTTGGGAGGCCAACACATTTATTTTGAGGATAATAGTATTTTTTTTTAGTGGAACTACTATTTAATAGGAGGAGAAGTAGTTTTTCGAATGTTGAGAAGAAACTAAATTTTCTTTGTTCTTAAATTAAACGAAGCAAAATCAAAAAAAAAATTTCTAGACTAACTATCCTTGTTTTGTTTTTTAATCAATTATCCTTGTTATATATACATATTTATCAATATATTTTTTATATTATTTTTGTAGTTAATTTTCGTATGTAGTGATTTAATTTGTGAAATAATTTTAAAATTTATTTATTTAATATTTCAAGTATATTTAAATTATTATATTCATACTTAATTAATTTTTTTAATTTATCTATGTAAAATAATGAAAATTTTAATATATACTTAATAAAAAATGTACATATTAATTTCAATGAAAACAAAAAGTTAACAAAAAATTTAATAATCAATATTTACAATAATTTCTCTTTTAAAATAATCTTTAGCTTAAATTTGTATTGGTACTTGCCCTTTTTCGTAATTTGACTCTTAAAAAAAAAATTCCAGAAAATGATGGCCAGAGACAATTTGCTTATCAAATACACTTTTTGATTAACTAGGCAAATACAATTGCTGTTTGTCGAAAGAACTTTTCTATAAATCTATTTTTAATTTTTTCTTTAAAATTTATTTTAAGCAGTAATATCAAACACGATCTAATTACGTGAAAATAATAAGCTATTTAGATGAAATAAATAAGAAAGATTAGAAAATTTTATATTGTTTAATATTTTCAAATATATTTAAATGATTACATTCATACTTAATTTTATTTATACATCTATATAAAATATTGAAAATTTTAATATATACTTATTATAATAAATGTACAAATTATTTTAATTAAAAAATTAAGAAAAATATATTAATAATATTGAAAATAATTTCTCTCTTTAAATAATCTTTATATTAAAATTTATATTGATACTTGTCCTTTTTCGCAATTTGAGTCTTAATTTTTTTTTTTTAAAATGATGGCCAGAGACAATCTAATTATCAAAAACATTTTTTGCATAACTAGGCAAAAACAAATTGGTATATGTCAAAAACACTGTTTAAAAACATATTTTTAATTTATTCTTTAAAAGATTATAAGTCAACATTTTAACTAATTGAATGGTAGAAAAATTGTAAGGAAAATGGTGTCTGTGATTGTAGGGGAGGGGAGGGAGGACTAGAAAATCGATATCATTTGATAAAATATTATTAATTACACAATGATAAAGTTTAAAATAGTTCATAAGTTTTTAATGAATATTATGGTAACACTACAATAAATACATAGACCTATAGATTGTGTTCCGGTTTCGAATATAGCCCTTAGTATTTTTATACTAGATATTTTTATAATTTTTTCAAATGATAGAAAATTTTTAAAAATATGATAAAATAAGTTGTATATTTATGCACTTTTTCTAATTATTATTAATGAAAAGGAGAAATGAGAATTATTTACAAAAGTATATAAGCAATATACAAATGATATACAAAATATAATAAATATACAAGTCAGATGCCCACGGTAAATGAATTAAAATAAATTATATTTTATCAAAACTAATTATTCCATTTAATGTACCCATTAAATATAACATGTTCATTTCATATTTTATCAACATAACTTTTGAAATTGTATTTATACAAAAAAAAAATAATTTGACATCAGTAAATTTTTGTTATTTTTTTGCGTTGTTTATAATGCAATAGAAGATGTTGGAGAGACAAATGATTTCAATTGTGCAGATACGTTCAGTTGGAGTTTTTATTATTTTTGTACCTAAACTAGTGGTGAAGTCAAAATTTTCGTTGAAGGTATTCAAACTTTTAAAGAATGATGTTCCAACGTAATAATAAATTAATAATGTTCATTTATTCATATGTCCACATAATAATGAATATTTTATTTATGTACACGGTCTAATTTTCCGATGAAGGGTGTTCGGCTGACCACTCTTCGTCAGTTATAGCTTCGCCCTGACTTATACCATAATATTTAGTTAAGGGTAAAAATACAATTAAACTATTTGGCTTTATTGAGTTTCATATATGAGTTATTAAATGTAGAAATTTTCTACTTGAACTATTATCTAGTGGTTAACGAAAGACATATGAAGATTGACTAGACGATATATTTATCTAAAAATGCTTCTAGGTGTATTTGTCCATTAAACCTTCGTCCACCTTTATCTATAACAACTCTATTTCCTTACATATTAATTTTTAAAATATATTTTAAATTGTTTTCTTTAAAAAATAAACTCTCCTTTTCAAGTCGGAGATATCGTTGTCATGATAGACGAGACACAAGTAAGAAGGTGGAGAAGATGATTATGAATGTCAAGGTTGTAATAAATTAATTTATATCGACATAATTTTAGTTTTTAAACTTATACTAATTTATTTAGATTTGTCCTGTTTGGTTTATTTTCTCACATCGAGTTTCACGAGACAAAAACTCTAAACAAAACAGAGTGTGTAAATCCATCATCAGAAATTAATCAAAGTGTACTTCACATAAATATTTTGTACAAAGTAAGTTTATTTTTAGTAAATAAATTATATATAAATAATTTTTGATTAAAGAGCAAAATAATCGATCATTAATGGATAGATGAATTGAATGTTCAAATTTTTAAACTTTGGGCCCACATTTTAAATATGAGACTTTCATTCTCAACCACTTCATTAGTCTTTAGGACACACCCTTAGGTGCCTTAAATTATTAGTGTTAGTTCACTTTTCATGCAATCAATATTCAATACCTTAAAATCGTTTAATGTTAATATCTCAATTTCTTACCTTGTATCTATGATATTAATCTTAATAATTTTTTTTGTCTTTATTGAATTATATAATGATAAATATGCGGTTAGAAAGATTTCAAATATAGAAATGATTATTTAGATGTGTGGAATAAAAAAAATGTAAAAAGTAGAAATGAAGTTATGGAAAAAATTTCAAAGAACAATTCAAGATTTTTCAAGAACACAATGTTCTAGAGACTTGGCACGATCCTAGTAATAATATAGATACGAAAAATATCTAACGTCCTAACTTGAGAAAATGAATCAAAATAATAGATTTATATCTTCACTACTTAATGAGTAATTTAAAAACAACAATTAGTATGAATCAAAATATCACAATAAAAATTACCTTTGTAATGACCCGGAAGGTTAATCGTTTAACATGAATTAATTAATTCTTGGGTCATTGGAGATAAATGGTTTAATAGATAGTTAGTGGGCTAAAGTGATCAAATATTTAAGACCTTATACCATTAGGGGCATGTATTAAATATAAGTTAGTGGATTTTGTTGGTTTTAATAAACAGTTGATTTTTTTTGTTATAAAAAAAAGAAAAAAAAAGAAATAAGGGCCAAAAACCCTAATATGAAACTTGAAATAGATATTGACTGAAAAAGGAAAAAGGATAACTTTCCGAGGAGAACGTCACAACTCCCACACAATCAAAGTGGCGGCTAAATTGCATCAGGTAATTAAGAACATTTGAAACTCTGAATTGAATTATATTCTTAGAGGTTATATTATTATTATAATTTTATTATTATAATGGGTTAGGAAAGAAAGTTGAGAATTTGAATGATGCAAAACCAATTTGGTACCTATACGTGCAGTAAGAGCTGGACATAAAGATCTTAGTGGCCACACTAATGATCGCCAAATGTTGTAAAGTAATCATTATGACGAATTGATGAGTTTGCTTTAGATTTTTATGCAGTGGTTCATTGTTCAAGTTAAGTAGCTATAACCTAATTTTTGGTTTCACAATTCTTTTTAGTTATCCAATTATGATTCTTATTTTTGATATATTAGTGTAAGTTATTAAGTAACAGGCATATTATATTATTGGGGTTGTAGTGTTTGAAAAGGTACGATTTAATTTTAGATTAGAAATTTAGGAAATATGAGATTTAATTTATTGATTGGAATCAAGACTTGAAAATTTTATCTATATCCTTATATTGGTAATTATAGATATGCTCATATTATATTATTAAAATAGAAATAAGTTGTGGAAAAATGGTTGTTAGCAGTGTCTTTGGAGAGAAAATATTAGTGGAAAAGTATGGCATAATAATTGTATGTTTGAGGCGTAATGATTGGCCATGTTGAATAGATTTTAATTAATTATATATAGTATTACTCTCAGCATCGGATATGTTTTCCTCCTTTGTTCGTCTGCCACTGGTTTCGTAACCAGTGGCCTCATATTTTAATAATTATAATTTAGTTAATGCATAAAAAAATAAAATTTCAAGTTGGATACATTAAGATACATATTAAGCGTTAGATGTAGGGTATTATGTGAATACCATTGGAATTATGCTATTGAAAATAATTTGGGAACTTAACCCTAGGCTTGAAACTTGGGAACTTGATTATAGAGTTGGTTGTTGTTAGTTTTAAAATCTTATTGTGATTATTAATGTGAATAGATTGCTTTGTGTTGGAAGTTCAACGAAAGGGAAAGACTCAAGTCCCGCAGTGAGTTCTTGATTGATTGAGGCAAGTGGATTTCTAAACCCTTGTTAAGCGTATGAAATTCGTGTATTTCTTTGTGTGGTGTTAAGAATGTCTTAGAGACTTGTTGCTTATTTATTGGTGTTGTATTTCTGGTTGTAAATCGTGCTTTGTTATCAAAATGGTTATCTCCTCATTTTCATTTGAGCATGTCATTTGCACTGTATCTAAGACATAGTTGTGCACGCCGCGATAGACATTATATTTCGAGGGACGTATCGCGCGCCGCGATGGTTACTATTATCGAGGGTCGTGTCGTGCACCGCGACAGATGCATGGACAGATATGTCCCTCATGGGTCCCGGACTGAGAGACAGCGGGTGTGTATCGTTAAGAAAAAGAAAGACATGCATCACTATATTTGACATTGCATCTCATGGCATTGCACATTTTATTATTGATGAACTTGAACACGTGTTTTACTGATCTTGTGATTGTTTCTCTATGAAGCTTGTGATTGTTGAATATTGAATTGTTATTGAGAATGTGTAAACTGATAGAGTGTGGTTATTGAGTTGTGTGTTTGGTAAATTATAAATTGTTAGGCTGTAGCGTGGAGGTTTAGATAGGGTGCAAGGAGTATCCGTATTTTGTTCACTTAACTTGTTTTTAGAGGTTTGTTTGTTGGGTACCGCGTGTTTGCTACTCACCTCTTTTTTCTACAAATTTTTGTAGGTTACGAGCCCGGATCTTCGTGATACTTGTCATTCTTTTCGTTTCCGAGGCATCTTGTGGAGGGTTGTGAGGTACATGTTTGTCATCTCAGCGAACTTTCCTACTCCAATTTATGACTTTATTTTTACTTGAAAGACAACTTCATGTTATACTTCTATTTTATTTCAATTCTAATATTACATTAGAGGATTCTGCATGTGACAACCTGGTTTTGGGGATTGAATTAATTTGACTTGGTTTCATAAAAGAAATTGTTGTTGGATTGTCATTTACTTCCGTACTTTGTTAGATATTGGGTTTTAGGCTGACTTGTCTTGGTGGGATAAGACGAGTGCCATCACACCCATTTTTGGGTCGTGACAAAATGGTATCTGAGCCCAGGTTCATAGGTCTCATCGTGCATAGTTACCTTCTTTAGTACTGAGTTTGTATACTCTTTTGACAGATGACAAGGACTAGAACTAATGTTACTGGTGGTAGAGGGGAGGCACTTCCCGAGGCAGTTGTTGAGGCCCCAGCTAGGGGTAGGGGTATATCGCGAGCTAGAGGTCGTGCTAGTAGTATGACTGTAGCCAGAGGTCGTGGACGTGGAGCAACACCATTGAGAGGTTTGCTAGAGAGGTCTCTACAGAACCTCAGATTGATGGCAGAGAGGACCAGGTTTCTCCAGATCCTGTAGTCACACCCTTGCTTCAGGATACACTATTGAGGGTGTTAAGTGTGCTAGACGGACTTTCTCAGGGTAGTGGTGCGACTACCACACCACATGACTCTCGTACTAGAGAGGTGGCTCAGACCCAAGAGCAGCAGAAAGCTCGAGTTTTTAATGATACGATGGGGCAGCTTCCAGTGGATCCCACAGTTCAGAACGATGTTGCACCTACAGTTGGGGGTCAAGTTGCACCGGTGGTTGTTCTGACAGAGGATGAGCAGCGTAGGTGTGAGAGATTTCGAAAGATGGATCCACCTCAGTTTCAGGGTGGGAAGAGCGAGGATGCTCATGAGTTTCTAACTACCTGTCGAGAGTTACTAGAGGTGGTTGGATTAGCTGAGTCACATGGGGTTCGATATGTTACACTCCAGCTTCGTGGATCAGCGAGAGACTGGTGGAGAACTTATTCGGGGGGTTTGCCAGTTGGATCTCCTCCAGTGACTTGGGAGCAGTTTGCTAGTGCATTCAAAGATCGTTTTATCCCATGGAGCGTGAGAGAGGAGAGTAGCTTGAGGTTTTAGAGTCTGAGACAGGATGGTTTATCAGTTACAGAGTATGAGGCGCATTTTTGCCAGTTGTCTAGGCATGCGCTGGCCATTATTCCAAATGAGACAGAGAGGATCCACAGATTTGTGAGGGGATTGACTTTCTCTATCAGGTCAGCTGTGTTTCGAACATCCAGGGAGGGGGCTTCTTTCCAATCCATTGTGAGCGCCGCAAAAGAGGCGGAATTTATGGAGAGAGAGAAGTTTGGGGACCCTAAAAGAGCCCATATATCAGGCCAGTTTCATGGTGCCTCATCTGGAGGTAGGGTATGACAGAGAGTGAGTGGTTCTTTTCGGTAGCGGGGACCTATTCATGCACCTATGTCGATATTTGAGGGTGGCCAGACATCTAGGGGTTCTTATAGCCCGGGTCAGGGATCGTACGGTTCACACCAGCGACCTACCGGGCGAGGCAATTATTGTGGGTTTTCAGAGTCCACACAGCAGTTCCCAGGTCAGAGATTTTGTTTTACTTGTGGAGATCCCGATCATCTAATGCGGCAGTGTACTTCTCAAAGGGGTCGTGGTGGGCCTCGACCTAATTCTTCATTCCATAGCAGACCACCAGCTCCACAAGGTAGAGGTCGTGGTAGAGTTCAGTCAGGTAGAGGTGATAGAGTTTCTAGTAGTGGTGTTGCAGATCAGCAGAGTGGGGGTAGAGGTGCCACCTAGGCTGGAGGTGGACGAGGAGCCCACTGTTATGCTTTCCCCGGGAGACCTGACGCGGAGACCTCTGATGTTGTTATTACAGGTATCATCCCAGTATGCCATCAACCTGCGTCTGTGTTATTTGATCCAGGTTCTACATTCTCTTATGTGTCTACGTATTTTGCTGCTAAATTTTATATGATATGTGATAGCATGACTGTACCTATTCGTGTATCTACTCCCGTGGGTAAGCCCTTAGTGGTGGATCGAGTGTATCGAACCTGTCTTGTTTCTTTGGCTGGGTATGACACTTGGGTAGACTTAATCATTCTGAGGATGGTAGACTTTGATGTTATCTTAGGTATGGATTGGCTTTCTCCTTATCACGCTGTCCTTGATTGTAATGCTAAGACTGTGACTTTACCAATGCCTGGTGTTCCGAGGGTTGAGTGAAAGAGTGTTAGTGGTTCTTATCCTAGCAAGGTTATATTTTTTATGTGTGCTCAGAGATTGGTGGAGAGGGGGTGTTTGTCTTACTTAGAGTTTATTCGGGATACTAGTGTTAAACCACCTCCCATGGACTCTGCTCCCGTGGTTCAGGAGTTTCCCGATGTATTTCCTTCTGACCTTCCAAGTGTTCCTCCCGATAGGGATATCGATTTTGCTATTGATTTGGAGCCGGGCACTAAACCTATTTCTATCCCTCCATACCATATGGCTCCAGCAAAGTTGAAAGAATTGAAGGATCAGTTG
Organism: Solanum peruvianum; assembly: GCA_027705065.1. Taxonomy (NCBI): domain Eukaryota; kingdom Viridiplantae; phylum Streptophyta; class Magnoliopsida; order Solanales; family Solanaceae; genus Solanum; species Solanum peruvianum. Next base: position 6,771,160 of record JAKWJD010001756.1, on the reverse strand, counting down.
CAGGATTTATTGAGTAAGGGTTTTATTCACCCTAGTGTGTCACCTTGGGGTGCCCCTGTATTGTTTGTGAATAAGAAGGATGGGACTATGAGAATGTGTATTGATTACAGACAGTTGAACAAGGTAACAGTGAAGAATAAGTATCCTCTTCCGTGTATTGATGACTTATTTGATCAGTTACAGGGAGCATCATTGTTCTCTAAGATTGATTGAGGTCTGGGTATCATCATTTGAAGGTTAAGGAATCAGATATCCCTAAGACAGCTTTTCGGACTCGGTATGGGCATTATGAATTCCTAGTGATGTCCTTCAGATTGACTAATGCCCCTGCAACATTCATGGAGTTGATGAATGGGGTGTTTCGACAATACCTTGATTCTTTTGTGATTGTTTCATTGATGACATCTTGGTTTACTCCAAGACTGAGGAGGACCATGTCCGACACCTGAGGATTTTACTTCAGAGGTTGAGAGAAGAGAAGTTGTATGTCGAGTTCTCAAAGTGTGAGTCCTGGCTTACTTTTGTGACATTCTTGGGACACGTGGTGTCAACAGAGGGTATTAGAGTAGGTCCGGCCAAGATTGAGGCAGTTCGAGGCTTGACACGACCTACTTCACCTACTGAGATTCGAAGTTTTGTGGGATTGGCAGGCTATTATCAACGATTTGTTTAGAGTTTCTCTACTATTGCAGCTCCATTAACTAGATTAACTCGACAGGATGTGCGTTTTCAGTGGTCTGATGAGTGTGAGCAGAGCTTTCAAAAACTCAAGACTTTGTTGACGTCAGCTCCTGTGTTGATTCTACCTGAGGAGGGTGTAGACTTTACAGTGTATTGTGATGCTTCAGGAGTTGGATTGGGTGGTGTGTTGATGCAGAAGGGGAAAGTGATTGCTTATGCTTCTAGGCAATTGAAGTCCCATGAGAAGAACTACCGTACTCATGATCTGGAGTTGGCGGCTGTGGTATTTGTACTTAAGTTATGGCGTCACTATTTGTATGGAGTGCATTGTGAGATCTTCACTGATCATTGGAGTCTTCAGCGAGTGTGTATTGTTAAGAAAGAGAAAGATATGCATCACTATATTTGACATTGCATCTCATGGCATTGCACATTTTATTATTGATGAACTTGAACACGTGTTTTACTGATGTTGTGATTGTTTCTCTGTGAAGCTTGTGATTGTTGAATATTGAATTGTTATTGAGAATGTGTAAACTGATAGAGTGTGGTTATTGAGTTGTGTGTTTGGTAAACTGTAAGCTGTTAGGCTGTAGCGTGGAGGTTTAGAGAGGGTGCAAGGAGTGCCCGTATTTTGTTCACTTAACTTGTGTTTAGAGGTTTGCTTGTTGGGTACCGCGTGTTTGGTACTCACCCCTTGCTTCTACAAATTTTGTTCTAATTAAATCCATATTTTCATTGTACCTATTTATTTGACAGATTGAAAGACAATTACTACTCTAGATTTTTGGAGATTAAAAAAAATATATTTTAAGCTGATGTAGAGATACTTCATTTTCTTTTATGTTAAATTCAATTGATTTTTTTTTCATTCCGAAATAATGCATATGTGAGTTTGTTTATTTATTTGATAGATTGTAAAGTAAGATAAACCAAGATGTTATAATTGTTCCTTAGCTTGGGATTGCAACTAATTAATTCATATGTAACCCTCAAGTCCTAATGGAAGGGTATAAATCTAGGTTCGCTAATTCAATATATTGACCTTCATTGAATTTGTAATTTTTAAGACCTAGAATTAGATAATCTTCCTCAAAATGTGTATTCATCACCTCAGGAATCATACCATCTTTACCCACAAGTCAAAGTTGCGAGAAGGGTTTTATAGGGGATACATGTCCACATACTTTAAATAACGGTATGGGTCATTATATTTCTATTAAGACGGCGGACATTAATATTTTATATCTAATTTAAAGACTATGAAGTCTAGAAATTTTACAATGATATGTTTATTTTACAAGTTACATGAACTTATTTAGTTATAGCTAAATATATATTTGTCAATGGTGATTAAAATGCTACTCAGTTGCATAAACACTTAATGTTGTGGAACTATACTGATGGCATGGAAAAAACTATTTGATTTATGACCGCGATCATTATTTTATATTTAAAAAACAGTGTTACGACCTCTTGTTCTTCTAAGTTTATTTATGGCTTGCTAGTAAATTAATTGGCTAAATTTGGTGCACTATCATTATGTTTAAAAAATATATCACGTTATGTTTACTTGCAATTACATAGAAGGACAATTACATACAATGTTATTCCTAAAAATTTAGATATTATGTAATTATCTCAATACAAACCAATGAAATAGTCATATTACTATTAAAAAGTAAATAAAAATAATTTAAACTATCAAGATTATTATATTGTACTACAAAGTACGGAATTGAATCGCTAACATATTAATAAGTATAGAGATAAAAAAATCACTTTAAGGTACTTAAGGTTAACCGGACAAAATTTGAATTAATAATGCACCTGAATAGTTATAGGTAATGACACACCCTATAAGAAAAAAATATTTAATGATATAAATTAAAGACTATTTTTTACTACTATACTTTTTATTATTTTGAAGTTATTGTCTTAGACAATAATAAGTACCTAAGAACATCATAAGAAAGATTGGTAACTATGTTAAAAGGTTTCAAAAATTCTCTTAAACTTTGAGATACTTTTTTAATGAAAAAATCTCAACAATTTACTGAATGTTGACTAGAGGGACTAATAATCTATTTATATATTTTATGATACTGATATTCTTGCTAATTAAGAATATGATTCTAATAGATTTTTAAGAGTGATAGATTTGAATTCTCAACAATTTTTTGAATGTTAACTAGAGGGACTAATAATCTATTTACATATTTTATGATACTGATTTTCTTGCTAATTAAGGATATGATTCTAATAGATTTTTAAGAGTGAGATTTGAAATCTCAACAATTTACCGAATGTTGACGAGAGGGGCTAATAATCTATTTACATATTTTTAATGATACTGATTTTCTTGCTAAATTAAGAATATGATTCTAACAGATTTTTAAGAGTGATGGATCTGAAATCTCAACAATTTACTGAATGTTTACTAGAGGAACTAAGAATCCATTTACATATTTTATGATACAGATTTTCTTGCGAATTAAGAATATGATTCTACTAAATTTTTACGAGTAAAAGATTTGAAATTTCAATAATTTTATGAATGTCGTCTAGAGGGACTAATAATTTATTTACATATTTTATGATATTGATTTTCCTGCTAATTAAGAATATGATTCGATTATATTTTTAAGAGTGATACTATATAGATAAATTTGGCATACCTATTGGAATGAATAAAAACTAATAAAAAATTATAATAAATATAAATAGAATATATTGTGGAATGAATATTATTTTTGTAAAGGTAAAAATTCTGGAGAAAAAAAAAATTTAAATTTTATTTGAAAATGTAACTGATGAGAAAATTAAGGATGCTTGCCTTTTTTTGAAATATTTCCCCCTTAATTTTCTCCTTTTTGTTATTAAATAATTATATTCTTTAAATAAAAATAAATAATTAAAACATAAATAAGATACATAACAAACTAAAATGCCATTTTTACTAAATATTGAAATTGTTGCTAATAAGTCCTCTTAAATGCTAAAATATTGAGATTTTGAAAAATTTCCCTTTTCTTTTTTACATTTAATCCATTCCCTCCTCCCATTCTTTAAAAGCCAAATTCGGGCCTCCTTCTTTTTCTAATAGACCCAATTCAATTTCCATTCCCTTTAAATTAGTTTTCAGCCCATTCCCCTTAATTTCCAGCCCAAAACCCATTCCCTTCCTAGCCCATTCCCTTTAATTTAATTCCCAGCCCCAAACCCAATTCCCCTTCCCCCCTTAAGACCCGACTCGGCCCCTTTCTTCATCTTCCCCCCAAACGTACACTCGCGCAGAACTCAAAAAAAAAAAAGAAAAAAAAACAACCCTCCCCTCTATTCTTGTCGTTTTCCCCCGCGTAGCTCCCGTACAGCGCGTCCCCTTCCCTTCTCCTTTGCTCTCGTACAAGTGAAACAGTAGAGCAGTTGCAAACCGCCTCACCAGCCTAGATTTCGTCCTTGTAGCATGGATTTGAGCCACGCAAGGGCGCAAGGACGAGGGAGACGATCCTACCCGTCCACCTCGCCTCCCAATCCGTTGGGAATTTGGCATCCAAATGGCATATTCCCTCAGCCTTTGGATAAGGTTTGAAAATTTGAATTCGAAATGGGTGGAAAATCTGGGAAACTCTTCATCCTACCCTGCCCAAAATCGAAACCCTAGTATTCCCCTATAAATACACCCCTTTCCGATAATTTGAGGGTTTGGGAAAAAAAAATTTTGGAGAGATTTTTCTTACGGAAGAATATATACTGAGTTCTGTTAGAGAGGGAAGAAAAAAAAATTCATCCTTTCTTAGAAGCTTGTGTGAGAAGTATTGATAGCATACATATATACATATAGAACATATACCTAGGTGTCCGAGTCTAGCGTCAAGTTTAAGTGTCCGTTGCCTCCCTTGCTCGTTTGTCCCTGTTTCGCTGCTCCGAAGAAGGTAATACCTTTTCCCTTGTGACACTCTCTTCTTTATCTCGTTGTGTTGATTCGATGTTACTTGCGGTTGAGATGATGACTTTGGCGCAAAGAGTATACATATATTCCTATGTTATTTCTATAACTTAGTCGTGATGAGTAAAATTTCGTAGCCTGAATGGTTTCTGTCAATTCCTAGCAGTGCCCCTTTATTTGTATTTCATTTTCTTGCTTTGTTGGCTAAGCATTTTGTTCCTCCATGTTCGACAGTCTAAACCATTATGTGATGTTGTTAATCGATTGGCTGGTCTCTGTGTTTCATTTTGGATCAAATGTGTCGAGATGTTTGAATGTTGAGTATACATGGCCGGTTTTTGTATATTTTAGCAACTGTCTGGGTCTATAGCAGTTTGCTTATTCGCATTTACTGGTTTGCATACAACTTGTTAATGTGGGAAAGATAAGTCTGTTAAGAGTTTGAAAATATGTAATCATTTTTGTGTACTCTTGGATGATTTAGCAAAGCCTCTCAGATTCCCTCTTTTCTTTTCTTTTCTTTTTTAAGATTGTCCATGGCATCGTTTTTTTTTATTATTTTATCAAAATGATTTGTTTGGACTTTGAGTATGATACCATCTGTTGAATAAGTCTACATCATATTTTTTTTTATTTCTTATTTTATATTCTTGGTCTCTTACCATTAAAGGACCAATCTTTCCCGGAAGATATATACCAATGTTTATACGATGCATGAGTGTTATTCGAAGTGTCTTGCTATTATTATTAACATTCATTTTTTATTTCCACTAGTGCTATTTAGGTTCATATAGTTTACATTGGAATATGCATTCCTGTCTAGTTTGAATAGCTGAAATAATTTGCTTTTCATTCTTTGCTCGATATACATTCTCATTATTTTATCACTTCATGTGCTAATCTATTCTCGTTTTATTGCATGTGAAACCCTCCTCGAGTCCTCATGGACTTCACTCCAATCCCTCGCATTTTTCCTTGAACCATAAAGCCTCAAAACATCCTCCTCAAGTCGTATACCCTTTCTCAACTGGCGTACAGGCTGAAATATATCAAAAGTTTTGCTGGAAGTTGCATTCTGCAGGGTTGAAGAAGATGTATACAGCAGTATACACATTGTATACATATGACAAACACACTGATATACAGTTCGAAAATGCACAGGAAATCCAAATTCAAATCTGGGTTGATGGCAGTGAAAATACACTGTTGAAAAGGAGTATTCAACTTTCGAAAGATGAAAAACAGGATGATATACAGCCTGTATACACTGATATACAGGGATGGTATACCTTAGGTATGTGTAAAAAATGTGAATTGCAGGTTAACGTACAGGGACGCCGATTTTAATTAAAATACGGGATTAGGAAATGAATACATGCGTAGGGTAAAGCCCGTATACAGTGGTATACATTTTTGGACAGCGATATACATTTGTTAAACAGGTTAAAAAATGATACAAGTACAAATACGCAAAGTAATGTGGGAGATACAGGGTGAATAAGAGAAACGCGTATTCGAACAAATGCAGGGCTCAAAAAGTCCAAAAATAAATTGAATATACATCGTACACAATATTATATATCTTGTGTATATTCCTAATTTAAGCGAAGTTTTTAATACGCCCAAAAGCCATTGTTTTGCAGGATGTTTAAATTGCTAAAGAGGGCCCAATTATTAGAATTTAGAATAGGTGGACCAAAGCCCAATCGAATGAATTTGGGCAATCAAGCCCAAGTTCAAATAATTTCCTCTTTCTTTATTGTTTGTTTGAGTTAATTAATTTTTGGTAGAATTTTTATAATCTCCTAAATGTAGCCATTTTTCATGATTTATTTACTTATTTTATTTTATTTACTTTTATCACCATTTAGTTTTCCTTAAATTAATTCCCTCTAAATATCTCCCTTTAGAAATAAAAAAATAAAAATGAAATAAAAAATATTATAATGAATTTTCTCTTTACTTAAATAAAAATATTTTAAAAGTCATTTAGTCAAATCGCCGGTCAACCGCGAGTTAGCGGGCATCCCGAGGGCCTAATACCTTCTTGGGATGTACATTGAACTTCGAACCTTTTCAATCGATTTTTTAATTTGTTTTTAAATCTTTTGATTTTTTTTTCTTGATTTTATCAAAAATCAAGTGGCGAATCCGTAATTTGAAAAGTCGATTTTTCTTAAATAATAAGATTAATTGATTTTTCGAAACTTAGTCAATTCACATCATTTTCAAACAAATAGTATTTTTTAAAATAAAACAATATATATAAAGTAGAATTTAGAAATAGTTTTAAAAGGGTGTGTTGGATAGGAAGGAAGATGTTTTTCAATAAAATAAGTGTACTTTTACTTATTCTGTTGTGTTTAATATATAAGTATATATTATTACTCTAAACGTATTAGAGTAAAACAAACATGCAACATACTTGTCGTGGTTAGATCATCGTGCTCCTTAGACTACTTGCTATTTACATTAATATATGGTAATTCTGTCAACCAAAACTTCGACATATACTCTCTCCATCCCATATTAGATATCATTAATTTCTCATTTTACCGTAATATGGTCTTTGAGTTAAGGGCAAAACAGTAAAGTTAATTAATCTATTAATGACTTTTGAATCACGAGAGACTATTAGGTAATAGTTTGATAAAAACATGAAAGAAGATTAATATATGTAATCATCACATCATACAGGGATCAAGCGTTTTTTTATTGTAAGTAACTGCTAATGAACCCGAGACCTTTTTGATAGTTGATACGAAAAAATACCTATCATTTTATCATGACTTCTACTAATTTCTACCTTACTCGAAACTTCTTCAAAGATACTGTTAGATCATTGGGAATAATTCATGAAACTACTCCTCCTTACTCTCCTTCGTCTAATGGAGTAGCAGAAAGGAAAAATAGAACTTTGGTTGAATTGACTAATGCCATGCTTATTGAGTCACATGCACCTTTAAATTTTTGGGGTGAAGCTATCTTAACTGCTTGTTATGTGTTGAATCGTGTGCCTCATAAAAAGTCTAAATTGACACCTTTTGAATTATGAAAAGGTTACAAGCCAAGTTTGGGATATCTAAGAGTTTGGGGTTGTCTAGCCTTTGTGACGCTAATGGATCCCAAGATTACAAAGTTGGGTAAGAAAGTTACTACTTGTGCTTTTCTTGGTTATGCTTCAAATAGTACAGCCTATAGATTTTTTAATCTTGAAGATAATATTGTAATAGAATCTGGTGATGCTATTTTTCATGAAAATAAATTTCCTTTTGATACTAAAAATAGTGGGGGTCAAAGGATTGAACAAAATATTTTGTCACTACCTAGTTCTTCTACTTCAACTTTGAAAAATAAAGAAGTTGTTGATTTTGAGTTACGAAGAAGTAAAAGAGCTAGAGTAGAAAAAGATTTTGGTCTTGATTTTTATGTGTTTAATATTGAAAATGACCCTCTAACTTTGAAAGAAGCATTATCTTCACATGATTCTATATTTTGGAAAGAGGCTGTAAATGATGAAATGGAATCTCTAATTTCTAATAAAACTTGGAAGTTAGTTGATTTACCACCGGGTTGTAAAACAATTGGTTGCAAATGGGTATTAAGGAAAAAGTTGAAACCGGATGGTTCTATTGATAAATACAAGGCTAGGCTAGTTGCAAAAGGATTCAAACAACTAGAAGGCCTAGAATTTTTTGATACTTTTTCTCCGGTAACAAGAATTACATCCATTAGACTTTTAGTTGCTATGGCTGCAATTTTTGATTTGCAAATACATCAAATGGATGTAAAAACTGTTTTTCTAAATGGAGACCTAAATGAAGAAATTTATATGGAACAACCCGAGTGTTTTGTTGAAGCAGGCCAAGAAAGCAAAGTATGTAAACTTACTAAATCCCTATATGGCTTGAAACAGGCACCAAAGTAATGACATGAAAAGTTTGATTCCTGCATGATTGAAAATGGTTTTAAAACAAATGAGTGTGATAAGTGCATATATCATAAGTCTTGGAATAATTCACATGTGATCATTTGCCTATATGTTGATGATTTGTTGATCTTTGGCTCTAACATGAATGTTATTGATAAGGCTAAAATTGTTCTTAGAAGCCATTTTGATATGAAAGATCTTGGTGAGGCAAATTTTATTCTTGGAATAAAAATAATAAGAACATGTGAGGGGATTTTCCTTGACCAGTCACATTATGTTGAGAAAATTTTGAAAAACTATAACTTTCATGATTGCAAGCATGTTGCTACTCCTTTTGATTCAAGTGTTCACTTATTTCCTGTTGAAAGTGAAAATGATGTAATAAATCAAAAGGAATATGCCAGTATAATCGGAAGTTTGAGATATGTGACTGATTGCACTAGGCCTGATATTGCATATGCAGTAGGAGTACTTGGCAGGTTTACAAGCAAGTCAGGTAATGAACATTGGCATGCTATAACAAGAGTTATGAGATATTTAATTGGAACAAAAAATTGTGGTTTGTTCTATAAAAAATATCCTGCTGTACTTGAAGGCTTTTGTGATGCGGATTGGAACACTTTGTCAGGTGATTCCTGTTCTACCACTGGTTATGTCTTTAGTTTAGGTGGTGGTGCTGTTTGTTGGAGATCAAAAAAGCAAACTATAATTGCTAACTCTACCATGGAGGCTGAACTAATTTCTTTAGCTTCAGCTAGTGAGGAAGCGAATTGGTTAAGCGATTTATTGTTTCAGATTCCTTATTTTGAAAAACCAATTCCTCCTATTTTAATTCATTGTGATAGCACCGCTGCAATTGGTAGAGTTCAAAATCGTTATTACAACGGTAAATCCAGACCTATAAGGAGGAAACACAGTAATGTAAGATCGTATTTGACAAATGGTACCATTAATGTTGATTATGTCAAATCTTGTGATAATATTTCAGATCCTCTTACAAAGGCCTTAACAAGAGAAAAGGTCTGGAGCACATCGAGGGGGATGGGATTGAAGTCTACAAATTCTTGAGTCATATATGAGGAAACCCAACCTGGGGACTAGAGATCCTATAACCAGGTTCAAAGGGAAAAACTAATCATATGATGACTTGTTGTGAAAAATGCACTAATTTTTTTCCCCTCCCTATGATGTGAGTGCATTATTTCCTGTAGTCTGTGAAGGTTGAGTTGATAAAACTCTTAATGAATATCTGTAGCCCGTATGGGTGGAGTGTTAATCTTACAGGAGCACTCTCGACAGATTTCACCTATGTGATGTGGATTATTCCTATATCAAAGACTCCCCAGCCAAGACTGCTTGCTTTATCAGACTGTCAACAACTTCCTGCATGTTGACACTCTCATCACTCCTGTTTTGGGCACCAGGTCCCTGTGATCTCTTACTTTTTCCTGCAGAACTTTTCTTTTTGGACTTTGCTTTTTCAACCTTCTTCGAATCCTTTGTCTTTTTGTTTCCTGACCCTTTCTTCTTACTTTTCTTTTCAACATCCTTAGCAGACAACTCAACAACATCAGACTCAGGCATTTTGAAGTTTGATACCTTAAAGGTTCTGGCACTTCTAATTGCAGCAGTAGAACGTGCAAAGGCCTTTAAGGCACCGGCCATCAATTTTTGAGCAGCAGACCTAGTAGTAGGTCTTCTCCTGGGGGCATCTTCTACAACATTCTCTTTTCCCTTCCTAGACATTTCACCCTCTCTTCGCTCAACCTTCCACTTTAGGGGTTCCTCCTCACTTTCAGAGTCTGAAGAGGTGGAAGAAGGATACCTTCCAATGTCAGGAGTTTTATAAAAAATGGGTTGAGTATCTCTTACCTCTTCCCTCTGCAAAGCTTTAGTTTGCTTAGCCCTTGCCTCTTCCCGCATCATAGCGAAACTCTCAATAACTAATTCTTCTCTTGCTGCCAAGATATTAGACTCAAACGCTGTATGCTTAGGAAGATCTCCTTCAAAAAGATTATCATGCAGCATTTCTTGCCAAGGACCAGGTCCGGTAGGCAAGCTTGTGCTGTTTAGATCTATGGAGTAGAAGGATTGTCAGGTGTATCTTTTTGAGAACTTGAAGGGGAACTGGATCTGGACTTCACAACAGAAGGAGAGTAGAAAGAAATGGGCTCTATTTCACTAAGAGCAGTAAGCATTTGTTTGGATGTAGAAGAGGGAGAAGACATTTTTGACTAGAAAGAGAACAAAAAATGACTTTTCGAGCACAAAAAGGAAGAAGAAGGAAGAAAGTTTGTCTTTTAATTTTTGCTTAATTCTTTCTTGAAGCAAAAAGAATGTTAAAGGACGGATGAGAATTTCAAAAAGACGTAATGAGGGTTTTTAAAAGACGTGAAAACGTGCCAAGTCCGTGATTGGACGTGTCGCTTGAGAGATAAGCGATGGGACTAACATTCTGGTGGGACTAAGTTGGGGCTTGTAACCTAAGTTGGGGCAACAATATGTAGGACTGACGGTCAGAATGACAGATGACTGACACGTGACATTATCAACGGTCATAATTTTCAGTTTAAAATTAATGTGTAAATGCTAACCTTGACAGGCACCAGGTACAATAGCACAGTTTTATCCTCATTCCCCAGTTGTTCTAGTCATGTTCTTTGTTATTCCAGTCCTTCCTGAAAGTATACCTACAAAAGGTATAAAAAGGATCTTTATCCAGATATTTAATTATTTACACAAAGGATACCTGCACTACAATTTTAGCCATCAAGGGAATTCACTTGTTTGAAACTAAGAACATCACTTAGAGATCATCATGCCCAACTTCAGCGATTTCTATCAAATTGATCTTTACTGAGAGCCTTGGTGAAGATGTCTGCAATTTGCTCCTCCGTTGGACAATATGTAAGCACAATATTCCCTTTCTCAATATTGTCTCTCATAAAGTGATGTCTAACAACAATATGCTTTGTTCTCTTATGGTGGACTGGATTCTTTCCCATACTAACAACACTAGTATTGTCACACATAAGAGGAATAGCTTTGATGTTTATCCCAAAATATTCCAAGTGTTGCCTGATCCACAACAACTATGAACAGCAGGCTGCAACAGCTACATACTCAGCTTCAGCAGTTGAAAAAGCCACAGAATTTTGTTTCTTGGTTCCCCAAGAAATGAGTAATGATCCAAGGAAATGAGCCATTCCAGAAGTACTCTTCCTATCAACTTGATAACCAGTAAAGTTAGTATCTGCAAAATCAACTAGATCAAAAGTGTCACCTGCTGGATAGAAGTGAACCAGGTCCCCTGTTTTCTTCAAGTATCTAAGCATACGTTTTGCAGCCTTCAAGTGTGAATCACGAGGACATGCTTGAAACCTGGCACACATTACAACACTATAAAAAATATCAGGTCTGCTAGCAGTCAGATACAGCAAAGATCCAATGATTCCCCTGTACATTGTTTGATTCACAAGAGGATCAGATTCCTCTACCACAAGCTTGAAATTTGTTCCCATAGGAGTATCAATAGGTTTAGAGTCAAACATATTGAATTTCTTCAGTAGATCCTTGATGTACTTCTCCTGACAGATTGAAATCCCATTTGATGATTGCTTGATTTGTAGACCAAGGAAAAATGTCAGTTTGCCCATCATGCTCATTTCAAATTCCTTTCCCATTAATGATGAGAATTCTTCACACAAATGTTCTGAGGTGGATCCAAAAATTATATCATCCACATAAACTTGAATAATAAGAAATTCTTGTTCTCTTTTTAATAAAAACAAAGTATTTTCTATTTTTTCTCTTTTGAAACCATTCTTCAGCATAAACTTTGACAACCTCTCATACCATGCTCTAGGAGCTTGCTTCAGACAATACAGAGCCTTATTCAATTTGAACACATGATCTGGTAGTTCAGCATCTTCAAAACCAGGAGGTTGTTTGACAAATACTTCCTCTTTCAGATCTCCATTCAGAAATGCACTTTTGACATCCATTTGATACAGCTTGAATCCCATGGATGCAACAAAATCTATTAAAATTCTAATAGCCTCCATCCTGGCAACAGGTGCAAAAGTCTCATCATAATCTATTCCTTCTTCTTGATTGTATCCTTGAACCACCAACCTGGATTTGTTTCTTGTGATCACTCCATTTTCATCTAGCTTGTTTCTGAACACCCATCTTGTTCCTATTACTGTTTAGCCAGCAGGTCGAGGAACCAGGTACCATACCTTGCTTCTTTCAAACTGATGAAGTTCTTCTTGGATAGAGTTGATCCAATCTGCATCACTTAATGGTTCTTTCACATTCTTGGTCTCAATAGATGATATGAATGTTGAAAATGCAACTAGGTTTCTTCTTTTTGATATAGTATGAGTTCCAGAGTTCAAGGGAGAGATAAGATTATCAAGAGGATGTGATGAACTATGTTTCCATCCTGGTCTTGGAGCAGACTGGTTGAGCTGATCAACATGTTCTTCTTCATCAAAAGTGTCATCATTTTCTGGGGAGTTTAAAGTACTTTGAGTAGAATTTAGAGTAGTACCAGGTACCTCATCACACTTCTCCACTTCATCAGCCTCTCTAGGTAGACTATGATTTTGATCATCAAAGTCATTTTTCAATTGTTGTTCTGCATCAGTTTCACTTCCTTCAATTTTCTGTGATTTGAACAGTTTGATCACATCATCTTCATCATTTGATCCAGTATTTTTCAAGCTTCCATCTTCATCAAATACAACATGAATGCTTTCTTCAATGCATTGAGTTCTTTTGTTGAATATTATGTAAGCCTTACTCGATGAAGAATATCCAACAAACACTTCTTCATCACTCCTAGGATCAAATTTTCCTAGATTATCCTTTCCATTGTTCAACACAAAACATCTGTACCCAAATGCTCTAAGATAGCTCAGCATAAGCTTTCTGTTGTTGAGCAGCTCATAGGGGGTGTTATTCAAAAAAACTCTTATCAGACACCTGTTGGTAACATGACATGCTTTGTTGACAGATTCAGCCCAGAAATTTTGAGGAAGATTTGACTCAATAATCATAGTTCTGGCAATGTTCACCAAGGTTCTGTTTTTTCTCTCCACCACTCCATTTTTTTGAGAAGTTCTTGGAGCAGAAAAGTTATGACTCGTACCATTCTCCATGCAAAATTGATCCAGTTTTGAGTTCTCAAACTCAGTTCCATGATCAGATCGAATGCTACAAATCACTTGATTCAATTTAGTTTGAATCATTTTGAAAAACACCACCAATTCTTTAGGTGTTTCTGCCTTTGATTTTAAGAATCTTGTCCATGTATATCTTGAGTAATCATCAACTATCACCAGAATGTTTTTCTTGCCATTTCTGCTTTGAACCTTGAAAGGTCCACATAAATCCATGTGTAACAGCTCCAGTGCTCTTGATGAGGTTACTTGATTTTTGGGCTTAAAGGATGATCTGATTTGTTTTCCTTTGAAACAAGCTTCACATATTTTGTTTTCAGCAAACTTCAGCTTTGGCAGACCTCGGACCACGTCCTTAGAAATAAGTTTGTTCAATAAAGATGCGCTCACATGCCCTAGCCTACGATGCCAAAGATCAGAATTTTTATTTTGAGCACTAAGACATGTCAGATCATCTCCATGACATGTTTCTAGGTTGGCCACATATATGTTTTTACTTCTGAAAGCAGTGAGAATGACTTTCTTTGTAGTTAGACTAACCACAATGCACTTCTCATAAGCAAACTTGACTTCATTTCCCTTGTCACAAATTTGAGACACTCTCAAAAGACTGTACTTCAACCCATCAACATGATACACATTGTATATTGAATCTTCAAGAGACCTTCCCACTTTACCAAATCCCAAAATGTACCCCTTCTTTCCATCACCAAAAGAGACACCTCCTCCCTGAAGTGTCTTGAGTGAGAGGAAATTTTTTATGTTACCAGTCATATGTTTAGAGCATCCACTGTCCATATACCAACATTGACTCCTGCTCCTCTCACTCACCTGCACCAAGAATCACTTGTTTAGCTTGGGAACCCATTTCAATATGAGTTCCCAGAAGGCAGACAGAGGAGTGATCAGATTGTATTTAGTCCAATAGGGTAGTTTTTGAAACTTTCTAACAAAGGACATCGGAGCAGTGACATATTTTTTCTTTGAAAATCTATCAGTTGAAACGGGTTTTGGAGGACCAGGTCTCTCTTTTGAAAAGTTTTGCCTTTCAGCAAAATTAGAGAGTCTTTCATGGGAATTTCTCCATCCAGCACACTAACCCTTTAAGTGCCCATTTTTACCACAGTGAAGACAAAGCAGATTGTCAGACACAAATACATACTTACTGTGAGGATTAAAGGGAGGAGTGATATTCAAACTGCCTAGTCATTTCTTATTGAAAGTGCTCTGATTTGTTGCATTTGACAACAACTTAGAGGATTTTGTCCACTTAAGAGACTTTTCAAGCTCTTCCTTAAGTTTGACAATATCCTTTTCTTATCTATTGCTCTTCTCCAAAGACAATCCCAGATTTTTCTCAGAGTTTTTCTTCAATTTAAACTCGTAAACCATTTGACATTCCATTTAGCTTTTCAGTTTTTTCAGTTATCTGATTCAACTGATTTTTATGTTCAGTGTTATCAAACTCTAGAGACCCCATTTTTGACATTCTCTCCTCCATTTTAACTTTCTTTTCAGTTAAACTATCAAGTTCAGCATTCATGATGTCTCTTTCAAAGGTTAACTCAATTACAGAATCAATCATAACTTTTGCCATTGTTCTCAATTTTGTAAGAGGATAATTATTCAGATCATTTTTCATATCAAGAAGAGTTACCTTGTCATCCTCTTCTTCATTTTCTGTATGAGCCATGAGAGCAAACATTTCATTGAAAATGGTTTCGTCTTCATGCACAACCACTATAGACACATCATTTTGTTCATCAGGATCTTCTGAATCACTTGAAGAGTCACACCATGCAGCAAGAGCCTTTTTGACCACATAGTCAGCAACAAACTTTCGATTATTCTTACCAAGTACCAGGTCCCTTCTCTTCTCTTTGTCACTTCTTGGTTTTTGATGTTCCTTGTTTTCATTTTTGAGTAGAGGACACTCTCTGATAAAGTGTCCAGCTTTTCCACACTTGTAGCAGGTATCGTTTTGAGTAGAATTTCGAGGACCATTTGTTCCTCGTTTAAAACCTTTGTTCTTTCTCAAAATTTTTTAAAATCTGTTTATGAGATATGCCATATCATCATCACTGGAATCTTCATCTGATTTGTACTTCAGCATCAATGACTTATCTTTTTTGACCTCCTTCTTTGATAAATCATGATTTCGATTCATCTCATAAGTCTTCAGATTTCCAATGAGAGCATCCATTGCCAACACCTTCAAATCTTTAGCTTCAGTGATGGCATCAACCTTGCTTTCCCAAGACATTGGAAGAATTTGAAGCACTTTTCTGACTTGTTTGCTCATGCTGATAGGTTCACCAATACTTCTCAGCTCATTATTAATGGAGAACAATTTTGTGAACATCTCATGAATGGTTTCTCCTTCCTTCATTTTGAAGTTCTCATACCGTGAGGTAAACATATCAATCTTTGATTCTTTGACTTGTTCAGTTCCTTCATGAGCGGTCTTTAAACAATCCCAAATTTCTTTAGCAGACTCACAAGCTGAGACACGATTGAACTCATCAGGTCCTATCCCACAGACAAGAAGAGTTTTTGGCTTGTATCCTTTTTCTATCTTTTTCCTATCAGCTTCATCGTATTTCTGTCTAGGCTTTGGAACAAGACTGGTTTTCTCTCCATCCTTTTCTTCTATCATTGGAATAAACGGTCCATCAAGTACAATATCCCATAACTCGCTGTCTTCCGCCATGAGGAAATCATGCATTCTAACTTTCCACCAACTGTAGAAATGTCCATTGAAACGAGGAGGTCTTGTTGAGGACTGACCTTCTTCTAGATTAACTGTAGCAGCCTTTCTAGAACAGATATCACTTCCTTGGGGTTAACCAAATAGAGAGTGCCTGCTCTGACACCACTTGATAGAATATATGCCTTCACTTAACAGATAATGGACCAGGTCCCTTACTACACTAATAAGTATAAACAGAAAGTAAAATGCAGTTTGAACCAACACAACGATTTTACGTGGAAACCTCCTTGCTTAAGGGAGTAAAACCACGACCTGTCTCACAGGATTTTCAATCGTTTTCACTAATCTTCAAAAGCAAAAGTAAAACACAATTACAAAAGATGTGAGAAGAAGTTTTTAATCTCACGTTCAAGCAATAGTCTCTATTGCTTAACAAGCCTAAGTAGAAATGAATCTACCCACTAAGCTATCCCACTTAGACAACTTAGAATTTCAACACTACCCACTGATTCCTTTATAGTTTCAGGAATAGTTTACAATGTAAGAACAAGAGAATATATTCTTGAACAGCTACACTAAATGCTCCAGAGATTTCTACTGTTCTTGGAATAGTTCTCCCATTTTCTTGGTGATAGCCTTTGCAAGAGTTCTTGAAAAAGTTTCTTGTCAAGTTGCAAAAGCTGCCAATGATGTTTAGGAAAGTGTCTTTTATATGGACAAGTCACTTTCCTTAAACTCTTTGCCATTGGTTAGAGAAGTCCCACTTTCTGATGTCATTGAGAAGAGTGCACCTACTTTCTGTACCTTCTGCAGTTGGCAGTCAACCGGCTCGTCACATTGAGAGCCAAGTACCTTTACAAGGTCCCTGAGTTTGTTTTCATCTTCAACACTCAAGTAAGAAACCTGGTACATTTACAAGGTCCCTAAGTTTGTCAAATCATCAAAACTGCAAATAACAATCAGTTCCTCTCTAACAGCTTCAATTCCATCACCACTCTCTCCGTTCACCGATCTGAATTTCGTCCAGTGCCGTTCCACCACCCCTGTTTCCCTCCGACGTTCGATCAATTCCGACCTTGACATTTCTTCATCGGAATCTTCCTTAACACACCTTAAAAACTTCTGATTCCCCCACTTCAACCCACATGGCAAAGAAAAATTATGTAAAGGCTTCGATGTTTCAGGTCCCATCGCCATATAAACACCTTCAAATCTTCAATATCAGTTTAAAAACCATCAAAATCAAAACACCCCGAAGCTAAAAAAAAAACAAATCTCTCTTCCTTTTTCTCTTATAATTCTCTACTCTACTCAACAACAAAGCATATGAGGTTCATATTCTTCAAAAAAAATTCGAGCTTTGAACTTTTTTCTTCTTTATGTGTTGTGCTTAGTTGAGTTAACGATGAAATCGCCGGTAATATAAAGTGTATATATATATATATATATATATATATATATATATATATATATATATATATATATATATATATATATATCGGTCACCTGAGAAGAAAGATGGAGAGAGAAGAGGTGATTTTAACGTTCAGGTTCTGAAAAATTGTAGGTGTTAAAGTGCACGGTGGAGTGACGTCTGCAATTTTATATTTTGAGGGTTACCCATAGTACGACGTTGTTTTCAGTTTTTTTTTTGTTTTTTCCGAGTCGATGGAATTATTAGTTTCATCTCCGAACTATTGATAGCTTTAGAAATATTCTTTTACTTACTAACGGAACTTATATATACCCTGATTATATATATCTAAAAAATTACTGAAATACACGTCTTATATTTCTCTTATTTCGAATATCCCCCTTTTATTTCTAAAAACCTTTAAAATCTCTTATTTCTCTTCTGTATCCGAGTTACATATTTATGTTCCTAAGCCAGTATTTAAGTATTTGAGATACATATTATGTATGTGGTTTATCTTATAATGTATACGAGCTAGTTTTTAATGTATTAGAGCTACATATTATCTATCCGAGCTAGTTTTATTGTATCTGAGCTACATATAATGTATGTGGTTTATGTTATAATGTGTTCGAAATACTCTTTAATGTATCCGAGCTACATAATAATGCATCCGGCTTGTGTTACTTTTTAAGAGATTAATGTAATTATAAACTAAAGAGAGACAAATTGTAATATTATATTAAAACAATGTGATTACTATAAAATCTACTATTAAATTACCGCAAAGTTTAAAGATGTTTTCAACGCTTTCGTTCAACATTCTTTTAAGAATACGATGATCCTATAATAATTTGAAAGACCACTTATTTTGTGTGATAACGTAAATTAGGGGTGTATTTATGTTTAACTAGACAAATAAATGAATATTTTTAATATTGTCTATAATTTAAAAATGAAATTAATAATTTACATCAAATTCAAGAGTAATTTTAATATTTTTTACTTCTATTTTTTTTTACTGGCAAACTTGTAATCTTTGTTTTGCCAAATTGTTGTCCCACTAGGCTTATATATGCACCTAATCAATGTTTTTTTTTTTTTGAAAACTATCCATAATTTGAAAATGAAATATATAATTTACGTTAAATGTATGGATACTTTTTATATTTTTCTATCTTAAGGCAAATTTGGCAAATTTTTAATCTTTATTTTGCCAAATTGCAATCCCACTACGCTATACACGAATTTTATTTTCTTTGGGTTTTCTGAAATTTGTATTTTTAATCGATCAATGATAACAA
The DNA here is from genome assembly GCA_027705065.1 of Solanum peruvianum. Taxonomy (NCBI): domain Eukaryota; kingdom Viridiplantae; phylum Streptophyta; class Magnoliopsida; order Solanales; family Solanaceae; genus Solanum; species Solanum peruvianum. Next base: position 6,751,985 of record JAKWJD010001756.1, on the reverse strand, counting down.
AATATTCATTTTGATCCTTGAAAAATTAGAGAAAATGATTCTTTGACATATGGGAATTATGATTTCTTAATTATATCATAGATAACCTTACGCATATATAATTATTCAAAAGAAACTTTAATCAATTTCCTTGATTAATCAATCATCACAAAAATATATTTCTAGTAAATAGATAGAGTGAATATCTAAATAATTTTATTTTTTTATATGAATTTATAAATAATTATACACTTCAATCAATATTCTATATTTCAAACTTTTTAAAAATGCATATCAAACATTATAATATCAAATTTGTAAAATCAAAAATATCTTTTTTAATATGATATTCGATATCTATTGTATCATGTTCATTTTTAATATTCTGGTACATGAATATAGCAATGGATCATAATTCATAGCTAATGAGACACATGTCTAAACTACTCAATATGCCGTATTAATTCACATTATTTTAAATTAATTCATTAAAAGAAGGTTATATTAAAGTTTTGCTTAATTAGTTTAAATATTAGTTATGGAGATTTTGTAATACAGATTAATTTAATCTGTTTTTTGTTTGTAGTTTATTTCAGAGATAAACAGGGCAGATTGTGTTGATCTGATCACTTTAGTAATTAATGAAAAGTTACTTAATTATCAAAATAATAATAATATTGTAACAGTCGTTACATCAAAATTGTCAAGTGTACGATATGAAAGAGGATTTATCATTTTCTAAATTAAATTACTTCAAATTTAAACAAGCAATTGTATATTTATATAATCGATCAAATCACATGGCAATTAAAAATCCTGCGATTAGTGAATACAGATTATAAAAAATATGATTTCGAAAGGTCAAACTTTAATACTTTATGAAACGATTTTGAGACTAGCATGTCATAAGAGAGTAAGTTGGATATCTAAAAGGCAATATATTAAGCATAAAGTACAAAAACTCCAACAACTTGCGTTAATGATATCTTACCCAAAAAGTTCTTTAAATTACTTGTATTTTTCAGGGATAATGCCTCAGTACCCCCTCAACCTATGTCCGAAATCTCAGAGACACACTTATACTATACTAAGGTCCTATTACCCCCCTGAACTTATTTTATTAATAATTTTTTACCCCTTTTTAGCTTACGTGGCACTATCTTGTGGGACCAACGATGGTGGACATTTTTTTCGAACTAGTGCCACGTAGGCAAAAAAGGGGTAAAAATTAGATATAAAATAAGTTCAGGGGGTAATAGGACCTTAGTATAGTATAAGTGTGTCTCTAAGATTTCGTGCATAGGTTGAGGGGATACTTGAGTATTTTCCCTATTTTTCAGAATTCGCGGATACATAATTTCTTGCCCCTAATACATCGCAAATGATATGTAATTTATGTATCAGATACATAACTGTAACCAAAATATTCATACGAATTTAGATTTAAAATAATTGAGTATATATCAACTATAACATTCATACCAGATATATTGTACACAAACATAATTGTAATGCATATTATAGAGGTGGATTGATGTATCGGGATTCTTCATGTTAAATGACAAGGAAAAATGAGATTTTTATAATTAATTTAAATGATAGATATTTATAAAGATTATATAGTTTTAAGTCATGTAATTACATATTTTCTCATATATTAATATATAAAAAATGAACATCATGAGACAATTCTGAGATATTAAAATATTTATGGAGTTATACAAAATTAAAAGTTTTAGTAAAGTCACTTCAAGTTAGTTTTGTATTAATGAAGTGACTCAATTTTTAGATAAATATTTATGTAGTATAGATGCTAAAGATCGACTGTAGCATTGGTTTAAGATTGTATATAACATGAACAAAATCAACTTTACTTTTAATTTTTTTTTTCTAACGAAGCTTTATTAATTAATACTACATAATTGAGTGATTTATAAAAATATTTACTCGTAGCTAACGGCCTAACACATGGGAGCTTCATTTTATTTGGAAACAAGTCATGTAAAAATTAGTTGCATGTGAACTAACGGTACAAAGATTATTAATGAAAGATTAATAATTTGAAATGGTTATTAATCGTACATTTAATCTACTACAATAATATTATTTTAACTTTTTGTCTCAAACTGTTTAAAAAAAAAACACTATATATTTACGATCATACCCTTAGCTTATTCTATTTACCTTATGTTTAAATCACTAAAATAAAGTACCACATGCACGTTTCGAAAATTGAATTGAATTATCAGAAATAATAAATGTGGAAAGTTTAGTACTTCTTGATCAAAGTTAGAATATGAAATTAAAATCTAATTACCAAGTAAAACATAAAGTCATGGTAATAGAATTTAATTTCAGAATCTAACTTTGATCAAGTTATGTATTGGCGAGAGGGGAGTTATGTCTCCGAGAAGAAATATGATTTTCTTTTAAATGATAGAAATTTTTAAATAGTAATGATAAAATAAGATGTGTTTTTAGATATTTTTTTCAAAAAAAAATATGAATTAAACCTAAATTCTTTAATCATTATTTAATAATGAGGTGATTGTTCCTTAGACACGATTTCTTCAACAGATTGCTTACCCAAGATGAAAACGACTTATAAAGTTTAGAATGTTTGAACATTGAAGATAAAGATTAAAGGATATTTTGATACATTCTACATATCTTTAGTTTAAGGGTACAAGATTCATAAGTCTTTTTACTTTCTTATACTCTACGCCAAGTGAAAACTAAACAAACAAATAATGGAGGGAGTAAATGATAAGGTCATCTATCTATTTGTTTGTCCATCTGTCTATCTGCTTGTCTATCCCTCAACCTAAATAATTGTCAGCTCTAGGGAAGTGTTGATAGACTTCTTTATTATATGTAGAGTAAATTTCACATTAGAAAATTATATTTTAACTATTATGTCTTTAGATATATGACTTCAAATATAACAAATATTTCATACTGGAATAGATTTTTCATAACTCCACTTCAGTTCAAGTATTGACATTATAGGTTATTGTAATTTGTAAGCTTTTTAACACAAGAGAATACACTAAGAGAACAGGTAAAGAATAACAAGTGGGTAGATAAAACTTTAGGAGTTGAAAGTGACATAGAAAAACAATTTTGTTATGCTAAAGTTTGTTACATACTACATAAGGCTGAGGCTTAAAGGACTAAACACAATGGATAACCCAGACACAATTAAAAAGGTTGAGCAATGGTTTAGTCTAAATTAATTACGATATTGTACTCTCTTTTTTTAACTTTAAATTAATATAAGAAAAAGAAATATAACGTCACAAGAATATTTAAAAAGTTAAATCTCATTGAGCACTTGATCTTTATAAGGTTTACAATTATAATACTTAAAATTTCAATCCTTAAGATTATAGAAGATAACACTGAAATCATGGAGTACTACATTTACGTATCATATTTGTACTTTGTCTTATTCAACAAATCTTTGAAAAATCTTGACAAAAGCACTTCGGTAACTTGCATATTTAAGTAGGTTACAAAATAATCATTTTCACATTCTCATAAAAGTCCACAGACATAATAAGATATCTGAGGACTTCAGTGGAGTTGGATCTCTTTGTTATAGATCTAAAGCTAAATGACAACAATGTTCATTATTTTGGGAACTCAAATACATTGTATGATACTCCTATCTATGTAATTGTTCACAAAATCATGTTTTTGCTATTTTCCGGGAGGAGCTCGAACCTAAGAGTAGAAAGACATGTATCGGTAATAAGTCTATTAGTAAGATATCAATTCAGTTATAGCTTACTCATTTTTTATTAGAAGTCCTCAAAACAGACTTATAAAATGACACGATTTCTAGCCAATAGTTAAGATTTTTGACTTGAAACTGCAGTAATATTACGATATACACAATCAAAATCTACCTATAGGAGTAGGTAGAAAATTCAGAAATAGGTCAGTCTGAACTGGACATCGACATGTATGCAGATTTGAAGGAGGACAACCAAACCTTTACAGAGGAACTCTTCTCAGCTACAAAACCTTTTCTGCCAAGAATATCATAGTATTTCAATCCATCAGCTGCTTTAAAAGTCATTGTTATGAAGATTATAATCATAGACTCATATCCATGATATCATCAAACTCTTTCAATTGGCAATCGGGTTATCACTTATATTGATACAACATTATTTCAATTTGAGTACTAATTTGAGAAACATTTAAGTGATTGGAAGATGATATCTTAAGTCAATGTGCAGGTTTGTTGAAACTAATTGCAGAGCCAAACAACTGTAGTCATAACAGAGAAGTGTCTTGTTGTCTAGATGTAGAAATTCCTATTACTGAAAACATAAACATTGATATCGGGCTAGTGTTCTTGAGTAGAGTTTTAGGTATTTGTAAAGAGTTTATATCTCATATATCTTAGTATAGTTGTAACGACCTGTTTAGTCGTTTTGAGCAGCAGATTTTATTTCTGGAAAACTGGCTGAGACGACGGACCCCACGACGGACCGTCATGGGCACGACGGACCGTCGAGGGGGTCTCGTTCCAAAACACTTAGAATTCTGAAATTGGGTACTGAAAATCGACTCTCTGAACTTCGTGATGGACTTGCAGGACGGACCGTCACAGGCGTGACGGACCGTCACAGACTCTTTGATGGAAATCCAGTCTCTGAACATTGCGACGACCTGCAGGACGGACCGTCGCAGGCACGACGGGCCGTCACAGGTTGAGTAATCCCAGTCTGGGTCGGATTTCTTTACACGTTTTAAGGGATGTTTTGGACTATTCCTACCTTAATTATAAAGTTAGAGGGTTAAGGTTAATAAGTCTAATTACTTGGGGGTTAAAAGAGGTAACCTTAAGTTAATTAGTGGGTTATTATTGCCATCTTTCATACTTAATTATATGTTAATTAGGGTAAAAGAAAGAGGGTTTGAATAAAGAAAATAGAAAGAACAAAGAGAGAGAGAGAGAGAATCGAACGAGGGAGAAGAAGAAACACATCTTGGAGAAATTTGCTTGTTGATCACTAATCTTCGGTGGAGGTAGGTTATGGTTTCCTTACGATATTCGTAGTAAACTCTTAATAGCGAATGATATGTATCGATAGTATTGTAAACCCTGCTATGTGCTTAATTGTATGCTTGCATGAATGTGAATATATAATTGTGATTTTATAAGCATGATGAAGTTATTGAACCCCAAATCTTGCAAAACCCTAATCTCTTCGTTAATGATAATGCCTTGGTATGAGAGAAGGCTTGATAAACTAAAATTAATGAGATTGATGATGCCTTGGTATGATAAAAGGCTTGATAAACTAAAGTAATGAGAATGATGATGCCTTGATATAAGAGAAGACTTGATGAATTGATAGAATGAGATTAGTGGATCGGAGTGTCACGTTCCGACATATAGAATTAAGGGATCGGGTGTCACGAACCGACACGTAGTATTAGGGGGACCGGGTGTCACGAACCGACACGTAGTATTAGGGGGACCGGGTGTCACAAACCGACACGTAGATTTAGGGGATCGGGTGTCACGAACCGACACGTAGATTTAGGGGATCGGGTGTCACGAACCGACACGTAGATTTAGGGGATCGGAGTGTCACGTTCCGACACATAGTAGTAGGGGATCGGAGTGTCACGTACCGACACAAGAGGGATAAAGAATATGAGGGAGCGGAGTGTCACGTACCGACACGAGAGAAATAAAGATAATGAATCTTGAAAGATGCTAATATACTCAATCTAATGAACATAATTCCCAAATGAGTATGGTATTGAGCTTGAGTCCTCATGTGTGAACTTGACGGTAATTGTTAATGATATAGTACTTGTTGTTGCTACATTTTGAGTATCATAGTTGATTTTATGATATTACTTGGTATATACTGTTTTCTATTTTGAGTTGGCCGATGATATCTACTCAGTACCCGTGTTTTGTACTGACCCCTACTTTTATGTTTTCTTCTTTGTTATTTGTGGAGTGCAGCAAACGTGCCGTCGTCTTCAACTCAATAGTAATTCTAGCCAGTCTTCGTCACACAGGATCTTCAGGGTGAGCTAATGCTTCTAGCTTGGACTGGATCTTCTTCTTCAAGTCTTGATGCCTTGAACTTCCGGCATGGACTAGCTTTTTACTTGTTTTTGTTTTCTTAGATACTCCTAGTTTAGTAATTTGAGGATAGATGTTCTTGTGATGATGACTTCCAGATTTTGGGAAATAATAGATGTTGAATTTTTGAAGTTAATGAAATTGTTTTTATTAATGAGTTTAAGTCTTCCGCATTATTTTCAGTCGATATTATATTGAAATGTTAAGGGTTAGATTGGTTGGTTCGCTCACATAGAAGGGTAAATGTGGGTGCCAGTCGCGGCTTGGTTTTGGGTCGTGACAAACTTGGTATCAGAGCATTAGGTTCGTTGGTCTCATCACACAAGAACGATTCTAGTAGAGTCTTAAGGAACGGTAGGGGGACGCCTTTACTTTTCTTTGAGAGACTATAAGACTTTAGGAAAATTCCATTCTTTCTTTCTTTCTTTCGTGCTACTATTTGAATCCAATTGGTATCTAGGTGATACAAATTGGTATCTGACCATCTTCACTCTTTTTCGCAGATGGTTAGAACTAGAGCAACGATTGCACCAACACCAACACCGGCAAGACAAGAAACGTCTGAGCCAGCCACTGGGGCTGTGGCTCGAGGAAGAGCAGTGGCAAGAGGCCGTGGTAGAGGTCGTGGGAGGACGTCCTCTAGAGGAAGAGGACAAGTGCCTAGCCCATCTAATGCTAGGGCGGTGACTCCTCCACCGACTGAGGAAGTAGTGAGCAAGGGTGATGAAGGGGAGAATGAACAAGTGCAAAATGAGGAATTGCCACCCCAACCTACCCCAGAGATGATCAATCAGGTTCTTGCTTATCTTAGCGGGTTATCTGATCAGGGTCAGGCACCTCCAGTGTTTTCTGCACCAACACCTCCGGTTTCAGAGGTACAACATGCAGCCACTATGGCTCCTCGTATGGATGCCTCATTGGAAATAGGCACGTTTCCACGTCTGACTACTGGGCCTATAACGACGAATGATCAGCATGAACTTTTCAGTAAGTTCTTGAAATTGAAACCTCCAGTCTTCAAGGGTGCTGAATCTGAGGATGCTTATGATTTTCTGGTTGATTGTCATGAGCTACTACACAAGATGAGTATAGTAGAACGGTTTGGTGTGGAGTTCGTGAGTTATCAGTTTCAAGGGAACGCCAAAATGTGGTGGCGGTCACATGTTGAGTGTCAACCAACAGAGGCACCACCTATGACTTGGGCCTCATTCTCTAGCTTGTTTATGGAGAAGTACATCCCATGGACTTTGAGGGATAGGAAAAGATATGAATTCTTAAGTCTAGAGCAAGGTAGGATGTCGGTTACCGCATATGAGGCCAAGTATCGTGCACTATCCAGATACGCCACCCAACTTTGTTTCAGTCCACAAGAGCGGATTCGCCGGTTTGTGAAGGGGTTGAGGTCAGAGTTGCGGTTTTCAGCCTTACAAGTAGCGGCTACGGCAAAATCCTTCCAAGAAGTGGTAGATTTTGTGGTAGAGGTGGAAGGAGTGAAGCCAGATGAATTCACCATGGCATCGACATCAAAAAGGTTTCGAAAGGGAGGTGAGTTTAATGGTTCTTACTCTAGAGGACAGGGTTCCGGAGGTTACTCAGTTCGACCAATTCAGTCTTCACTACAGACTGTAGTTGGGGGTCCACCTCAGACTGGTCAACACTTCTCTGAGAGAACTATGCTTGACTCTAGAGAGTGTTATGGGTGTGGGGAGAATGGACATATTAGGAGAAATTGTCCAAAACAGAGTTATAGACCCCCAATAGCTAGAGGTAGAGATGGTCATGGTAGAGGCCGTTATTCTGGAGGACGTGGTGGTCGAGGTAATGGTGGTCACCAAAACTGCCGGGGTAATGGACAAACTAGAGCCACTACCTCACAACATGGTAGGGGCAACGAACAGACAAACGATAGGGCCCATTGTTACGCTTTCCCTGGGCAGTCTGAAGCGGAGGCATCTGATGCTGTCATCATAGGTAATCTTTTGGTTTGTGATTGCATGGCTTCTGTATTGTTTGATCCCGGATCCACATTTTCTTATGTATCTTCCTCATTTTCTAATGGTCTTAATTTACATTGTGAATTACTTGACATGCCTATTCGTGTTTCTACTCCGGTGGGTGAGTCTGTGATAGTTGAAAAAGTGTATAGGTCTTGTTTAGTGACTTTTGTGGGGAGTAACACTTATGTAGATTTGGTTATCTTAGAAATGGTTGACTTTAATGTAATTCTGGGTATGACTTGTCTTTCTCCGCAATTTGTGATCTTGGATTGTAATGCTAAAACTGTGACGTTAGCCAAGCCTGGGACAGATCCGTTAGTGTGGGAGGGTGACTACACTTCCAATCCGGTGCATATCATCTCCTTTCTTCGTGCTAAGAAAATGGTTAGTAAAGGGTGCTTAGCTTTATTGGCCCATCTCAAGGATGACACTACCCCAGTACCTTCGATTGAGTCGGTTTCGGTAGTCCGTGAGTTTTTGGATGTGTTCCCAGCAGATCTTCCTGGTATGCCACCGGATAGGGATATTGACTTCTGCATCGATCTTGAACCGGGCACTCGCCCCATTTCTATACCCCCTTATAGAATGGCTCCCGCGGAGTTAAGAGAGTTAAAGGCACAACTTCAAGAGTTGTTGAGCAAAGGCTTCATTAGACCAAGTGCGTCTCCTTGGGGTGCTCCGGTTTTGTTTGTGAAGAAGAAGGATGGGAGTTTTCGGATGTGCATAGACTATAGACAACTGAACAAGGTTACTATTAAGAACAAGTATCCTCTTCCCCGCATTGATGACTTGTTCGATCAGTTACAAGGTGCTTGTGTCTTCTCTAAAATTGACTTGAGATCCGGCTATCATCAATTGAAAATACGGGCAACAGATGTGCCAAAGACTGCTTTTCGAACCAGGTATGGGCACTACGAATTTGTGGTAATGTCTTTTGGTCTTACGAATGCCCCTGCTGCTTTCATGAGCTTGATGAACGGGATATTTAATCCATATCAGGATCTCTTTGTGATCGTATTTATTGATGATATACTGATATACTCTAAAAGTAAAAAGGAACATGAGGAGCATTTGAGAATTGTATTGGAAATGTTGAGGGAGAAAAAGCTTTATGCCAAGTTTTCTAAGTGTGAGTTTTGGCTAGATGCAGTGTCCTTTTTGGGGCATGTGGTTTCTAAGGATGGAGTGATGGTGGATCCTTCTAAGATTGAGACCGTGAAGAATTGGGTAAGACCTACTAATATGTCATAAATAAGGAGCTTTGTTGGGTTAGCTAGCTACTACCGCCGATTCGTCAAGGGATTCTCTTCTATTGCTTCCCAATTGACGACCTTGACTAAGCAGAATGTTCCATTCGTATGGTCGGATGAGTGCGAAGAAAGCTTTCAGAAACTCAAGAATTTGTTGACTACCGCACCTATCCTTACCTTGCCAGTAGAGGGTAAGAACTTCATTGTTTATTGTGATGCATCCTATTCTGGGTTGGGTGCAGTGCTAATGCAAGAGAAGAATGTGATAGCTTATGCTTCAAGACAATTAAAGGTGCATGAACGTAACTATCCGACCCATGACTTGGAGTTGGCCGCGGTAGTATTTGCACTAAAACAATGGAGACACTATTTGTATGGGGTTAAGTGTGAAGTCTATACGGATCATCGTAGCCTACAGTATGTCTTTACTCAAAAAGATTTGAACTTGAGACAGAGGAGATGGATGGAACTACTGAAGGACTACGACATCACTATCTTGTATCATCCGGGAAAGGCGAATGTTGTGGCGGATACTTTAAGTAGAAAGGCCGGAAGCATGGGAAGTCTAGCTCATTTGCAAGTTTCTAGACGCCCATTGTCTAGAGAGGTTCAGATTCTGGCTAATGACCTTATGAGGTTAGAAAAAATGAGAAGGGAGGATTGTTAGCTTGTGTGGAGGCAAGATCTTCCTTCCTTGACAAGATTAAGGGAAAGCAGTTTAACGATGAGAAATTGATCCGGATCCGAGATAAAGTGTTGCGAGGAGAGGCTAAAGAAGCAATAATTGATGAGGAAGGTGTTTTGAGGATTAAGGGAAGGGTATGTGTGCCTCGTGTTGATGACTTGATCCACACTATTCTTACAGAGGCTCATAGTTCCGGATACTCTATACATCCTGGTGCAACCAAGATGTACCGTGACTTAAAACAACACTTTTGGTGGAGTAGAATGAAGCGCGACATTGTTGATTTTAATGCCAAATGTCAAAATTTTCAGCAAGTAAAGTATGAACACCAGAGGCCCGGAGGAACACTTCAGAGAATGCCCATTCCTGAATGGAAGTGGGAGAGAATCGCAATGGACTTCGTGGTTGGTCTTCAAAGACATTGGGTAAATTTGATTCCATTTGGGTAATTGTGGATAGATTAACTAAGTCCGCTCACTTCATTCCGGTCAAGGTGACCTACAATGCAAAGAAGTTAGCCAAAATCTACATCTCAGAAATCGTTCGGTTGCATGGAGTTCCACTCTCCATCATATCAGATATAGGCACGCAGTTTACTTCTAAGTTTTGGAGAACATTGCATGCGGAATTAGGTACTAGGTTGGACCTTAGTACTGCGTTTCACCCTCAGACTGATGGTCAGTCTGAGCGAATGATTCAAGTATTGGAGGATATGCTTCGTGCATGCGTTATAGAGTTTGGTGGCCATTGGGATAGCTTCTTACCTTTGGCAGAATTTTCATACAATAATAGCTATCACTCCAACATTGATATGGCCCCATTTGAAGCATTGTATGGTAGGACATGTAGGTCTCCCATTGGTTGGTTTGATGCATTTGAGGTTAGACCTTGGGGTACGGACCTTTTGAGGGATTCTTTAGAGAAAGTGAAATCTATTCAAGAAAAGCTTTTGGCGGCGCAAAGTAGGCAAAAAGAATATGCAGATCGAAAGGTTAGAGACTTAGAGTTCATGGAGGGTGAACAAGTCTTGTTGAAGGTTTCGCCCATGAAAGGGGTGATGCGGTTTGGTAAAAGAGGTAAACTAAGCCCGAGGTATAGTGGCCCCTTTGAAGTACTTAAGCGAGTAGGGGAGGTGGCTTATGAGTTAGCATTACCTCCAGGGCTGTCCGGAGTGCATCCGGTATTTCATGTGTCTATGTTGAAAAGATATCATGGGGATGGAAACTACATTATCCATTGGGATTCAGTTTTGCTTGATGAGAATTTGTCTTATGAGGAGGAGCCTGTTGCTATTTTAGATATAGAAGTCCGCAAGTTGAGGTCGAGGGAGATTGCATCAATCAAGGTGCAATGGAAGAATCGGCCGGTTGAAGAAGCCACTTGGGAGAAGGAGGCCGATATGCAAGAAAGATACCCACATCTGTTTAAAGATTCAGGTACTCCTTCTCGCCCTTGTTTTTCTTCTTGTGATCGTTCGAGGACGAACGATGGGTAAATTGGTATCTATTGTAACGACCTGTTTAGTCGTTTTGAGCAGCAGATTTTATTTCTGGAAAACTGGCTGAGACGACGGACCCCACGACGGACCGTCATGGGCACGACGAACCGTCGAGGGGGTCTCGTTCCAAAACACTTAGAATTCTGAAATTGGGTACTGAAAATCGACTCTCTGAACTTCGTGACGGACTTGCAGGACGGACCGTCACAGGCGTGACGGACCGTCACAGACTCTTTGATGGAAATCCAGTCTCTGAACCTTGTGACGACCTGCAGGACGGACCGTCGCAGGCACGACGGGCCGTCACAGGTTGCGTAATCCTAGTCTGGGTCGGATTTCTTTACACGTTTTAAGGGACGTTTGGACTATTCCTACCTTAATTATAAAGTTTGAGGGTTAAGGTTAATAAGTCTAATTACTTGGGGGTTAAAAGAGGTAACCTTAAGTTAATTAGTGGGTTATTATTGCCATCTTTCATACTTAATTATATGTTAATTAGGGTAAAAGAAAGAGGGTTTGAATAAAGAAAATAGAAAGAACAAAGAGAGAGAGAGAGAGAGAGAATCGAACGAGGGAGAAGAAGAAACGCAGCTTGGAGAAATTTGCTTGTTGATCACTAATCTTCGGTGGAGGTAGGTTATGGTTTCCTTGCGATATTCGTAGTAAACTCTTAATAGCGAATGATATGTATCGATAGTATTGTAAACCCTGCTATGTGCTTAATTGTATGCTTGCATGAATGTGAATATATAATTGTGATTTTATAAGCATGATGAAGTTATTGAACCCCAAATCTTGCAAAACCCTAATCTCTTCGTTAATGATAATGCCTTGGTATGAGAGAAGGCTTGATAAACTAAAAGTAATGACATTGATGATGCCTTGGTATGAGAAAAGGCTTGATAAACTAAAGTAATGAGAATGATGATGCCTTGGTATAAGAGAAGGCTTGATGAATTGATAGAATGAGATAAGTGGATCGGAGTGTCACGTTCCGACACATAGAATTAAGGGATCGGGTGTCACGAACCGACACGTAGTATTAGGGGGACCGGGTGTCACGAACCGACACGTAGTATTAGGGGGACCGGGTGTCACGAACCGACATGTAGATTTAGGGGATCGGGTGTCACGAACCGACACATAGATTTAGCGGATTGGGTGTCACGAACCGACACGTAGATTTAGGGGATCGGAGTGTCATGTTCCGACACATAGTAGTAGGGGATCAGAGTGTCACGTACCAACACAAGAGGAATAAAGAATATGAGGGAGCGGAGTGTCACGTACCGACACGAGAGAAATAAAGATAATGAATCTTGAAAGATGCTAATATACTCAATCTAATGAACATAATTCCCAAATGAGTATGGTATTGAGGCTTGAGTCCTCATGTGTGAACTTGATGGTAATTGTTAATGATATAGTACTTGTTGTTGCTACATGTTGAGTATCATAGTTGATTTTATGATATTACTTGGTATATACTGTTTTCTATTTTGAGTTGGCCGATGATATCTACTCAGTACCCGTGTTTTGTACTGACCCCTACTTTTATGTTTTCTTCATTGTTATTTGTGGAGTGCAGAAAACATGCCGTCGTCTTCAACTCAACAGTAATTCTAGCCAGTCTTCGTCACGCAGGATCTTCAGGGTGAGCTAATGCTTCTAGCTTGGACTGGATCTTCTTCTTCAAGTCTTGATGCCTTGAACTTCCGGCATGGACTAGCTTTTTACTTGTTTTTGTTTTCTTAGATACTCCTAGTTTAGTAATTTGAGGATAGATGTTCTTGTGATGATGACTTCCAGATTTTAAGAAATAATAGATCTTGAATTTTAGAAGTTAATGAAATGGTTTTTATTAATGAGTTTAAGTCTTCCCTATTATTTTCTGTCGATATTATATTGAAATGTTAAGGGTTAGATTGGTTGGTTCGCTCACATAGAAGGGTAAATGTGGGTGCCAGTCGCGGCTTGGTTTTGGGTCGTGACAATAGTCCTAAAATATATAGTAAAGAGCAAGCTTGTTCCTGTAGGAATATATGTTATTCAGTAGAGTTATAGTTTCCACTAGGCCAATTTTCAACTCAACTTAGTAATATATATTTAAATTCTATTAATGAACAATATAAATAACCTACAGTCAAAATATTGTAGCTCATCCAGAGAAAGCTACAACATCATATCAGTATAAGCCACCAGATCATAACTATGCATATGAAAAACATGAGACCAAAATAAAAAAGCAACAAAACAAATGTGTGAAATTGGGATAATCACGTAGAACCAATAAGACAGTGACAATAATTAACACATAATATTATGCTAGCTTAGAGTGCATAAGGACATGGCGAACACAATCAACAGTTTTTTTTTGGGTTCAACAACATGGAGACCATTTCCTACATAAGAATACCAACAATCCTTTCATATGATCTCACACAATAACTTTTGAACACCAACCAAAAAAGATGAATAAAAAAATTAATTGGTACTTTTACCGAGTCTCCTTAAAATATAACCATCATTTATATGTGAAGAAGAGAAAGCTAACTTTCAAAAAATATCATCATAGAGCATGTAAATCATAAGTTCTTTTTATTAAACTTGTGAACTCAATGGGAGAAGTTTCTATTATTATAGAACACTAATAGGATGGAAATATAGTGCAAACTTTTCAATTTAATTTTTAGTGCAGCACTCGTGGTAGCATTGATGAACCTTTAAAATTTTCAATTTAGAGCTGAGTCACAGCTGCAAAAAAAAAAAACTAACTAAATTTCATTGTCCAAATTGAAATTGGTTGAAGGAAAAGTAAAGTCAAGAGATGAAATAATTATCATAGAAATGTCTTTCTTTTTTCGACATTTTTGACCTGAGCATCATAGCATATATGTCTCTGTCCATCATAGCATATATGTTCCCATCGTAAAGTAAGTGTTTTCTTTCTTTTAATATTTCATTCCAAGCTTAAAATGGGGAAATTTTTTAGGGGTGTTTGAGAAAATTGTAGAAGTCATTTTACCTGGGTCTAGGTGAGAAATTTTTGTAGGGATGCTTAACGCGTAATACAACCTCTACCTTTGAAAATATGTGTCACCCCTGATGGTCGTCTTGTCACATCACCATCTTGGTACACCATTTTCTTTGTAAGCTAAGTATCACCCATTGCTATGTTTTATTCTAGGTACTCCATCTTCATTTCTTAATAGCTCACCGGAGCGAAATCCCGATATTTTTACCTTATCCTCTAAGACAAAACATGAAGTGAAACATTTTATTAGGTTTAACAATTAAAAGTAACAAATCTTAACACTCAAATCGTGCAGAAGTCTTTTTAATGCTTAATATATGATATGATCAATCATTTCTTACCTTTTTAATTCATGCCTTGAAAAAATGTACCACCACAAACATAGGCTTACAATGAAAACTTGAACTTGATTACAACAATGTATACTTATCCCCTTATCTATCAATATTAGGTCATACCTTAAAGGTCTTTATAAATTCACGTATCTTAGATTATCATTGATCGCCTCTCCATCGACTTTATTACATTCTTTGTTAAAAATCTAATTGTATCCCTTATCAAATTTGAACATAAAAATAACTTCTCAGCACACTTGGCCCAAACATCTATACGTTTTTCCCAAATCTTATCCACAACTTTTAACCCATATGACTGACAGGTAACACTATAACCATAACCACAACAAAATAGTTGTAACCACGTATCTTTGAACTAAATTATCCAATCTATTTAATGATACATCTTTGACACATTCAATCAAAATAAATATTCTTGTTCTCGACCCTTCTTGAAGGATACACTTCATCCCACTATGTCTTTCCATTTATAACTCTAGTTTAAATAGCTCTATTTGAGTGGCATCCAAAATCCTCATGAAATTTTCCATACAGCCATACTACTCAAAAAATAGTAGTAAACCACAATCTTAGGTACTTGTAAGACCTCAGTACAATAAGAATATTCATTTAATCAATAACCTCATAAAGTTGCATCTTAATCACATTCCATTACAAACTGTTATTATCATTATGCTTGGTTACCTCCTGTCGTTACCACGAAGTCAACCTTTTCCTTGACATGAAATCTTCAACCAAACTATACCATACAATTTCAAAGGACTAACATAATTTTATACACACTTTCTTACTAAAATCCACAATTGCCTTAGCATAAGTATACCCTCCGGGACATTCTCTACACATAGACTTGTCATTTTGATATTGATCCACTCCCTTGGAACTTACAATGAAATCACTTGTCCACATTCAGAATCCTTGAGATACTTCACAACCTAAACACATTAATACCATAAGAAAGAAACACCATTAAAATCCTTGTGTATGTCTGTAAAATCTTTCATTAAAATCCATAAGCAATATGTATTTACACTTGACAATCAATGTATTCATTTTCATAAACCACTAGTACCACATTGTGAAAATATATAAGATCCACCACAATAATACTGCATACCTACCAAAAAGATTGAACCTAAATAGACCACACAACTCTATGTATTAATTAGTTGCAAAATATTATGAAATATGTTCGGTCTTTCATTCGAAGAGATATGGATTCTTTCACAGATAAAGTTGATATTTGAAGTAACACACCCTATCACTCTAACCAAGTAAACATCAATATTATCACGCTCCGAGCCTACACCTTGGACGTGACTGACACCCAATGACCATTGTTGGCATTGAGAGGACCCTTGAACTATCTTATTTAAATTAGCGAAAGACTTAACACAAGGTATAATCTCAGAAATAACTTTAAGGAAAGGAATAACCCAAAGTGGCAACCCAAGTCTTAGTCAATTACAAGTGAAAAGGAAAGACAAAGAAAAACTAATATCATCTGTCCATGAAGCCTCTAAATTAAAGTTGGATGTTGGGACAGGACCCCCAATCATCCGAAAAACTCAATGCTAAAAAGATAACTAAAACTAATGATGTCCTCCAGAATTAAGGGAGGATCACCAACTGACTTTGAGCTGCTCACTCGATCAACAATACCTAAATGCTGATCCAAGTTACCTCGTCGACATCATGATATGATGCAGGGAAATGGGCATCAGTGCATTGAATGTACGAGTATGCGAGTTGGAATACTAAACAACACTTAAGCTGGAAGATGAGTAACAAAGAACACTTGTCTTGACTCTGTTCAACTCATGAATAACTACTCGATTCAATATAATGCAAGGTAAAAGTAAATGCAATGTAAAGAAAACCTTACTTAAAATTAGTTGTAAACTCTGAATGTATATATGGACACAATAAATCTCTAAGATGTATGTAAAAAATACAAATAACAGATGTATATGAAAATACAATAACTTTTGTGGGAGCTTCTCTATCCAACAACCATCACTTAAGAGCTATAGTGTTGATACATCGTTACTCCGCCCACGCTTCCCGGCCATCCTAACCTTGCCAGAGTAAACTGTTAAAATGATTAATCTAAAAAAATATGACCTTTTTCTACCCATGATGGCTACATGGTTTTTCTGAAAAATGGAGTTAATCTGAAACTCGCACCCCTACATTGGTGCTCAATACTACTCGTAAAAATATATTGTCTCTAAATATTTTTAAAACACACTGATTATGTGGCTTGACAATAGTTCTCCAAACTTAGCTTTAAAATCTTTCTTAGAATCATCGTTTTCCTGCTTGCTTCATTTTATAAAGCTATTACTTCTATTTGTCTGCAAACTAGCCCAAAGGCTCTTTACTTATTCAAGTTTAAGAACATTTATAACTCTTAGGGGTTACTTAGTCCCCTTATAACTTTTGAGAATGAACTCAAATCTTTACTCTTGCTTAACTTGTAACTTGAGTCTTAAAAAAAGTTAAAAAGATTTGTTAAAGACTCTTGGAAACTTTCGGAACTCATTTTAACTTGTTTCTTAATATTTATACTTGACTTTAAACTTCTTTGACTTTGATCTTAACTTTCCTTGAATTGGATTATGGATACAAGGATCATCATCTCATGTTTATGGATGATTTCAAGAAGTTTAGATGTACTTTACAGTTTTGGAATCAACCAAGATACATAGGTACATCAGTTAGGAAATACTACGAAAAGATGGGGAAGAACGGGGTCTCCAAGTGACCTTGGGGCTCTGGTAAGAGGCACTATGGTACGCACATCAGAGCCAGTATGACAAAGGTTGTCCTAAGGTGCTTTGGTAGGTGCGGCACCCAAAGCTTTTTAGACAGGATTTTTGACTTTTCTTCTCCAATTTTCAATTCTAAACCTTCTAAACTTTTATGGATCTCACCCAAAACGTTGAGGATTACTAAAATTATTAATACCCAATATTTTAGAGTCATAAAAAATCCCAGAAACACGAATCAAACAACCAAAGGTATACTGCAACTCAACCAACAAGAATTCAACGGTTTTTCTTCCAGAACTTCGATGTTCATCATTCAATCTACTCTAATTGTGTTGAATTAAAGATATTGTTGTGTGGGTGGAAAAACACAACTAAATAATGTCTCACATACATTTTTAGGGATCATCCCCGACGAATTCCACAATTCAAACTTCAATGATCGAGAACGTTCTTTCTTCTTTTTTCTCTTTTCTCTTTCTCTTCTCTAAAGACCCTAACTTGTTTTGTAAAAGCATGAACTAAATAAAATCAGCTTAGACCCCGATTTATTACCCAATAAATAAATAAATTAACTTGGTATGTAAAAGACAACTTCGTCTTTCCAAATCCGGATGGGACTATCCTTAATTTAACAATCCAACTTCCTTAAGGCATAACTCACTCATACAAAATCGAAATCGCAGAAACTCAACAGTGTTGAAGATCTAAGGAGGGATTTCTAACCATATCAAGAACTAACTCTAACACATCCCTAGCTAGAAGTTATGTCCGTTTGAAGTTGATCAAAAACACCTTTTTCCTAACTTAAGAAAAAATTCAAGATTTTAATTTTTCACAAATTTACTATTTCAACTTCTAAGATTCTTCGTTGATATCTCAATTTGTGAGATGTTACAATATATCTCCTTTGAAAACATTCATCCTCGAATGAGATTACTTACATTCATCTTATACACCCAACAATAAAATATAAACACGACATGCCAAGTTAATATCAATGCGAAGAAAAGGATTAGTACCTCAATTTGGAACTTATTCATATTCTAAGAGATGTATATATCTCTCCTTCCTCTCCTCCTTAGCTTATCAAGTAGCTTCTCTAAACAACTGCTTTCCCCTTTTACATTATCTCATAAAACCTTTTATGGATGAAACTTAATAGTAATTGAATCATCTACCATTGGTACACAAAACCTACCTTGATATCTCAATACATCATCTTCTCCTACTTCAAAAGCCATAACTCTTTCGCTTATGAACACTTGCCTTTCATTCCGACAATAATTTCACACCCACTCATCACCACTACTCCAATTGTGTAATTCATTAATAAAAATTCTAATCGTGCAAGTCTATCAACCTCCTTTGCTAACTCTTTCTTATCTTCCTCAAACTGGTGTTACTACCCATAGACAACCTTCTTCGCCTGATATTAAGCTCTTCCTAACTAAACACATGTCGAAAACTCTTGTGATTGGTGAACGCTTCCACATGAACACCATAAAGATAATCACATTATCTTTCAAAGCAAACACTACAACAACCAACTCTAAGTCATGGATTGGGTAATTTCTCTCATGAACTTTCAATATTTTTTAGGCATAAACTTTAACTTTGTCATTCTATATTAACACACAAACCAAACCAACTCTAGATGCATCAAAATACACCACAAAAACTTGAGTACTTTCAGGTAAAGTCAAAACCATAGTGGTAGTTAATCTCTTTTTCAATTTAAGAAAGCTTTTATCACCAGCTTTAGAACATTGAAATCTGATTGTCTTTTGAGTTTTTTTTGTCAATGGAGACGAGATAGATGAAAACGCTTTGACAAATCTCCTATAATATCCAACCAAACCCAAGAAAATTCTTATATCTATATGAGAGGTAGGTCTAGGCTAAAATTGAACTGCTTATATCTTTTGGGTATCAACTTTAATCCCATAACCGGAAACAATGTGGCCCAAGAATTCCACCAACTTATGCCAAAACTCGCACTTGGAGAACTTGACATATAGATCCTTATTTATAAAAGTCTACAACAATCCTGAGGTGACTAGCATTATATTCTTCATTCCTGGAATAAACCAGTATGTCATTAATGAAGATGATGACAAACATATCTAAATAGGGTTTGAAGACTCTATTCATAAGGTCCATGAATGTTGCAGGAACATTGGTCAAACCAAAGGACATAGCCAAAAACTCATATTGCCTATATATCATTTTAAAATATGTGTTTGGAATACATTGCCTAACTATTAACTGATGGTAGCCTAATCTGAAATCAATTTTGGAGAAGCAAGAAGCACCCTGAAGCTGGTCGAAAAGATCATCTATCATTGGAAGAGGATATTTATTCTTTATAGTCACCTGTTACAATTGGCGGTAGTATATACACATTCTAAGGGAACCATCTACAAACTAGATCGGAGTGCCCCAAAGGTGAGACACTTGGTCGAATGAAACTTTTATCTAACAAATCTTTCAATTGTTCTCTCATCTCTTTTAACTTTAATGGTGCCATTTTGTATGGCGGGATAGACATAGGACGAGTATCTAGAATGATGTCTATGCCGAAGTCTATTTATCTTTCAGGATGGACTCTAGGTAGATCATCAGGAAAGACTTCTGGAAACTTTTTCACTATAGAAACTGAGTAAAGGGAAGGTACCTTAGCACATATGTCATGAATTTAGACTAAGTGGTAGGTATACCCCTTTGAAACTAACTTTCTCGCCTTAAGGTAGGAAAGGAAATGACCCTTAGGCACTGTTGAACTGCTACTCCACTCTTTGATTGGCTCATTAGGAATCTGAAACTTAACTACTCAAGTGCTGACATCTATTGATGAATAATAGGCATAAAACCAGTCTATACCTAGAATGACATCAAACTCTACCATGTCTAACTAAACTAAGTCATCCATGATAGTCTTATGATTGATGTGAAATGGTACAATTACGATAGAACTTGTCTACTAGAATAAAATCACCAAATGGTGTGGAAACACTGAATGATTCACTAAGTTGCTCAAGAATAATATCAAAATACAAAGCAACATATAGAGTTACAAGAGATAAACTAGCTCCTTGGTGAAGCAAAGAGTAAGCAGTAAAGTCAAAGACTTGAATCATACCAGTGACAACATATGGTGAATCCTCTTTCTCTTGGAGACCGTTTATAGCATATAGGCAGTTTGTTCCTCTGTTGGTACCATTTCCTTTTTTTGACACTCTTTTGTGAAATAAACTTCTTGTCCACACATGAAACAACCTATTATGTCCCGATGACACTTTCCTGGGTGGGTTCTACCACAACTATTGCATGAATGAGCCAGTTACCTCCTTGCGCTTCACAACCTTGATACTTGTCGCGTCTCGCTCTAAAGGGTTGTGATATCCGACCATCATGCTGGCCATTGTTTATGAGAGTATGGGTATCAATAGATCATGGAGCAGTTCCCTTCTGTTTCTGTTGGAATGAAAAATTCATACTAGTCTTTTGCTTTCTGTAATCGTTGCCTGATGTCTTAGCCCTCTTATTGTTAAACCCTTATCTATCCTTCATCTTATGCTTCTCAACTTGTTCTACAAGTATCATTCGTCTTGCTATGTCCATATACCCTAACATCATTGTAGTCTTTCCTTCGTTGCTTGGATGACTAGACAATCCAGCAACAAATAAGCTAATCTTTCTCCTCATCTCAACTATAATCTCTAGAGCATAGTGGGAAAGTTGTGCAAACTTTAGACTGTACTCATGAACACTGATAGACTCCGGATTAAGGGTTAGAAACTCTCAAATCTTTGTCTCTCACAACTCATGGGGAATGAAACATCGCATAAGATCATTCTCAAACACATTCCAACTCACTATTGGCGCATCCTCAACCCTATCCCTTTTCAATTGGTCGAACCAGGATCTAGCGATACCCTTTAGTTGCTATGTAGCTAGTTTCACCGTCTAAGCATAAACCACATGCAATATGTCAAAAAATTTTGGGAGTACTTCATAAAAGTTCTCTCGATCCTCTGTGACACTTGAACGTGTGATATTTGGTGGATTCATCCCTAAAATCTCACAAGTGTTTGAGGTATGAGACACTTCATGTTGATTTCCTCTCTGTCCACCTTGATGAGTCGCAACTTGACATAAAATCCAGATTGTCTCACGGAATTCAACATTCACAACTTTTCCTTGAGGTTGCCCTCCAGGTTTATTTAGCAACTCATGTTCCTCAATAATCCTCCTATCATGACGACCTACAACTGATCTCTTCCTTACGGATGATTCTCTTAAAACACGCGCATGCATGAATTAGAAGGAAACTTTTTTAGAGATATGCTCTAACGCTTACAAGAAATATGAAAGAATTGAGGCATTCCTATATGTTGTAGTCTTTTAATCATATATGTGGCACTCTTCACATCGATGACCAAGACTCTACAGACACAACTTCATAGAATCCCAAGGAATCTAGAACTAAGTGCTCTAATACCAAATATGTCACGCCCTGAGCCTACACCTTAGACGTGGCCGACACCCAATAACCATTGTTGGCCTTGAGGATAACCTTAGCCTGGTTTACTTAACTAAGCGGAAGACGTCACACAAGATATAATCTCATAAATAACTTTACGGAAAGTAATTAGCAAAAGTGTCAACCCAAAGTCTTAGTCAATTACAAGTGAAAAGGTAAGACTAAGAAAAACTAATGTCATCTATATATGAAGCCTCTAATATAAAGTTGGATGTTGGGACATGACCCCCAATCATCCTAACAACTTAATACTAAACAAATAACTAAAACTAACGATGTCCTTCAGAATGAAGCGAGGCTCACCAACTGACTCTGAGCTGATCACTAGATCCACAATACCTGAATGGTGATCCTAGTTACCTCGTCTACATCATGACACGATGCTGGCCAGCGGGCATAACTATATTGAATGTACGAGTATGCGAGTTGGAATGCTAAACAACACTTAAGCTGGAAAATGAGTTAGAACGAACACTTTCCTTGTCTTTGTTCAATTCGGAATGACTGGTCAATTCAATATAATGCAATTTAAAAGTAAACAAAATATAAAGAAAAGCTTACTAAAAATGAGTTGTAAACTATGCATGTATATTTGGACACAATAATCGCTGAGGTATATGTAAAAAATACAAATAACTAATGTATATGAAAATACAATAACTTCTATTCAAGCTTTTCTAACAGACCACTATCACTTAAGAGCTATAATGATGATACAACGTTACTCTTCCCAGGCTTCCCCCCCCCCATCCTAACCTTGCAAGAGTATAGGACCAAAACTTCCTAATTTATCCACTAGTAAACTGTGAAAAGAATTCATCTAAAAACTATGACCCTTTTCTATCCATTATGGCTACATGGTTTTAATGAAGACTTGAGTTAATCTAAAACTCACACCCCCGCATCACTGCTCAATACTACTCTCAAAAATATATTGGCTCTAATGTTTTTAAAATATACTGATTCTGCGGCTTGACATTAATGCTCAAAACTTAGCTTTAAAATCTTTCTTGGAAATCATAGTTTCCTTGCTAGCTTCATTTTAGAAAGCTATTACTTCTCTCTGTCTGAAAACTATCCCAAAGAATATTTATTTATTCAAGTGTAAAAGCATTTGTAACTCTTAGAGATTACTTAGTCCCCTTATATATTTTGAGAACGAACTCAACTATTTAATCTTGCTTAACTTGTAACTTGAGTCTTAAAACCATGTTAAAAAGGTTTGTTAAAGACTCTTGGAAACTTTCATAACTCACTTTGACTTTCTTCTTAACCTTTTTAGACTCGACTCTTAAATCCTTTCACTTTGATCTTAACTTCCTTTAATTGGATTATGGATTCAAGGACCATGATCTCATGTTTAATGATGATTTAACTTTAGAGTGTTGGAATCAACCAAGAAACATAGGTAGATCACTTAGGAACTAGTACAAAAAGATGGGGGAAGAAAGGGGTCTCTAGGTGATCTTCGTGCTTTTAGAGGCTCGGAGCACCAAAGCTTGATGGATAGACTCTGGTCTGAGCCGTTCTAGAGCTTGTCATGCAGAGGCTGTCCTTAGGGGCTTTAGTAGGCGCGGCCCTCAAGGGCTTGTCAAACGAGATTTTTGACTTTTCTTCTTTGATTTTCAATTCCAAATATTCTAAAATTACATGGATCTCACCCCTGAAAACTTAGGACGACTATAATTCTCAATACCCAATAGTTTAGACTCGGAAAAAAGCCTAGAAATACGGATCAAACAACCAAAGGTATACTACAACTTAACTAACAAGAATTCAATGGTTTTTCATCCCAAGCTTCAATGTTCATCATTATATCTACTCTAATTGTGTTTAATTAAACATGTTATTGTGTACGTGGAAGAATCCAGCAAAGAAATATCTCCTATAGGTTTTAAGGGATCACCCCCGACTAATTCCACAAGTCAAACTTTGATGATCTTGAACATTATTTCTTCCTTTTTCTCCTTTCTTCTCTTCTTTTCTCTTCTCTAAAAATCCTAACTTGTTTTCTAAATGAATTAACTGAATAGAATCAGTTTAGAAGACAATTTATTATCTTAAAATAAAATAAATTAATTTGATAAGGAAAAGAAAACTTTATCCTTCATAAATCTCGATTGGACTATCCTTAATCTAATAGCCCAACTTCTTAAAGGCATAACTTGCTCCTAAAAAATTGAAATCATGCAAACTCTAGTGTGTTGGAAAGGTGTCTCCAAGGGATTTCCAACAATATCAAGAACTACCTTTAAATTATCCTGAGCCACAAGTTATGGTCATTTGAAGTTCACCGAAAACTCATTTGTCCTAAACTTATGAAAAAGTTCCATATTTTAATTCATCCCAAAACTTACTATTTTCTTCTAAGTTTCTTCCTAGTGATCTTAATTTTGCGAGATATTACAAATATCATTATAGTAGTTGTATCCTGACCCTTTTTGATATACACTTAACATATAAAATTGTAGTAGATATTATGACCTCAACTGATGCGACATCATTCTCATTATTCACTTATAACCCATTCAGGTTATGATAAATTTACTAATGGTAGTTGTAAAGATACATGTCTATTATATTATCTGAGCCTTTAGTAATTTGCATTATCAATTATTGAACCATTAAGGATATTGCCTACTATAACGACCAGGTTGCATCATTATATAAATTTCAATGAGGGGAAGTTGGGCCGGAAACTTTTTGTAGTATTTGAATTTTTCCCAACCTTATCAATATTTAGAGAATATTGGAGTTTCGCAGCAGTAGGAAAATATTATAGAAATCCGGTGACTTAATAATAAATTTGGATACACATGGTCTTAGATAACTCTTTAACGAACTCGTACTATTTTACTGAATTGAATTTGAATGAGTATATCTTTGGGAATTGGTCTTAGTGCAAAAGTTATTTTCTAAGCGTAGCAAGTGAGAAGCCAAAAGAGGGTATTAATTATCTTCTAAATGCATTTTGCCGCTGTAGCGGAATTATTTCTTTTGTAGCGGGGCCATTTTAGAGGGATGGTGGCCGTTGTGGAGGAAGAGACGATAATTAAAATTTTAAGTTAAAGAGCGGAGTATTCTGCCTCAAAAATGCCCCATAGTAAAGGGAATTTAGGCCACCGTGGTGAAGTTGCTATAGCAGTGTGAATATTTCTATAGCGGGAAAGTTTTGAATTAAGTTGTTAATAAGTCCCCTAAACGATCTTTCTTGACACTTTTCGACTTTTACATCTAAAGAATGAACCCCAGGCGATTCTCACTTATTTTCCGCCATTCTTGAGGCTAAAGGTAAACTTTTTAGTCCCTGAATATGCTTTTCAATTGGTAGAATGTAATAGAATGAGTCAATATGTATGGGGAAGGGTTTCTTGATAGCTTGTACTATAGGAATTACCTAATCTAGGGTTCCATAAAATTGTTAGTAATATGAGTAATTAGTGATTGTTTATTAATTTTAGCATATTATTGTGATAGTTTGTAGACCAAGAATAAGCGAAACGAATCCATAAAGGGAAAGATTAAGTCTCTTAGGATTTTAGCTTGTTTTGGGGTAGGTGATGGTTATGATTCTATGTGTGATGTTTGTTTGTTCTTACTTTATTATGATATTTGTATATGCATGAATGTTGCAATACAGATCACACTTGTTGTAAATGAAGTATTTAAATGAAGGTCTCCCTGTAATCATGATGTAAATGTATGGTCTTGATGATATACTTGTGATTGTGATTGTGATATGTATTTGGGGATCAGATTCATGCATTTCAGCAAGATATTTTTCATAGGTTGCCACATTCCGGCACAACTACTCGATTGGGTTACCACGTTGCGATACAATTATGGGATTGGATTTCCATGTTCGGGAAAATTAATTGTTTAAGTTTTTGTTTCATGAGGAGACCAATTATGTGTGATAATGTACGTAGATGAGCATGTTGATAGTATTGTATATGTTGATATATTATGCATGTGATTATAATGTTGTTTGACTTACGTATGTTACACTAGTCGGATAGCTGCCTGATCCTACTAGTACAATATGTTTGTACTGATTCTGCACTTGAACTTATTTTTGTTATGTACTAGGCATCTTCAAGCGGCTGTTCATATGCCTCGATTAGGAGATTAAATATTGTCTCATCGTATTCAAGGGTGAGCCAACTCTTCCGGCTGCCATGGGATTCTCTTTTGTATATGTCCACCATTTTCAGAATTAGATATTTGCATTGGATTACTGGATTAGTTCATTAGTATTTCTTATTAATTTTATTATATTTGTTTGATGTTTTGGTATATAAACTTTCAGATTCTAGGTTTATCCTCTGCAATGTTCATAGTTAGAGCAATTGTTTGACTTTATGAGAATTTTGATTTAGTATTATTTTGTTTCCTATGATAAAGGCCTTAGTTTATGTTTAGTTGCTTGTGTTGAGTTGTGGTATGGGTTCTCCAAATGGTTGGTTAGTGTGGATGTCAATCACAATGGTCTAGATCATGACAAAGTTGGTATGAGAGCCTAGGTTCTTTGATCTTGATGTACCGAAACGAGTTTAATAGACTCTCGCAGAACGGTTAGGGGACGACTTTACTTTTCTTCAATAGGATATAGGACTTAAGGAAATCTCTATATTTTTATCTTGTTTCCTTTCATGCTAAACTTTGTTCTAATTAATGTCTGTCGATTCAAATTGGTATCTAACCTTCTTCACTCTTTTGTTTGAAGACCATTAATACTAGGTTCAATGGCATTAGGCCCGCAACTATCATCAATGCTCCGATTTAGGAACCTACAGTGAGAAGTCAGGGTCTAGGTAGGGGTACAAGAAGAGCAAGGGGAAGAGGCCATGGAAGAGTAGCATCCGTAGGATATAAGGTACATATTGAGAATGTGCTGGGGAATAAGAATTGTCATGTGCAATATGAAGAGATGGAGGATAATAAGGACTTTGAGGATGTTGAGAAGATTGGTAGGGAAGGTGGGGTTCCAACTAGAAATGTAGGTATTACTCCTATTCTACTAATGTTAGCTCAACATATCATGTTATTCTTCAAGGGGCTGGCTGGTCAAGTAATGATTCCATCTGCTCAAGCTCCCTCTAATCCCTCTGTTTCTATCATTGCGCCCATGTTAGGCGAAACAATAGTTAATGATGCTTTCTTCCATCCTTTGTTGGTTTCGGTCATCATAGGGAACGAGTATGGCATGTTGACTAAGTTTTTGAAGCTTAATCCTCTTTTTTTTCTCTTGGTTCTGAGACTAATGATAACTTTGAGTTTATCTTAGACTATTATGAGAGGTTGTATAAATTGGGTATGGTTTACCAACACGGGGTCGAGTTTGTGCACTTCAAACTTCAATATGAGACCAAGAAATAGTGGAGAGATTATATGATATATAGATCTCATACTTTACATCCACTTACCTTGACCCAGTTTCATGTTTCTTTCTTAGAAAAATATGTGATTAGAACTTTGAGGGAATGTTCTGTAGCAACAGAAAGTTCTTACTGATCACTCATTATACTATTTTAGGTTATACATACATGGATTACCCCCACAGAAGAGGAATTTCAAAAGCCATATCTAATAACTCTAGGGTTGGTTGAAATCATTTTTATCCTGTTGTGGATAGAGTTAAGATGGTGTTGGCTGGAGCAACAACCATCAAAAGAGAGAGAAAGTTCTTAATGAAGTCAGTAATGAATTAGTTGTTTTTGATGCAGATAATGGTGTTGATGTTGATGATGGTGCTGGTGCAGGACAACACGAAGGGGCTACCTCTTGTAGACGATGTTGGGGCTTTCTCTGTGAGAAGTGTAAAAAACATGATGAAGATTGTATATCATGTATCTACAAAAATTGAGCAAAGCTGTCAATGAATTTAAAAACAAGAGGGTGTGAAGGGAACTATATCAAAGAATGTGCGGCATGCATGTACTCCAAAGGCCAAGCGGGAAAAAGAATCATTTGCAAAGGAAATGCAAAATATGAAGAGGAAGATGTTTGTAGAAATTTTGAGGGCCGTAATGGAGAAAGAGGTGACGGAGTCGAAAAAGTTGAATATTTATAGGTGTCCCTATATAGGTGAAAAAGAAGAAGTAATTAAGGTGACCGGTGCAAAGGATATATGTTACTAAAGTTGATGCGTATATCGCAACATTCGTTCGTCACGACATGTGGCATATGTTGCTACAGACGAATCAGTTGTAGAAACATTTGAGTCATATGTTGTTATAGGTTATTAGATGTAGAAACATTTGAGTCAGATGTTGCTACAAATGATTATATATAGCAACATCTGAGTCATCTTTTTTTTTACAACTGATGTGTATATCACAACATTCGTCCCTCACAACATGTGGCATATGTTGATAAAGACGAATCAGCTGTAGCAACATTTGAGTGATATGTTGCTACAACTGATGCATATATCGCAACATTCGTCCATCACGACATGTGGCATATGTTTCTACAGATGAATCAACTGTAGCAAAATTTGAGTCATATGTTGGTATAGGTGATTATATGTAGCAACACTTGAGTCAGATGTTGCTATAGATGATTATATGTAGCAACTTCTAAGTCATATTTTGCTACAACTGAAGCATATATCGCAGCATTCATCTGTCACGACTACTTAATAATTTGTAGTTTGATCAGGAGTGCAAAACTACGTCTATTTAATTCCACAACTATGATAATTGTATTGGTTATACATAACTACATAATAATTTTGTATCCTCTACGAAATTCTTCTTTGTAATGCTTAAAAATACGAGAAAAAAAAATAAAGAACACCAATATTAGCTTCCACATGCTACAACATTTGGTCTTTTTCTTCTCCTTCATTTGTCATTTGGTACTTCTTTTGATATGACTTTCATCAACAATGTCCAACTCCTTAATTATGTTCGCCAATCAGAGAATAATGAACTTGGATAGTATATCAAAATCTTCACGATCCCTCCATCTAATCAAGTTGCATGAATTCTCCTAAAACACAACAAAGAAATTAATTTTAATTAAAAAATAAAGAGATATGAAATCTCCAAAATATTTTAGAAATATACACATATACATTATATCGTGGACAAGACCAAAATCTGTGACCTGGATTGTCTTTTGACCAAGAAGTTTGCATTGAAAGTAGATCTTCATGTTTGCAATATATTTTAACATTCAACATAGTATGATTTTCATCATCACAAATTCGACTTAGTATAACATTTGACATCATACTATTGAGTACCGAAATTTGGTTTAATCAAAGGAGAATCAAATATAAAAAAGTGTGACTGAAAGAAAATCAAATTAGATTTGAAAAAAGGCGCCAAAACTGTAGCGGCAAAGATGAAAAATTTTAAAACCCTATTCTTGAAATGAAAATGAAAACATATTCTAGAATGGGTTGGGCCTATTTTACTTTTTGTTAAACAGACTGGGCTTTTCCTGTCATTGAGTCGCTTTTAAAAAAGAGTCATTTGTTATAATTATATGTTGCAATAGTTTCGTTATACGTTGCGAATTTAACAACAGAAACTGCATATGTTTCTACAGATGAAAAATCAAGGTGACACTAACAGAAGATTCGATCGATTTAGGAAAGTGAAAATGGAAATTTTAACCAAATTTTAGTGATTTAACACATAAATAATAAATAATAATAAGGTATAACATTTGGAGCAACGATTTAGAAGGGTGTTATATAACTATCATATGGATTTACGAGGACAATGTATTATGAACTAGTGAGATTATTGTGTTTATAAATATAATTGCTATAATCCAATGGAGAGTGGTGTTAACGACCATAATTTGTTATTTAGACATGTTGTAGGACTATATATTGGTGTTACATATCGAATTACGTGATAATTTAATTGAGTTAAGCCCCAAAACAGTCATTTCTTATAATTATATATTGAAACAGTTTCGTTATATGTTGCGAATTCAACAACAGAAACTGCATATGTTGCTACAGATCAAAAATCAAGGAGACACTAATAGACGATTAGATAGATTTAGAACATAAATATTCAATAATAATAAGGGATAACAATGAAGAGTGTTGTGTACGACCATAATTTGCGATATCATAATTCAAAAATAAGTACGAAACAAGTGAAGGCAACATTTTCACCATATGTAATATAATATGTTGCCACATAGATAATTTAAAAATAAATACAAAAAACAATAAAATCAACATTGTCTTCAACACATATTAAGTTAAATTATTCCCACAAAGTAGTATGCAAAAGAAATTTAACTAGATAATCTAGTTCTAAATAACAAATGAAAAATTTACAACGAATATCATCTTCATCATCACTTCCTCTGGGCCAACCAATCCTGCGGGCATTTTGTTGGTGTTGATGCACATTGCAAAATGGGTCTTACACCAAAAATATTATGTTCTTTCACCCACATTCGATTTAAAATGCATTGCAAATGGTGTCGACATCTTATCACTACACTGGCATGTTTTTTTCACGTTGGCAACACACATCAAGCCTTCTCTCATAGAAATACCGCCTGCAAATATTGAATTTACGGCAAGCAGATACTCTGCACCTCCCTGGCAACCTTCTAATTTGTTTTAACCATTCTCAGTGCAGTTGGATCATTACAATTGAAAAAGTCAAACTATGAAGAAACATCACATTAATATTACAAAATAAATTGATGCAAGGTGAAAAAGAACTAAAAATAGTAAAATTACCATGCCTTTTCTGTATAAGTCTTTTAAGTTCTCCAATGCTATGAAAATATTCATGAAAAACACGATATGTTGATTCGTTGTCCATGTAGGTTTAGTGGAAAAGCTGGCCAATGTAAGCTTCTGATATACAGAACATTCATTACCAACTTCATTGAGGAACCTAGAAAATAATTTAACAGTAACTAAATCTTCTAGAGAGTAGGAAGCAACCCTTTCAACGATAAGAATTAGTAGTTCAGTCGGGAGGGATTTGAAGAGGTTTAAACTAGTTGAAGCCATTTTTCAGAATGAAGAACAAGAGAAGAAGAGAAGAGGAGAAGAAGAGAAGACAACTTTTGAATAATTCCCTTCTTGTGTTCTTATAAAGGCCAACAATTTTGATATTTTGCAAGACATGACGTTTCAAAAGAGTGAACTGAAGAGTGTAATTATTAATTGTACATGTTGATTCGTTTGTAGCAGCATTTATTTCATATGTGGCCACATCTAATATATTTAAAAGCATAGTCCCACATATTCACTATTTAAAAGTATATGTTGCTATAGATGATTATATGTAGAAACATTTGAGTCATATGTTTCTATAGATAATTATATGTAGCAACATTCGTCTGTCACAATATGAGGCATTTGTTGCTATAGCTGATTCGTCTGTAGCAACATGTATTGCATATTTTTCCATATATAATATATCTAAAAGCACATTCCCACGTAATTATTATTTAAAAGTAGATGTTGCTACAGATGATTATATGTAGCAACATTTGAGTCAAATGTTTCTATAGCTGATGTGTATATTGCAACATTCGTCCGTCACAACATTTGAGTCATATGTTGCTACAAATGATTATATGTAGCAATATTTTAGTCATATGTTGCTACATATAATCATCTATGGCAACATATACTTTTAAATAATGATTACGTTGGAGTTTTCTTTTACATATATTATATGTGGCGACATATGCAACATATGTTGCTACAGGCAAATGCATATGTTGCTACAAATGATTTGCCTGTAGCAACATTTGTTGCATATGTTGCCACATCTAGTATATCCTGTAGCAATATTTGACATGTATTGAAACAGAAAAAAATAAGAGAAACAAATCATGCATTGGGGCATTTATAAATAAGATTATATAATAAAGATTATCCTCGAATAAGAATAAACATTCATTTAAATGTAACAACACAATGCTTAACACTTCTTTTGAGGCATTTTGATTTGGGCATGTAGTTTTTTTGTGGCCAAAGTCCCTGCATATTGAACACTTATTTTTTCTTGTTGTAAATGATTCACCAACTCCACCCCGTCTCTTACATGTCCTTCTTCCGAATTTACTTTGATCAACATATTGAGTAGGTGTTTCTCTATGTGTGATATGCAAAGGAATAGTCCAAGAATCTTCAGTTGGCACCGGGTGAATTTCTTGACAATATGCCATTATTTATTTTTCTACTGAATAATATGGAGGAGTACAAGTAAATCTTATTTCCAAAATCATCACCATGTTGGGATCGAATCGTTGCCATGGCATATGCACAAAATATTTTGTCCAAATAAAAAATTCTACCAGTACAAGTTCTTCTTTGTAGATCCTCATAGCAACATCTCCATTACCAGTGACACTAAACTTGTAGTTAGTGATTTGATGGGCCAACAACTTGTTGCCCGTGTTGACATACTCTGATATGTCTTTTTCAATTGAAGGAACAAATCTATTTGCGGAGTGCACCAACTCCTTACGCCTCTGGTGAAATAACATTGAAATCTCATGTTTATTTCATCAAATAAAGCGACACTGGGAAATTCTCTTTCAACATCAAACATAGAATTCACCTATTCCGCGATGTTTGATGTCATAATGTTAAATCTACACAACAACAGAAAAAAATCAAACAAAACACATAAAGTAAAAATAAACTCAATTGATATGGTACCTATTTCCCTGGCAAGCCCTACTCCATGTGTGAAATCCAATACGTTCAAGAGCTTCAGCGGCCTTTGGTACCGAATCTCTTATTTGATTGAAATAGTCATTGAACTCACATATATCGTACGCCTTTGCTTCTTTATAAAAATGGGACACTACCTTTGAATTGTGAAACTTATTTTGAATATTTTCCTAAAGGTGTCTCATGCAACAACCATAATGACATGCAGGGTAGATTCTCGAAACCATCATTCGAATACTTGGATGCCTATAAGAGATAATGCACAACTCATGAGTATCATCTAAAAAACTTCTCTTATTTTGTAAAACAATTTTCGTATGAGGCATCACATTCCTTGTCCATGACACAGAAAGCCACTGGAAATATATGATTCTCGGCATCTTGTGCAACCACCGATAGTAGAACTCCTCCATACTTGATCCTTAGAAATGTACCATCAACGGCTACTAGTTTTCTCATTTCTTGAAAACCAATCATCCAAGAATCATATCATACAAAGAAGTACTGGAAACTCCTATTTTCATCGAGTGGCAATGAATCTTGCTTCCTAGATTCGCAACTTCAAGCATATATCGGTACACATTAAGCACTGCGTACCCATGCTCATGTGTTCCCCTAACATTAGACTTAGCATGCTCCATGCCCTAATAAATATTCCAATAGCTTACCTTAAAAACCAATTTTGTGTGGAGTTGATTTGACATGTCTCTTGCGAATGAGCCTTTACCATTGGAAAACCTATTTTCAAAGTACTTACCTATGAATTTTGTCGTGGCATGGTGATTATGGCTTGTAAGATGCTCTAAACCACACGTATGGTACTTTTAATAGATTCTAATGGCAAAACTATCACTATTTGTAAATTTCACACCCTCGTCTACCAATTGCAATCCGTATATGAACATTGAAAGGAAATCACATTATGAGAATTGATCACCTTTTTCAGTATAAAATTCTTTTTCAAGCAAGCAATTTTCAATGAATTTTCCAGTTCTTTATTATTCTTGAATGTCATTTCCTTATAAAATCCTGTTTCATCATATCTATTATTATTCAAACGTAAAGTTTGAGAAGCACATGGATTGTTGCTGCCAACTATAGGTGTCGGAAGAAACTTGCTCTCAAGGTCCGACCTTTTAGCTTGAGCTTCACCTTCACCTTCACCTTCACCTTCACTTTCACCTATTCCGATTTCATCATCTAGATTATTCATATCCGCAAGATGAAATTCATGGCCTTGGTCTACATTATGATCCTCCTTGATAGGAGTTTCTTCCACTTAGACTCTTAATATTGGCGGTTTCTCTATTCCTCCCAACTAAACACTCAAACTATATTGATCAGTTATTCTAAAAGGTAAAACCTTCTCATTATAAAAAAATGGGGAATGTAACTCATGACAAGATCTTGTGGTTTACAATTGTATGCAGACTTTTGCACAACTAAATTAAAGAACTTATCATACAAAATGTTTCTTACGACATACATCCCTACTGAACCGGCTCCTCGTTTTTCACTATCCTCCCAACACCATATGAATTGATTTTTCTTCTCGACCCATACACCATGTCAATCAATCCCTTCAAATAATGACATTGTACCTGAAGAAAATAATTAAAACAATTACTAATTATGAAGAATAAGCATATGTAGCAACATATGACTATTCTATGGCGATATTTGAGTCATATGTTACTACATATGACTGTTCTTTTGTGAAAAAAAAATCACATGTTGCTACATTTTTTAGTTATATCAGATGCAGCGACATATGACTATTCTGTTGTGAGATGCAAGTAATATGTTGCTACATATGACTGTTCTGTTATGAAAAATAAATCAACATGTTGATACATTATTTAGTTATATCTTATGTATCAACATATGACTATCTCTTGCGAGATGTAAGTCATATGTTGTTGGATATGACTGTTTTGTTGTGAAAAATAAATCACATGCTGCTACATTTTTTATTTATATCATATATAGCAATATATGACTATTCTGTTGCGAGATGTAAGTCATATGTTGCTACATATGATTGTTCTACTGTGATAAATAAATAACATGTTGCTACATTTTTTAGTTATATCAGATGTAACATTATATGACTATTCTTCTACATATGACTGTTCACTTGTGTAAAACAAATCACATGCTGCTACATTTTTTAGTTATATCATATTTACCAATATATGACTATTCTGTTACGAGATTAAGTCATATGTTGCTATAAATGACTGTTCTATTGTGAAAATAAATCACATGTTGCTACAAATGACTATTCTGTAGCGAGATGTAAGTCATATGTTGCTACATATGACTGTTCTGTTGAGGAAATAAATCACATCTTTCTACCTACATATGACTATAATATGTTGTAATAGTCAACTGTTGCAAAATGTATAAGAATATGTTGGAAACGCCAATACAAATTATTGAAAAAAATGCAGGCACCTAGATTTGATGATAATAATTGATTTTAAATTATTATTAATTGTACTTAAAAGAAACAATGGTGTATAACGTTTATGCAATAATTCCAATTGAACAAAATGAAATTTGGTCCACCAGTTACAGATTAGGTAATAAACTGATTCAAGAAGAAAAAGCACAAGAACTACCAACGAAAATCTGCAATGTACGAAAATAAGAAGAAGAAGAAGAGAAAGATGAAGAGAACAGAAAGAAAGAAAAGCAAGCAAGAAAGACAAGATTAGAAGAAGAAGAGGAGGAAGAATACGACGGCTGGAGGCGGGGGAAAAATCTCTTATTTCCTTTTTTGGCTTGATATTTTCCCACAAAAATTGGTTAAATTAGGTTTGGTATAGTCAATTTACCATATTAACCCTCATTTAATCCCCACCAAATGTTGGTTAAAATAGGTATTGTGAAACTACCCTTTTACCCTTCATTTAATTCTAGACCAAACTGTCAACTTATAAACTTAAGAGAAACTCCATAATCCTTAATCATTAATCAAATAGTTGTCACATACACTCAATACTTAAGACTTATGTCACCACCCATTTATTTCGAATCCATAATGTCACTTTTTTTAAAATATTCCCACGAAAGTCATGAATTTTTTAGATTTGGGAGAAAACAAGTTTTAGGGTGTGTTTGGTATGAAAGGAAAATGTTTTTCATGAAAAATGTTTTCCTAGAAAATGTATTTCTGGGAAACAATAGATTTTACACTTATTTTTCATGTTTGGTTAGTGAGTAGAAAATATTTTCCGGAAATGATTTTTAGTGTTCGATTTATGAATGAAAAATATTTTTGAGAGACATTTTTTACTTTTACTAGAGTAGAAAATAATGTATGGAAATCAGAATATTTTTTTAAAACAATTTTTATTTGGGGTGGTGGTGGTGGTGGGGGAGGGGGCAGAGGGAGGGGATATGGGTGATAAAAATTTGAACTTTATAATATTGTTTTTTTAAAAATAATTTTTAGGGGGGTTGGGGGTGGTGGGGGGATGGCCGGGGAGAGGGGGGGAGGGGTGTAGGGGTGAATAATAAAAATATGAAGTTGAAAATATTTTTAAAATCAAAATTATTTTTTTGGGGAGGGGGGGGGGGTTGTCGGTGGTGGCTGGGGTCAGGGATCGGGTAAAAAAAAATAAAATTTTAAAATTGAGTTTTTATTAAAAAAATTGTTGTTTTTCCCCAAAAAATGTAATTTAAAATTGGAGGAGAGTTTTGGAAAATATTTTCCTAAAATTTTGAAGGGAAGTCATTTTCCTTAATTTTGAGGAAAATGAGTTGATTTGGAAAACATTTTCCAAAACTTTTGTCCCAACCAAACATGAGAAAATTGAAACATTTTCCAGGAAATGTGTTTCTTCATACAAAAAACACTCTTAATGTTTTATTAACAGTTTTCTTGGCCAATGAAATTGGAGGGAAATTTTTTTGATCTTAATAGTTTTGGAGGAAATATAATATTTTAGAGTAAACGTTATGGTCACATTTGTTAAGTGTTGTACATAAAATTATAAAAATAGGATACTTTAAAAGTGTGGTCATATATTTAACTACTTGTTTCTAATTGTACCATAGTATGACAAAGCATGTAAAGTGTACCTAATACAATTAAAGAGTACACTTTACAACTGTGGTCAATATTATCATAGATAAAGTTAAAAACTTAGGCTACACTTTAAAAGCATCCCGAAATGCATCTTAGGTAACACTTTAAAAGTGTTGTCAAGAAATAGTGTGGTTGTAGGCCTAAAATGGTATAGTGAGACTACTGTTGATTGGTGCAAAGTAATAACTAAGTCATACATTGATTATGATGTCTAATATGAGGTTATTGTAAGATTAGTAGATTATTTACATGATGCCTGATCAAGGTGCGGGGTGAAATTTTCCAAATGCCTGACCAAGGATTTAGAGATACATAACTTATCACTTTGCAAGTAAAATACTAGGAAAAGATTGTTATTACTAGAAATGTTGCGTTATGAACTTGTGGGAAACACATACTGTAGTTACTTTCTGATCTTCATCACAACTAAAGTTTACTCTAGTTCACTTGCTAATAATACAATTAAAGGAAATTTGTTTCAGAAAAAAAACCCCATTTACTTAATAGTTTTGGAAATACCTTGACTAAAAAGATTTAATTATGGGTAAAAGTTAAGTGTAAACCATATTCCTGAGGGATCAACCCCAACCTACTAGTTTAGTTCTTTACTTTATAATGTCGCTTATACTTCTTTAGGGAGGTGTAATTTGAGTGTATTAAATTTTGGCACCGCCGTCGGGGAATTTCGGCTTTTAAAATAAGTTAATCTACATTATTAAACTTTCAACAAATATTTCCTAATTTTACTTTTTCTTTTATTTTTGTCTCTCTTAGGATGTTACTCTACTGTATGCCAATTACATGGCGTAGAGGCTAACCAGTCACACCTTACGATCTAAAATGGGGAAGAACCTTGCGGAGAGTGAATAATGAAGCACCCTAGGTTAATTCTATGGGAGGAGGCGATAGAGTAACGATGCAACCCCCACAAGTTATAAAATGGAACAACATGGCTCTAAGTGAACATAGAGTGGGACCTTCACTAAGTCCTCAAGACCCTCAAGGAGTACAGTTGAATGATAATGGTAGGGTCGGCATGAATATCTCCTAGTCTGTTGGAACTCTTGTTCTACCACCTCTCCATTCGGGGAATATTTTTATGGTGACTAGTATCTTGATGTAGATGCTTACAGCGAGAGCCTTATTTGTGGGGTTATCGGTGGATGATCCACACCTCACATTGACAAACTGAACTTTGTCGTAAGAATTTAATACGTTGACTAGATTGGGACATGATCT
The DNA here is from genome assembly GCA_027705065.1 of Solanum peruvianum. Taxonomy (NCBI): domain Eukaryota; kingdom Viridiplantae; phylum Streptophyta; class Magnoliopsida; order Solanales; family Solanaceae; genus Solanum; species Solanum peruvianum. The sequence goes on along the minus strand of JAKWJD010001756.1, from coordinate 6,713,729 downwards.
TTGACTGGAGATGCTCCGGTATGGTTCAATGAGATCCCTTAAAACTATATCTATTCATGGGAGTAGTTGATATATGCATTCTTGGTAAAGTTCTTGCCAGTGTCCAAGAAGTTGAATACAAACGACAAGCTCAATAATTTGTTGCTTAACCTGGAGAGTCTGTGAGTAGGTCTTGGGAATGATTTACTGCCATCATGTGATGTGTTATTAACCACCGTATTGATGATGAGTCATTGAAAGAGTACTTCTATCGGGGATAGGAAGAAAGTTGTAAGGCAGTGCTTAATACTATTGTAGGAGGGTCATAAGGCAAATGCTCATGGGCATAGACCACTGAGAAAATGGAGAAGATATCTCGCAATAACAAAGCTTGGAGCACTAGAAAGTTGAACACTAGGAAAAACACCTTCTCTATTCAATCTACAAAAAATCCAGCCATAGGTGAGATTCTTAAAGAGATAGACATATGGGGACCGAGTTGGGGTTGGTCTTGAAGCATGTGAGCAGGGGCGCAGAGAAGGTGAATGGATTATTTGACTAAAACTCCACCATCGATAGAAGAGTATTACTATGAAGAAGATGCATATACAGTTAATGATCAGACGAGGGGTTTCTGGCCAAAATCCCAAGGTTCCGACCAAGATAATTGGCACTAACGTCAGGGAAGCCATGTTCAGAATTATGGTAGCTACAACTGAGAGGGTCAATATGTTCGAGAGGCGAACTACAATCTCAATAACAACATCAAATGGAACAATTATGGTTATAGAAATGATAAGGTTGGGCCGTATGTTCCTCCTCAAAATAGGGAATATGTCCGTAGGGAAGGTGGAGATAGTATGACGCGTATTGAGGATATGTTGTAGAAGATGTTGAGGAGGTTTGAGGAAATTGGTGAGAATGTCAAGGAGATGAGAAATGACCTGTCTAGCATTTGACAAAAAGTTGATGCACATGCGGTCTCTATAAAGTATCTTGAGTTACAAATGACTTAGTTGTCTCCTATAGTGAACCCATGCCAACTTAGAACCCTTTCAAGAAACACTATCCAGAACCTAAAGAATCATGGGCATTGCATGGCGGTTAGTACTCGAGGGGGTGAGCAGACCATTATTCCACCTATGTCGTCTGTAGTATAAGGTGATATGAGAAAGCAAGATGATGTAGAAGAAGCTAGTGAAGAGTTGGGTAATGCAACAACAAAAGAAGTAAAGATACCTCAGAAAGTGGTCCCTATACCCTGACCTGCACCACGATTTTTGTAGAGATTGGTGAAGAAAACAAAATATGGTAATTATCGCCGGTTTATCACTATGCTGAAACAACTTTCAATGAATGTTTTCTTGAGAGAAGCTTAAATTTTTGGGATATTCAAAGTTTATGAATGATACGGTGAAAAGGAAGAAGTCGTTAGATTTGAAGATGATGAAAGAATGCAACATTCTAGGGTTATTGCTACAACATCTCTTATGCAGATGAAGGATGATCCGAGTGCCTTCACTATTCCATGTATTATACGGTTGCTACACTTCGCAAAGGCACTATGTAATATAGGGTTGCTACACTTAACAAAGGCACTGAACGATCTTGGTGCGAGCATAAATCTCATGGAACTGTCCATTTATAACAAGTGAGTCTTGGGGAACCAATGCCTACCACGATGCAGTTACTGATGCCCGATCAAACTATTAAGAGGCCTGTAGGTGTACTCCATGATATGATTGTGAAAGTGGAGTTTTTCATCTTTCTAGCCGACTTTGTGATTCTTAACATTGATTTTGATTTTGAGGTTCTCTCATTATCCTAGGAAGGCCATTCCTTGTCACTGGGCGTGCATTAGTATATATGGAAGAAGGGCATATGAAGTCCAAGTTGAACAATGAAGAAAGAACTTTCAATATTTGTAGGTCCATGAAATAAAGTGGTGAGGTCTAAATAGTTTCTGGTATAACCCACAGAGTGGAAAGTATGTCAGAAGTGCAAATTGAAGAGTGACTAGGTGTTGGGACACCGACAGTTGTCATCACGATTTTTGTCTGTGATGGTATTGAAGAATATATTGATTTGGTGGTCGCACTTGAAAAATATGAATATCTATCAAAGCGAAGAAGTTGGATTTGGACATAGAGCATCTCTAGTCTCCAACTGCGATACCATCTATTGTCGTGGCACTGAAATCAGATTTTAAGGATCTACCACCACATTTGAGGTATGTGTTTCTAAGTATAGATGACACCTAGCCGGTGATTATTGCAGCAGACTTAAATGAACATCAAATTGAGTGCTTAGTGGCGGTGTTGAAGAGGTTCAAGCGAGCTAAGGGAGGTACTATTGCAGATATTATTGGGGACCCCTCTCGGTATTTTCTCCCACAAAATCCAACTCATGCTAGAGCACAAGCATAGTATTGAGACTAAAGAAGGTTGAATCCACCTATGCAAGAAGTAGTTAAAAAGGAGATCATCAAGTTGTTTGATGTTGGGGTCATTTATCCTTTAACAAACAACAGTTAGATGTGCCTTGTTCAGCGCCTGACTAAAATGAGTGGGATGACTGTGGTACCTAATGAATGGAACGAGCTTGTTCCCCGCGACTGCATTAAGAGTTTGCATGGACTACCAGAAGTTTAATGTATGGGAAGAAAATGACCTTTCCCATGCCTATCATGGATCAGATGCTAGACAGACTTGCAGGCAAGGGTTGGTATTGTTTGCTCGATGGCTATTTGCGATACAACCAAATCCCTATGGCCTTCGAAGATCAAGAAAAGCACCTTCACTTAGCCTTATGGGCCTTTTGCATTCAAAAGGATGCCAATTAGGTTGTGTAATGCGCTGACAAACATTGAGCCTTGTATGATATCAATATTTTCCGATATGGTAGAGGACACCATTGAGGTGTTGATAGATGATTTTTCTGTGGTTGGCTACTCTTGTGAATGATGTTTGAATAATCTGGACGAGGTTCTTAAGAGATGTTATTACCTTGGGAGAAGTGTCCCTCCATGGTTAACTAAAGTATAGTGTTGGGCCATCGAATATTAGAAAAGGGAATAAAGGTGGATAGGGCCAAAGTTGAGGTATTAGAGAAGCTTCCACCACCCATTTCAGTCAAGGGTGTGTGAAGTTTTCATGTGCATGCTAATTTTTATTGGAGATTTATGAAGGTTTTTTTGAAAATTTCACATCCTATGAGCAAACTGCTACAGAAGCATTGTAAGTTCCATTTTGATGAGTCCTGTCTATGAGCCTTTGGAAATTTAAAAGGAAAGTTAGTTTTTACACCCATTATTAATTCATCAAATTGGGGTAAGTCATTTGAGGTTATATGTGATGCAAGCGAGGTTGCACTTGGTATGGTATTGGGACATAGAAGAGATAAATTAATATATCCTATTCATTATGCGAGCAAAACCCTGAATGAAGCCCAAAAGAACTACATTGTAACTTACTAGGAACTTCTAGTAGTGGTTTTTGTATTCGAGAAATTTCGATCCTATTTTCTTGGCACGAGGGCATTGTTCACACCGACCATTCTGCATTGAGGTATTTGATTATGAAGAAGGACGCGAAACCAAGGTTGATCAGATGGTCGTTATTGCTTCATGAGTTTGATTTTGGGGTGAAGGGTAGAAAAGGGACCGAAAATCAAGTGGCCGATCAATTTTCTAGATAGGAGGAATAAGGTATGCACAAACTAGGGAAAAAAAGCTGAAATTAATGATCCTTTTCCAGATGAGTATGTATTTGCCATGTCACATTATTTGATACTGTAGGTCGCACTTTGCTAACTATTTGGAAAGTTATTTGGTCCCAATGGATTTGAGTTTCCACCAAAGGAAGAAGTTCCTACAAGATGTGAAGAAGTTCTTTTGGGATAAGACTTCCTTATATCGGATTAGTGCCGATGGGATTATTCGTCGCTGTGTCAGAGGTCTAAATGTTGAGTTTTCTTGAGGCGTTCCATTCATAACCTCTTGGTTTCCATCATAGTTATATTCAAACTGCTCAGAAGATCTTGCAATGTGGGTACTGTTGGCCCACCATCCACTAATATTCTCATGATTTCGCCAAAACATGTGATAATAGTCAATGAGACAAAGGGATTTTAAGGAGGTAAGAGCTTCCAATGAATCTCAGTCTAGTGATTGAATTATTTGATGTATGGGAGCTTCCAATGAATCTCAGTCTAGTGATTGAATTATTTGATGTATGGGTATTAACTTCATGGGCCTGTTTGTGAGTTCTCATTGAATAAAGTAGATTCTTGTTGTGGTTGACTATGTGTCAAAATGGGTTGATGTAATTGTGCTCCCCAACAATGAACTGAAGAGTGTAACGTCCTTCATGAAAAGGAATATCTTCTCCAGATTTGGTACACCTAGGGCCATTATTAGAGACAGAGGTTCTAACTTTTGTAATAAATTGTTCAAAGCGTTGCTAATAAAATATGGTGTTCGCCCCAATGTGGATACACCTTACCACCCACAGACTAGCAGGCAATTTGAAGTGTCCAACTAGAAGATTAAAGAGATTTTGGACAAAAGTATGAATGCTAAAGAGCAGATTGGTCGAGAAAGATCGATGATGCTCTTTATGCCTACCACAGTACATACAAGACCCCCAGCGGTATGTATGCATTAAAACTTGTTTATGGGGAGGTTTTTCAGCTACCGGTCGAGCTAGAGCATAAGGCAATGTGGGCAATGAAAAGACTCTACTTGGATTGAATATTAACATCATCTCAAAGGTTAAACGAGTAGAATTTTATTGATGAGTTTCTCCTAATATCGTATGAGAGTTCAGTCCTTTACAAAGAGAAGATGAAGAGGTGTCATAATCAAAGAATTAAAAATAGAGAATTTGTGGTTGGTGATCTTGTGATTCTATTCTACTCCAAGTTGCACTTATTTCCGAGCAAACTCAAATCCAAATGGATAAGGATCATCCTCATCACTAAAGTGTTCACGCATGGAGCAGTTTAGTAGAGATCAAAGAAGACATAAGGTAAAGAGTCAATGAACCAATGATTAAGATCCATCTTGGGCATCTGGAAAGTGTTCACGAAGTGGTTGAGGCGTACAATTTTAATGAAGTCTAAGTAATCAAAGGGATAGCATCATGCCGCAACGTTAAATCAAGTGTTGCTTGTGAGGCAACCTAATATGTACACTCTAGCCAACGATGAGTATTGTTTTCCGTGAAGAGAGGTTTTTTTTTTCTTTAGTTTCTTTTGGTGTTTTATTTTCTTTGTTCCTTGAGTGCTAGTGTTGGCTAGAGACTAGAATAGGGTCTGTGTCAAAATTTTTTCCAGAAAATACAAAAAGAATGGTATAATGATGGTTACATGTGTCACGGGATAAATCAAAATCTAAAGACAATGATCTGGTGAAGAGGTCTATTGATCCCATGGACGGTCCACCGTTCAACTGAAAGACTGTGAATTGTGCCCAAAGATCCCAGGTAAGTTTTGAAACTTGTTCTTGTATAAGAGTGAATAACGATTCTAATCGACGGACCATCGATCGATCCACAAACTGTCAACAGGATTTTGTGGATCCAATCTACCAGTGAACCAACCCGACCCACCCGCCAATATTTAAAACACAAACATTCAAATGCTTTCCTACTTTCCATTTTCTTTTCAATATTTTACCTTAATTGTTTCGCATAACTAACTTCCTCCCTGAATCACTACCCAAATCATTAACATATTTCTAAAAATCGTCTGCCTTTTCACTTTCCCAAAATCTCAACCATCTCTCTCAAAATTTATCTATCTTTTTCATCCTCATAGATTTAGCGATCTGGTTCGACGACTTTCAACATCTTCTTTGGGTCGCACATCATTGTAGGCACACAATCACACCAATCATCATCGCATGTAAGGTAATTTTACTTCCTCTAAATTTGAATCGCAATCATAGTTGAATATAGGAAGTCGGGGTGGGATATTGACCTTAGGACTAAATGAACTAACAATGCGTGCTAAAAATCAAGTAGTGATATCCCTTGGTATGATGGATTGTGATGGTAGCATGTTAATTAATTGAAGTATGTGTGTCTAAGTCTTAATGTCAGTTTTGACCTAGGGTTCCAAACTGTATACAAATTAGGGTTAGAAAAATTGTACGAAATTGGAACCCTAGGGACGACTAACTACCATAGGTTATGTTTATATGCATGAATAGACAAGATTGTTGCTAAAATTGGTCACTAACAAATGGAATTTAAACTTAAGGATGCCTGCAATCTGGAACAGGACTCAATCATGACACTCTGTCGATGGACCGTCATTACAAATGATGGACCGTCGACCGGGTCCATAGTTTGTCATGCACACAAAATAAGCACAAGTATCAATGACGGATGTCGACCACAATCTATTGATTTATCGACGGGTTGTTCTCTACACCCATAATTTAAATTAGAGAGTAGGTTTTCACCCATGTGACCCATGGAAGGGTTCGACGGACCGTAGATTACTCTACAGATCATTGATGAGTCCCGACGACCTAAAATTACAACGTATGATTTATTATCATTTTTTTTTTGTATATTATTATTGAGTTCTTAGTGTCCTACAACTATTTTGAGTGTGTCATAAAGCTATTTTGCTCCTAACAAATTCTCCGCAAGTACTATGGACCCAAGAGGAAAGTGGTCTAGTCTAAGAGGGGCAAATTAGAGTCTCTTGCCCCACCCTCCGGCTAATTGATGAAGACACCAACTCGGAGAGGGACCCAACCTATGTTCTTTCGCACACTAGACCACTGAATAAAGAATCCCAAATAAGTAGTGTCACCCTCTCGAAGGTAAATCTTAATATAGTTAGTGCCTCCCAGTCTTATGAGGACCACACTTTGATCGACTCACAAATTGGTGCTCCCTCTAATTAAGAAGGAGGATCAGTATCTGGGTCCGAATCTGCAACTGCTTCATGCTCATCGTCTATCCAAGATTTAGGGGCCAAGTCGGCCAACGTATCTTGTTCTAACTCTCATGGATCTACCAGATTAAGAAGCAGGAAAAAAGGCCTTATCTACTCAGGCCACAACCTCAAAATCTGCACCATCTCACCAAACAGATGAACCTACCTAGATAGCATATGAACCGAACTAGTGGTGTGTCGAAGGACAATGGAAAGTAGACAGAGATGCCAAGGAGATAAATGAGAAAAGGGTAATGACCTGATATATCGATGAGGAATGACGAGTCCTCACAGAAATCCAACCTACAGTGCTATTCAAACTCCACATGTGTGACTGGATGGCATAGGTACTGGGCACATATAACGAGGAGATTGTGCGGGAGTTCTATGATTCCTCTGCTGCCACTCTCTGAGGTTCGATCGACTAGAGGGAAAAACCGGCAAAATAGAAGCCTCTCACTTATACACTGGTCCGAGGGTGCCGTGTCGACATCTCGCAAGCTACATTCCTCCAATATCTATATGACCCCACCAATAATCTAGATTTTAGCCTATAATACCGCAAAGTTTGATTACATATGGGTCATAGTCTGGGGTGGTGATTTTTAGAGGAGTGACGAGAAGAGGGACGCAGTGAAAATATTGCTCGTATAATACATAGTGGCAGATGGTGAGCGGGCTGACTAGGTCATATCACCTCGAGGGATCATCACAAAGGCCAAACAAAACTTTGTGGCCAAATTCTTCTGGCTGTTGGTTTGGAATAGAGTATCTCCCACACAGGATGACAACGTACTAAGGTGGGATAACACATTCATAGTGGCATCTTTAGTAGAAAAGTTGGAGACTTACTTTGCCCGGATAATGTTGTTTGAGATATATGAGAGGGCCTTTATGACTTCAATTGCTTACCCCTTTCTGTGTTTGATATTTTAGATATGCAGGTATATTGGAGTAACAATTTGGCACTGTGATACACTTATCCATTCGAATGGGACGTTGGATATATCTCTCATCAATGATGAGGCTAATATGGAGGCACCCAGTATAGGGCCCTGAGTTGAAGTCCCTCCATTGAGTGAGAATCTTGCAGACACTGTAGAGAAAGAAACGGGGCTGAACACTCCGTACTAGATCACGCTAACCCCACCCTGAATTCCTTTTCTCATGTCTCCTTTAAGGCCCCCAGCTTGTCTAGGTTCACACTAGTAGCCACACCAATGATTCCCATAGCTAGAGTATAGAAGAGGCGCAAATGGACACCTTGAGCCATCACATGAATCCGTGTATGAAAAATTCCATAGTGAAGACCGAGGACCACATATAAAAGAGGGTTGCCAAGAAAATGAAGCAGAAGATTCAAGTTGTTCACAAACGCCTACATGCATTTTAGTTGTATGTTCTAGCACGACCAGCCCCCACCACCAATCTCACTATCATTCAGAAGGAGATGGCTAGCCTACAAATGGATGTTGATTATATCTTTGAGATGCGGGAGACTGAGCCAAAACATTCCCTTATGAGCTGGTGGAAGATATTGTTCTTAAGGCCTTGTTCACGGCACCAGTTAAGACATAATCTGAACCACATATTCATGGTCAAAGGAACTACCCTAGGCTCACCGTTGAAGCTGGTATGAGGCCCGTGCCTGAAAAACAGAGCGGACGCAGGTAGAGCACTCTAGATAGGCCTCAATCATGGATGACGAGTAGTGCCAGATAAGGGTGTAAGAGTTAGCCTCTAAGGCATCTAGTTTCAGGCCCATGAGTGGAGTAGTGAGAACTAGTGATGGTGTGGATAGAGCGGTGGACATCATTATTTATGGTGTCATTCGTGGAGATGTGGGCAGTACTCATGGTGACCCAAGTGATGTCCATGCGGGGTAAGTTAAACCAGACCCTCCACATGTTGATAGGGCATTGCCTCTATGTGCCATAGGTTTGCTTTACCTACAATTACAATTTCTATGATTTCTTATGCATCGGGGACAACTGCATTCTCTTTTGGTGAGGGTGGGTTAAATGGAATGTGAGAAGGTGAAGTTTGAGTATCCATCTCACGATCCTCTCATGGGTTTTTCTTCCATGTGTTCTTTTTCCCTAAGAGGCTGCTTAATTTTCTATTGAACCGACATGTATTAGTAAGTGTATGTGTATACGCATGAAAGATTGAAGCATGATGGCTAAGAAAATATTGGTAAGAAAATTAGCCATGTTAAGAATTTTTTTGTCTTCTTGCATGTAGAGGCTCAGATAAGTTGCATGTATTGAATCTAAATATGACATGAAACTGCATCAATGGTACCTTAGAGTTTAATTAGGAATTCTATAATCTTATAATACAACAATGTTCCAAGTGAGAGTGATAATATTTGATTGTTCAGCAATTGGTGACGTACTGCTATGGGTATCTGCTCTAGAATCTAGGAAGTGATCATAGACCCTATTTAGGATAGTCCACAACTAGCTTAAAAAGTGGTTGACAAAATGAAGTAAATGTTCGCTTTCATCCAAATACGCTGAGCCTTAAATAGACTATTTCTTTGTAACTCACTAACGCACCTTCCCAAGGTCTAATGTTTTATCCCCAGTCCTTCCTTGGACTTGTGCACCTTAGCTTAGACAAAAGCCTAATTTAGGGGTGGCTAATGCAAAATTAACATCGTCTTGTCCCTTACCCAACATCGGGTATTATGAACCTTGACTCGTGGAAAACCCATGACTTAAGGGTGGCTATTATGAGAGAATATAAAAAATGGGTAGGAAAAGAGTTGGAAGTTGAAAAGAATAAAATTGAGTAAGAAAAGGATTTGACTTGGCGAAAATGAGTAAAGGGGGGGGGGCATAAAATAAAGAGAAAATAGTTTTTTTTAAAGAAAAATATACAAAAGTGAAAATCACACCTAAGTTTTAAGTGAGTCAAAGGAAAGAGGAAGAATGAGCTAGAGCGTCAGAAAATAAAAGAGGTGGAAGGCCTACCGGTACTATCGATGAGGGAAAATCGTCACTAAATGTACCTAAATTTACCACACCTTATCCTAAGCCGACATTACAATCTATGAAAGTCCTATCGTGATCCTAGAGTCTAGTTTGGTGAACCTAAGAAGCAAATATAACGGCAAGTCTGTGGCGTGGAGCAATAACTTTGTCTGAACTTATATGTGAGCTTGACTGTTGAAATAGATCCTTGTACCCAAAAATCATAATCACTGTGTGAAAAATGAGGATTTTTGTTTGAAGTGAGGGCACTAGTTGCAGTATGAGAAAATTGGTACCTTGGTGATAGGAAAAGCAGAAGAGGTATGTGTTAACTAATGAATTCGTATCATATGATTATCCTCATGAGTTAGCTTGTCGAGACTGAGTTTTAGGGTTGTACTCAATCAAGAAAGAGTCGCAATAAATAGCCATATGATCACTTGATTTTAAAATTTTTGCATCTGTGGAAGTGTCATTTTTGGGTCATAGTGTGTCGCTTGAGGACAAACAACAAATTTAAGTTGAGTGTGTTGATGTACCATGATTTCACGATATTTCTAATGTATTTCACATAAGTGTTATGTGTGTCTAGATCCTCCTTTGATTAGTTTTAACAAATTTTGCGTCTTGTTTTGCAGGAAAGATGATCAGGCGTAAAATAACAGAGAAGATTGAGAATGTGCAAAAGAAAGACATATGAGAGCAATCGACGTACCTTCGTTTAACCAATGCCCCATTAATGATGATTGTAGATGAGAAGCCCAGGCGTTGGATGATATCAGGGTATTCTGACCAAGTGTGAAACCACGATTAACATCGACGGTCTGTCGATTGATCGTAGATCATACTGGTGAACCATAATTTTTTAATGTGAGCCTCATACTTGCAGATTCTAAGTGTGGAGTCACGAAGAAGAATTACGGACCGTAGATGGAACGATGGTCCGTGATATTGGTCCATCGTTTTATTTTGAGATAATGCAATTCGGAGGTTGAAACATTTCTCTAAGTTCTAGATGACGGAATCAATTCACGACCGTTGGTCGATCGATGGCCCGTTAGTAGTCTCATATATTAAAGTCACGTGCCTGAATAAAACTTTCCTTATTTGAATTCCTTTTTGATTATGCTTATGTTTTATATAAATAGCGGATATGACCTTGTTTTTGGGGTTAGCTACTACTATCTTTTTTCTACTTTATGTTTTTCATATTAGTTTTTGGAAATTTTAGGCAAATAATATATTTTCGATTTGGTTTTGAATATTTTGTTTTGCAATTCAAGTGCGATTTCTAGGTTTATTATTCTTACTACTTAGGTTGGTTATTTCTTCATATATCATATGAATTGTGTTCTTTCTAGCATGGGTAACTAAATTCACAAATAGAGTTGTTGGAACCATAAGGGGTTAACAAAGTATAAGTAGTAATTACGCAATTTTTGAGTAGTATTATTGCATACAATGTTAATTCTTTTGTTGAAAAGTCTTTTTAACGAGTGCATACGTTAGAACTCGTGTTATTGCTACTTGCTGGACCAAGTAGGTAGTTAATAAGAAAAGTATTATCAACATATATTTAGTGTGATACTATCTAATAGGCTAGTGTCGATTGGTCTGATGTAATAACTAAGTCATACATAGATTATTATGTCTTATATGAGGTAATGGTAAGGGTTAGTAGCTCTTAAAAATTGTCGACGGAGCAAGGTGCTGGGTAAAATTTTCTAGATGTCGGACCAAAGATTTAGAGATACATAACTTATCACTTTACATGTAAAACGCTAGGAAGTTATTGTTATTACTACGAATGTTGCCTTATGAATTTGTAGGGAACACACACCATATTTACTTTTTCATCTTGATCAGAAATAAAGTTTACTCTTGTTCACTTGCTGATAACACAATTGAAAAGAAATTTGTTTCACAAAAAAATCCCTTTACTTAACTGTTTTGGGAATATCTTGACTAAAAAGATACAATTGTGGGTTAAAGATAAGACTAAAACATAATCCTCGTGGGATCGACCAAACCTACTAGTTGGGTTCTTTACATGATGATGATGTCTTATCAGGCCACGCTGCGCCAGCCTCTCCCTAAGCAACGTTTCGTCGAATTTTTCCTCTCGTTTACTGACCCTAAATTATTTTTTATCAGTTTCTTTTCTTAAGTTTTCCTTGAATTAAATTTAAAAACCTAAGTACACACTAACACACTAAAAAACACTCCAAAAATTAATTTCATATCAAGAAATTATCAAAACCCCAATAAGACAAGACTTATAATGAGCCTTAAGAATACTTATCAAGAACGTAAATCCTTCAACTTTTTCAAATTTAAATTATGCTAAAATAACATGTTTGGCGTGTGGATAAACAAGACCAACACTTTGAATCTTGCACACCTCTTAGGTATTAAACCCTTGGACAAATTCTGTAACAAGATACAAGAATCTCGACAAACGCTTAATCCTCTCCTCCTTTCTCCTCTTTTCTTTTTCTTTTCACTTCTTGAATTCTCAACTAAAACGGTAGGATTATACAACTGAAAATTATAGGATTAGAAATCTTAAAACGAATTAAATTTGATTGGGTAAATAAAAGACAAAAATACCCCTCACTATTTTCAACTAACTTTCCTTAACTGGACAATGTTACTTCAAAATTCCATATCTCACTCATCCAAACTAAAAACCTAGCAGACTTTGTTGCGCAGAAAATGTTATGGCGTTGATAAGATGATTCAAAGATCTTTCCTAAGATGTCTTGTAGAACACCTACCGCATCATGTGTAAGAAATAATGGTCAATTCAATTCGACCAAAAACTCAAACTTAACTTAACTCTACAAGTTTTAGATTTTTGTTATTTCCAATTTAGTTCTTTTAGAACTCAAGGTGCTACATCTAGTAACCTGGACTTATTATAAATAAATTTCAAAATCCTCAGCAAAAAGTTACTCATGGTTCGAGTCTTAGTTCAAGGTATCACAATATCTCCCCCTAGGGATAATTCGTTCTCGAATCACAACCGCACCCGATATAGAATGACGTTATTCTTACTAAGGTCTGCATATAACGATATGCTCTTAATATATTCAAGCTTAGTAAAAATCATTATGTTCACATTTTATACATTTCTATAAGGAATAACATCACAAACTATTACTCTTTACTACCATATTCAAGCTTCATACTCTAACAACGCATGGATTCCTACATTTGACTTGATTTTCATCTTATCAAATCTTCCTTCGGTCTAAATCTATCACTTGAAAGTTATGGACCTACCACATTGTCAACTCAATTATACCATCTAGGCACACATGGAAAAACATTACCTAATTTGAACATCATCTAGTTATATGTCATCTCGGCACACCTCTCAATGCTCTGGTTACTCTTGTGACTTAGCCACACTTCACAACCCTTATTGTAAAGGTAAGGGTCTCCACTACTCGTATTCATTGCAATAACCATTTCAATTCCTGACCTATTATATGTCAAGTGTATCATATAAAATCTCAAGGCTAACATCATCACCCTCATGTTGTCATTCTTTTGATCATGATAGTCATCTCAAATATAAGTTTAATGTTTATTACTAAGCCTAAATATCAATATGATTGCTCGTTTACTATATTATACCTCAATAATACTATGGAAATTTAGAAGAACTTGTGCACTAGGATCTACTGGTAATTAGTCAATTCTTATCTCTCAGTCGTCATACTTGATTTACCATCACATTCCACTACATAACTTAAGTACTACCTACTCCCTTACTTGTGCATTATCTCGAAAATAACTCTATCATCCTCTTAATACCATGAGGTTCTCCTTTTAAAATTCATAACCCTAGATTAGATCTATCTTTTTCTGAATACCCTTGATCTTGTATATATTCACTACTTACACTTGGTCATTACTAACACTATGACCCTTCACTATAAACATTTTTTAGTTAAGGTAAACTCTAACTCATATTGACTTGCAACACATACTCTACCTCTTATCCTGGGCTCTTCACAACTCTTTACTACTTAGTTTAGACATAAGGTAAAACTCTTCATTATTAACTTACCATGTGTACGACTATACCAACACAATTTGCAAAAACACCGTCTCCTTTACTTATATAACTAAACCTCTACATATTATCTTCTAACTCTAGGATCTTTCATGATCTTGTATCTCATGTTACACTTTTAAGGTAAAAAAATATACTACCCAAGCTCTAATCATACTTCCTCATAAGGAACTCAATTGAAACAAGGCTTAAGGAATAGAGTATTAATCTCTTTTAGGTTCAGTGCACGATTCATATGAATATGAGGGCATTCTCTCAAACATACACTTACCTTATTCTTGGGCATCCCTCAAGACCCTATAGAGTCTCATGACTTCCTCACGACTTCTGCTAAGAATAATAAATCGATAATGTACTTACTTTGCTTTTCAACCACTTCTAGTATGATTGTTAGTCGAATGGATATAACAACACACGAGTTAGAGTAAGTCTCTATGACATAGATCTACTGCACGATAAAGAGTTTGAAAGAAGGGGAAATTTTACTAATATTTGTTGTCCCTCATTTATATAAGTGGGGCCCTCACAACCATAAACAAGATCCTACTTGACACGAAGTCATAAACACCCTAGGAATCTTGAACTCTATGCTCTAATACCAATATTTTCATGGACCAAATCTACACCATGGACTTGGCCGGCACTCAAGAATCATTGTTTGTCCCGAAGCGAACCATATCTTGGCTGACTACAAGTGGAGAACTAACTTAAGTATGCAAAATATTAAAACCAAATAAAATTCATTAAACTGTAATACAAAGCTTTAGCTCAAAAGAGAACTCTGAACAATATAATATATTGAATTCGGTATAAAATAGGCAACTTAAGTCTTTAAACATTAAATAAAATAAATGATTAATACAACTCCTCAACTATACTGACTATCGATGAAACCTATAATTGATAATGATGCCTTACTAAATGAAAAAGTAAATGAAATCCTCCAAGTGCAAGGAGGCTCTCCATAACTATTTTGAACACTCAAATGTATCAACGAAACTCGTGTTGATGATCCTGAATACATGTTTCTACATCATTAGAAAATGAAGGCCAAATGTCTTAGTACGTGAAATGTATGAGCATGTAACGAGAAATCTAGCGGATAGCATTAGCTTGAACTTGATAAAAATGGAAACATACTTACCTCTTTTCAAACTTACAAATCACAAGGAGTACTCAAGAATACTCAAAACTAATCATTTTAGAAGTACTCAAGACTAAGATAGTCAACTCAAATTTTAGATACTCAACTTAAAGATTAGATACTCAATTTCAAAGCTGTGATACTTGACCAAATGAATCACGGATCAAATAAATATACTCAAATTAAGGTACGCAACTGAAAATAGTCAACTCGTGATACTTAGCTGAACTAATTTCAATATAAAGAAGTTTAAAAAGGTGCAATATAAAGAAAAGTTGTTTAAAACATGGAGTCAAATCTATGTAAATAACAAGGATAGAAGATAACTTTGAAATTTATATGAAAATACAATTAACTAATATACATGAAAATATAATAACTTCTATTCAATTTCTCCAACCAACAACCATCACTTCAGAGCTATAATGATGATACATTGTTTCATCTCACGCTGTCACGGTCATCCTATACTTACCATTAGTATAAAACCTGAACTAAGTGGATCCATAGTCTATTGTAAAAAGTACTAACGGAATCATCTAAAAAGTATGAACTTTTTCTATCCATGGTGGCTACATAACTTATGGGTGCATTGAGTTGTCTAAACTCTCCTCCATATCGGTACTTAATACTACTTCCATAATATAATACTATCTCATATATTTAAAAACATACTTCTTTTTGTAATTTGAGATAATTTTTAAAAAAACTTGGCTATAATTCTATCTTTGAAATAAAAGTTTCCTCTGTTGCTTAATTGTGAAAGCATTTACTCTTTTCCTAAAAACTAGCTTAAAAGCTTTTCGGAAATCTCAGTTTCCATTCTTTTTTAAATGTGAAAACATGTTAAACTCTTTGGAATACATGTCTGCATATACTTATGAAGAAATTAACTTACTTTACTTATTACTGAACTCAAAATTCAAGTCTTATAACAAAGTTAAATTTTTTGTAAATGACTTCTTATATGGTTCATGTCAAATTATGGACGTGAACGACTTGATGCAAGGTTTTCAATTACAATCTATATATATCAATACATTGAAATCAAGAACATTACTATACTACTCATTCAAGAATTCTCAACTCAAAGGGTTCATGCGAAATTATGAGCATGAACTACTCAACTCAAGGATTCAAATATACTTCTCATATCAAGATTGTTGGACTTATAGGATTCATACAAAATTATGGGCATGAAAAATTTTAATCAAATACGACATGGTAAGATGTAATAGTGCCATTAATATAAGTATAATCTCATTAGAGATACGGAACTCAATAATGAAAACATAGAACTTGCAGGCACCACTTTTCTGAAAGTTGCTCACCTTACGAAGTTCATGCTAAATTATAGGAATGAAACAACTCGTCTTGATTGTCTACCTAGCTCTATGGAACTCATGTATACGACTCCTCTCATTATCTTACTTACTTCATCAAAACTTAGTTCAATCAAAAATTGATGTTATAGGATTCACAATTGAACTCAAAGGCTTTCTTGAACTCTACTCCTTAATTCTCTTTTGAATGTGAATTATGAATTCGAGAGTTTGGTTCATGATATGGAGGATCTTACGATGACAAGGAAGGATCGTTTATACATTATCTTCATCCTTTGTCACATCCGGGGAGAGCACCCTAGAAGTAACATAGTGTACTTGACCTCTCGGAGGTTTTATACAAGCCCATTGTTATCATTCATCGCATTGTCATAGTAAATTTAGCGGAAAATATAAAAATTTTCGTAGCACATCATATGCTAGAAACTTCACTTCTTATATATATATATATATATATATATATATATATATATATATATATATATATATATATATATATCTATATATATATATATATATATATATATATATATAAAATATAAGTAATAATACATATTTATACCTTAAGTCTCTTTTCCATTCTAGACTCAACATCATAAGAATACTTTAGGGACATTGCCCTTACAACATAATACATAAGTAAAATACTAAAGAACTTTATCGTAAACTAAGCATTAAGACATCCTTGGACTTAAGGATTTCTTTCCTTGAGCTTGGGAATCACATATCAAGATCCTAATTTATATAGACATCCTTTAAGCATCCATAACCTACACTTTGTGTAAAAAGTAGAGAAGAATGGTGCTAGTACAAGAATGCACCATGTATGGCAACCATGCAAAAACATGTATTTAAAAGGGACATTTTCCTTGAAATCATACATCGTTCTTTTTTGTGAAAACTTCATAAAACCTTGATGAAAAATAATTTATATCATTCACATACTTCATAATTACATATTCAAGGGCCAAACATCGTATAATATCACATATAAAATGTAAGACATTTTAGAGTCACATTATAGTGAGCTATTTTCTTCTTTATGGTAAGCTATCTTTTCTTTTACTCATTAACCTCCCAAGTAACCCTCTAGTGATGCTTGGTGCAATGAATCACCTTAGGGACACAAACAAAGCATACATACAACCTACATAAACCAAAATATACCATCATAGAAGCCTATTACATCATAGACAAATTTGAGTCAACACTCTATTGGCTTTACAGTAAGTTACATCAACTTGCACATCTTTTCACCTCACTTTACATAAATCGTTATAAGAACTTACACATGACCTAAATCTAAGTCTACTAGTGGAATGTACATGTGAAGCCGCATAAACTCACACATACTTAGTAAACCTATAATGAGACCACAAGCTTTAACATCCAATTCATACATCAACATAGTAAGTGAAGACAACTTAATTCATGTTAAGAAAGACCTTCATCTTATAGTAAATAAGACCACCATTATGCATATCATCACATCATTTAGACACTAACACAATATAATGCAAGAGAACCATAATATATGTGTATACATTAGACCACCTTCCCAGAACTCCCTTAGAGAGCTATTTGTTCAATGTCTAGGTGGGGTCATTACTTCCACCTATCCTAAGTATCTTCAATTAGATTATCCTAGTTAGTGTCGTTAGTCATTTACTTACATTTTACATTTTACTTTAGGGAAACTATAGCCTTAACCGACACTAAGACTATGTGTGCTAAACATGGAATTTCGTGTTGTAGAGCCTCACACCAATGAAAGGTGTTCCACTTAGCCAAAGTACAACCTTTACGTATTTTCTTGCATTAATAAGTGAATTCACTTTCTAGATCCTATCATGACCAGAGCCTAGACTCTAGAGGAGATCGGCGTCGTTTGCCTCTCAGAGGTCCTAGACAAGCCTACATATGTAATCGTTACTTCATCTAGGTTAATTTTAGTAGAAAATTTGAACTTTTTGCTTTATTATTTTATGTGAAAGATATTATACTTAACATCATACGCGTTCACAAATCAACCATCTAATGTAGAAATAATTATATGAATTAAGCGGTTCATGATTGAAGTAAATGTATCCTTGCCAAAATGGCACCAGAACAAAGTCTAAAATGAAACGCGAAATGAAACACTAGTGGAAAATACTCCACTAAATCAAACCTATATCTTAGCTAGAATATAATGGGCCAGCGTCATCGAAAGCATGAGGGCCTACCAAGTCCGATTGAATGCTCCACGTCCGAATAGCTGCAGTGTCGTATGATTAGCTCTAGCGTTTGCCTGTGCCTTCACCTAAAAGTATAGAGTTGTATGGGATTAGTACACACTTGTACTAAGTATATGTATATGAAAGCACACACCAAGTACATGCATGAGGAAGAATAGGTCTTTCCTAACAACATGATTTATGGAAATTCAAGTAAGTGGACTTTCTAAATTTGTATTAGGAAAGTCAGTGGACTTGCAAAATTTGGATTAAGAAAGTCAGAGGACTTGCGAAATTTGGATTACGAAAGTCAGTGGACATCCCAATATTGGATTAGGAAAGTCATGTCATGAGAGTAACATGCATCAACATACTAATCATTTCGCAAGCAGCACATAACGTATTGCACATATCATATTATGTAATTCATATCATTCTTTCATATGCCATGAGACCTTGGAATCATGGACTTGACATAAGGACTTCCCGAAATGAGGGCTCAACATATGGGACCTCAACTAGGGAGTCTTCTTCAGCAAACAAAGAGTATCCTTCATTAATTCATACGTACATCGTTTTTATTCATTCATATACTAGTGCAATCACTAGTCATACCTAGGATGTAGTTTAAGACTCTCATTGGGTTTGCTGTGCAATGACCAATAATATCCTACTGTCATTACTTGAGTCTATCTCACCTCTTTATTATGCTATCCTAACACCTTTGGTATCGTTTATTTTATTATGTGCATTCATTGAGGGTGACCTCATTCTTTCTTTTGGAACTTTAACCTTAACCGACATAGATCATGTGAGCATCATGAAATCCAGTGTGTAATCCCCACACAGAAAAGAGGTGTAATCACTAGCCTAAGTGAACCAAAACATGCTAGCATGTATAGGGAATTGAACCCTGCTAGATCCCTAAATTTGGCAATATAGTTTCAAAGACTAGGAGATATAAAGAGACTCATACCCGGCATACCGGACAGTCTCATCTCATGAGAGTTATTTGAGTCTCCGCCCTTCCTAAAGAAAGGCAGCACCGCTCATACCTAGCCTATCGGTGCTCAGTATAAAGTTCCATTACATTCAACTCATACGTCATGGAAGCTGCCTTCTAGCATGAGGATATCATAGCTCATTAGATGATTTCTGATCTCATCATTAGTATTAAGTAGGCATTAACTTCAATACTTTCATTAGAGTGTCATAGAGACTGGTCTTTTCATTACCTTTACACTCTCATAGGTGAGTACATTTTTGTAACATTTACTTAGGATCATTTGAGATTTCCCTCAGCTTTCACTGTAGCCTCTTATCATATTGTCACCTCATTCATTAACTTTAACACATTTTCTTTTCATAATTACTCACCCCTTCACGTGAATGTTCATTTCATCATATGACAATGCACTTGGCCATTTAGTGTGTTTCACACTCTTACTTGACCCTTCTAGGGTTACATCATTTTATCACATACATCTTAGGCTAACATACTTTTAAACGTATGCTAGAATTATGAGTTCACACATACAAGCCATGAGGCTTCATTCATACTTTGTCTGAGTTATTCATGTTTATCTAAGATTATATGATACAACAGCTATGCATCTTGTAGATATGCCAAGATATTGATTTCGATCTTTAGAGGTAGCATTCATTAAAAATTTACTTATGTATGACTTGTGCGTCAAAACGGAATTGGGTAAGGCAACCTGATTTTAAATCCCTTGGACAACACTTAATCTTATTTTAAACTTGATATTTTCTTTTTTCAGATTTGGGGGACCCTAGTTCGATCCCTATCAACCCCATAATACTTCCTTTCTTTTTCTCCTCTCATTTTTTGTTTGAGTCAAGAAGGTTGTGGGTTCAATCCCCAAAAAGCTCATTGTTTTTCTTTTAATTTATATCTTAACTTTCTCACCTATCCAAGAGGTTGTGGGTTCAATCCCCACTCTCCACTTTTATTTTCTCCTTTATTTTTCTCCTAAATCTCTCATCCATTCAAAAGGTTGGAGGTTCAATCCCCACTCTCCACATTTATTTTCTCCATTATTTTTCTCTTTGGGTTCAAATCCCACCCCTCTCATTTCTTTATGTCTGTTTTAGGCTTAGGTGATACGATTATGGGCACTCGGGTTCTAATCCCGTGTGCCTCGCTGATTTTTATGTTAATTAATTAAAATATGCCTTAGTGAAATATTATCATTTTCAGTCAAGGTCACCGACGTTCGATTTCCCTTAACTCCATTTCCTTATTTATCTGTTTAATGATTTTTTGTGTGTGAGGTCTCGGGTTCAATCCCTAGAGACCTCACCTATTTTATACTCATTTAAAATTTTAGGTTTGTTCATCCTTGTTAGGCCGAAACCAAGCTTACAAAATGCTGGAAATTTTGTAATGTCTTTCAACTCCTTTTTATCAACATTTATACATTAGTTCTTAGGGTGATTCATGGATCATTTAGTATGTTTATAGGTGTAGTTTCGTAATTACATTTAGCTAAGAGTTTTCCACTCCAATAAGCCATAAACCTCATATGAACATGATTTATACAAGTTTGTGCAAGTCGAATACAAGCATAAAACATGTCCTTTTCGAACATTAACCCAACAGTATATGTCATGGCTTACATATTCCACTCACATAATTTTTCACGTAATTTCGGAAGACATAAATTATCAGTCGTACAATTCCGAGCACAATTTCATGAAAATATTCATCACAAGTATCACATTACATGCCTAATCTACCAGCATACATACAAACCAAAGATCATTGGGAGCTAGTGATAGGGAACATGTAATGGGGAACAACCCTAGTTTTCAGAGTAGATTCATCTGAGACTAAAGGGTCTCTCTGGAAAGGTACCAAGAGTAAGATAACCCATACCTTATTTCATGTCGATCAACCCTTGAACCAGATTCCCAAAGACCTTCTCCAAACTCATGTCCAAGTCTCTAAACCTCAATGAAAAACTCAACAGAAAACCCTTTTTTTGACTTACATTTTTGGTTAACGTTTTGTATATGTTTTTAAGGTGAAAGTTCTTCAAGTGTGAAGAACCTTTAACTTTTTTTTTGTTCTTGTGTTTTTGTTAGGCAGATAAAACGTGAAAAGAAAGAGATAGATATTGACGTGAGAGACAGTTAAACGTGAAAGAGAGTTGAAAAAGGTGAAGTAGTTTAGACTTAGTCAACTAGGACTCTTAGGCAAGACTTAGTCAAACAAAATATCTTAATTAATAAATTATAATTAATAGTTAAAATCTGGTTTTCCTTTATCTTAACTCAGCTATTAAATATTAATTAATTAAATTAATTTACCAATTTAAATAAAGTAAATCAAATCATTACTCCCACCTAGGTTCGAACCCAGGTGGAGCAAGATTTCGCTAAAACGGTAATTTCGGCCCTCTCTACCCAAAATACCCCTCCACCTTATTAATTTAATAATTAATTACATATTTAGGGTAATTACGATACAACCCTTAGCCTTGAAAAAAAACATTTTACCCCTAGACCCCCCAAACTTACGATTTCCCCCTTTTTAGTACGGTAAAGACTTATCCAAGTAAATCTTCATATTCGGGAGCCCTACATGGCTGGACCCAACCTTTCTGAGCTCAACTAACTCCCCAAGATAGTTTGCTTGGATTTCGCAAGCGTTCAGAGTATGGTTCTAAGCACATCAATCCATGTGAACCCCGTCTAATCGTAGGCATTCTAGACACATTAAGCATAACATATCATATCTATTTTAGGGTTGTTACAGATCCTATGTGGCAAGCATAGTGTATGGCGCTGAGAGATATACATAACCCTCTACATGCTCATCTGCATTGGAGCCTCCTCTCATGAGAAAACATGACTGAACCTTTCTCAAAGGAAAGCGACCCCCTCATCTGGATCCACAGGTCAATATTCCTCTAAGGGAAGTAAGTCAACACTGTATAAGAAACAAATGGTGAATCTTCCTCCGAGGAAAGCCAACACCTCTCATTGTCAAGTTCACTCTATTCTAAGCTAAGTTCCCTTTATTGAAAATTCCTTATTACATTATATCATAAGACATAGGCTTTGGATATTTGGTCCTCATATGCTTATAGAATATTCAAGCACCTATCGAGTTTTAGAGTACTCTTGGGCACACCTTTCAAGGCCCCTATATTAACTAGATCTTCATATATGTGTGTGTATATACTTATATGTGGGAAAACCTTTTACATAACACATAAATGTCACACATGTTCATATATCAATGCATAAGTTTATAGGTATAACTATATGAGAAATCCTTTCATATAAACACACTAAGACACTATGCACATCCATACTTCATTATATCATATAAGTCATATTCATTATATGCCCATATATTCATTTTCATATACGTAGAAACCAAACCTAGAAACTATCCTATCAAGGTACACATTTGGAATGCATAGACAAGGTCCCATACCCTTTCCCATACTAATAAACCTATAAAGTCATCCTAGTTAGGGATACATAACATACTTCACATAGATATACTTTACATGTATAGTAGTGCATATGAGAATTACCCTTTCATTTAGACACCATGAACTTGTACTACTTTAAGCATGCATGAAGTGTGAGTGTGTGTGTGTATATTGTTCTACATAATCACATAAAGGCTATCAACAACACATTGAGGCATACACCCTCTTAAGACCATATTACACTTTTAAGCATAGACCACACAACACATAATAGCATAGTTAAGACTCCTAGCTTTTGCTATTTATGCATTCATTCACATAGGGGTACATAGGTAAGGGATTACCAACCATTATAACCTATCAAATGGGAGTACCTACAGTTTACCCTAAGATAGATATACACATGCTTATACTATAACCATATGACCTAGATCACAAGTAGAATTGGAAAGTAGGCATAAGCTTCACATAATGTGATCACCATAACCACACACTCATATATTCATTAAATTTAGGTGTACCATACCACACAATGACATCTAAGGCTTTATCAATTAACCCTAAACCCTAAACCCTACTATAAAAAAATAAAGGTAAAGAGTCATTCTTACCAATGCATCAACCTTTGATTATCATTGACAAATACAAGCCTTTTTTTAACAATTGAATTATAAGGGTGTAGCTAAACATACATTTACATAAACGAAACCATACTCAAATCCCTACAAGATAAAGATACCAACTTCGGCACTAACTATCTATTGAATAGTGTATAGGAAATAGGCCATCTTACCAATATTCTAAAGTATTGATCATCAATCATATTTTACCAATAAAGTACATGCTAGGAAGTAGCTAAGGAGATAGAAATAAATCATTAATCATGCTTTATTCATATTAAAATATAGATCACCTCACCTACATAGCATTATCAATTCCTAGAATACAAGAACCTAGAATACTCATACCAAGCCTTCTTCACTTTGATCATGTCACGACCAAAAAGCACCCCCTATAAGTTTGGGAGAACCCTTGTTTGGTGACCAGGCGTACATGAACGTTTGGGTCTTTTACATGACCTTTAACTAGCATTCATAACATAAGACATGATAAGTAGTGCGAAAATTTAAAACTTTTCACGAATAATTAATAAAAGACAATCTTTCATAAATACATTGAGAATCTTGTCGACACAAGACAACTTAAAGACACGACATAATAGAAAAAATATCTTAGGGACTTGGCTCTCTATAATAAAGTAAAATAAAAAACAAGTCCTTAAATAAAAAGTAAGAAATGGACTATCCCCTCGAATATATAAGAACATACATTGCCTTGAGAGAAACATTCCCAAACTCCTCCTTCTAGCCTTCAAACCTTCCAAACCTTCCAACCTATACTTATATAGTATAGAAAAGTATGGAGTTAGTACAAAACAATGTACTAAGTAGTCAAAATATATATTCATGCAATTCAAGCAAAACATTCATGAATACAAAGGCAAGACGTCATACTAAACATAATTTACAAATTAAATAAGAATTCCCATAATTTAAAGCCAACAAGAAACATTACAATAAACGAACTTTACCTTCATAGTGAATTCC
This sequence comes from Solanum peruvianum, assembly GCA_027705065.1. Classification (NCBI taxonomy): domain Eukaryota; kingdom Viridiplantae; phylum Streptophyta; class Magnoliopsida; order Solanales; family Solanaceae; genus Solanum; species Solanum peruvianum. The sequence continues at coordinate 6,688,958 of JAKWJD010001756.1, read as the reverse complement.
TTAAGCATGTACAATAAATACATTTGAACATTGACAATGAATCATTTAAGGCATTCACAATAAATTCAACTTAAACAATTAAAATGAACTATCCTACACTAAATGAGTGAACTTCCAAGGCTAAGCGAAAGATAAAGTAACATCATTTTCCTTATGCGTTTCCCTACCTCGGAATTATGCCAAGACTCACTAAGGTAAGATATGAAGGAAGTACACATATTCCAACTCCAATACACACCAAAGAAACCCTCAAGACCACCACTTTCAGCTTACTCAACTCGGGAGAAACAAGCCCCTCAATCAATGGCAAGACATTAAAAGACACCCAACAAACCACCAAAATCGTCCCTTTCAGAATGTCTACTTAGTGCAATGAGTAGATAGCGTCCCATACCACCACCTACACTAAGTAGTACATTATTTTATAATGTTTGGCACCAAGTCTTCCCTTTCGAAAGGTCCTACCTAGTGTAATGAGTAGATAGTGTCCCATACCAGCACCTACCCTAAGTAGTACGTTCTTTTAGAAGACTTAGTTCAATCAATTCTTTGTGGAGGATTTGCTTAACTGATATAGAACATTAGATCTAGACATGGAATCCCGATATTAACCCCTATCGGATGAGGGATGCTCACTTTCCTAGAGTAAGGTCATGCTTCATAGAATTTACATCGCTTTCCCAATAGCTACACCTGTGTGACACATAGTGAAGGGATAAGTAGATTGTTAAGGCATAAGTGTAATCCACCGCTCCTTCAAATCCTCTTGGTGCTAGGCATAACTCCCCAAAGATTTATTAACCTAGTATTCTATCATAGAAACCTCACTAGGAATAGAGAGGTTTCTACTAGAAACCACATCTCAACTCACGAAGTGTATCCACCTCAAGATTCCCCTTTTTACTCAACTTAGTATAATGCATTCTTTAAAGTGTGTGTGTGTGTACATGTGCACACCTTGAATATAAGACTCATTTCATTTTCATCAAGTTCTACACATACTTTAACCTTGGTTCATCAAGTTACACACCCTACATGCTTCTCATAATTATATTCTTCATTTAGACTTAAACTAGGTCAAGCATGTAATTTAAGCTACACCAAAATACAATACAAGACCCATTTCAAATATCTCTTCATTTCACATGTTAGACCTTTAAGATTACATATTCAAACATATAAATAAAATCAAGTTCCTGAATTAGCACCGCCATCCATAAGATGGACCACACCACTCAATATCAATTCATAATAAAAACTATTTAATGAAAGCTACTCAATATCAATTCAAACCATAATTACTCATAAAACATTTATTAGTATTTCACAATATTAAGGCCCTTTTGTGCAGTTGCTACACAAACATTACAAATACAAGAAGACCTAAGTTCCCAATCTACTTGAATTATGCTCACATAACCTAATTTCAAACCAAAGGTTGAAGTATACATAAACAAGACTTTAATTAGATTTTTAACATCAAAATCATCAATTCAAACCAAACTAAATACATTTAAACCATTAAATCTTAAATAAAAGAAGACCCCTACTAGATTCAAAGTTAGAAATTTGAGTTTAGAAACCCTTTTTCGAAGTTGGCTTCCTGAATGGAAATATATTCAAGAATGAATACCAAACCTCACTTAAGGAAGAAAAATCCAAGAGTTTTTTTATGAAGAGACACGTCCAAAAATCCCTCCTATCCTTCCTTAACCTCTAGCCTTCAATGGAGTCTTGAGAGAGTTTGTCTTTATAGAGAGAGTTTGAATATTTTTAAGCGAGGGGTCTTGTATAGGTCTAGGGTTTAAAACTATTTTATATAACCTAAAAACACTAAAATTATCCATATAGGGTCTTAAAATACTTGGGGTTGTATTTACATAAAACACTTCAAGTTTGCAGAAATCTTCACAGATTTGCTGGCCTCCTCGACGGAGCTTCACCAATAGACCGTCGTTTTTGTCGTCGATGGCCACTTGTTTTGGCAGATTTTCCCCATGTCTGGGGCCCTTCATCTAGGGCCCCTTGTGGGTCCTAGGTAGGTCGTGCTCGGAACTTAAGCCCCTAAAATAAGTCTTCTAGGTCTTAGGAATAACCAATGTTAAGTTTAAAGTAAAACAAATACGTAAAACTCGTCTAAACACAACAAGACTCACTAGTACATTCTAAGTCATACTTTCCGAACGTCATGGACGTTCTTGGTCGATCAAACTACAAACTTAATAAAACTTCACACACTGCCTAAGGACACTAAAATAACTTAGTTTGACTGAAAATCAACTCAAGAAACAGCCACGAGGCTCTAGTTCACCTTAGTTCATTTTAGGGCGTTACATTCTCCCCCACTTGGAAAATTTTCGTTTAAGAATAAGAAGGACTCAATTAGAAACATATAACACACTTCAATAATTATCAAAACACTCAAATATCAAAGAATCAACTAACAAAGAGCATCCTTTCACACTTTCAAACACCTAGAAACACAAACTCTTTTATCAAAACTTCAAGAAGTCAAAATTCACTCTTAGTCTTTTTTTCTGGAGGAACTACCTTCCCCAACATTAAACATGCTCATAAACAATACATTTACACAAATGGAAAATTCAATTCAAGAGAACACAATTTTTTTATCAAAAATCAAAATTCTCACAGTGATGTTCACTTTGTTCACTGCCAAGTTACCAAAAGTTTTTGAAAATTCATTCTTTAAGTAATTCATCAAGATGACATGATCATATGAACTATAAAAGTATTAAATCTCACTTAATAACACAAAGTCAACAAAAACAAAGATTTAAGACTTACCAAAACCATCAATCCGGATTAATTATCATTCCTAGCCCGCATCACATAGGAATAGTTCTTCTTGGGAGCATTAGGATCTAGGGAAGCTTGATTGACATCTTTTCCCCTTGATTTGAGATTTGAGAAGTCCCTCATCTTGTGGACCTTAAGACCACATGCAAAACAACCATCCGTTTCGGCGAGACACTTCCCCCAATGTTGCTTTCCACAAGTAGAGCACCTAGCCCTTTCATAGGAATGACCACGACCTTGAGAATGTTGATTAGGAGCCCTATTCTTGTTTCCCATGGAAGAATATTTAGGATAAAACCTCTTCTTAGGCCTTTGGTGACTAGAATCATCTGACCTAGACCTTTTACCCTATTGCCCTATCTCTAAAATTTTGGACTCGTTAATTTTTTCCGCATGAACCATGAGCCTAGAGATATCCATATCTTTAAGAAGCATTGTCGTACAATCCTCTTTTTCCACCAAGCTAGAAACTCTCATCACAAACTTTTTTCATCCTATCCCTAGGGTCGGCTACCATGGTTGGGCATACTTGGAGAGTTGGGTGAATTTGAGAGAGTACTCTTGCACACTTATTCCACCTTGACGAAGGTTCATCAATTCAACCATATTCTTCTCCTTACACTATATGGGAAAGAACCTATCTAGAAAAGACTCTTTGAATTATTCCCAATCAACCGACCCTCTTTCTAGGGGTCTCTCACTCCTCCAATGCTCAAACCACTCTTGAGCCACCTCTTTAAGTTGGTAAGAGGCTAACTCTACTTTCTCCCTAGGGGTCACACCCATAGCATCTACAACTTTGAAAACCTCATCTATGAAACCTTGTGGATATTCATCCACCGCAGTGCCATTAAAAGTAGGTGGGTTCATCCTCATGAAATCCCGAATCCTAGAGGGGGAGTACTATTATTTTGTTGGGGCCTATATCCTTGGTTAGCTTGGAACACAAGGTGATTGTTGACAACATAAGATTAAGCCATCATGAGTTGGGTCAAGTTCATTAGGGAAGCCCAAAACTCCGCATTAGTCATACCACCTTCAACTAAAAGGGCTTGAGGCATAGGATGCACGTGAGGTCCTTGGGGTTCCGAAGGCACTTGAGGTTATTGAGGTTCTAGAGGCACTTGAGGTCTTGAAGGGGAACCTCTACATTCCCTTCCTCCTCTAGACCAACAATAGAACTTGGTCACGTTGAGGGATCCTCTCATTAGATACACCACCCTCCTCCCTTCTAGCGGTTGATCTCCACGTATTCATGTCCTATAAACACAAAGTGAAGAGATTAAGAGAAGACACCTTACATGACTCAATTCTAAGGCATGACATTAGAATAGAGAAGAAAGTGAAACTTCTATCATACTATAGCCTCTTGTCCATGGATATGTCACAACTCACACCAATGACCAAGTTACTACTAGATGTGGCTTGTGAACTTTTATAACCTAAACTATTTCCCATAACCTTATGCTCTGATTCCAAGGCTCTCACGACCAGAAAGTACCCCGTAGAAGTTAGGGAGAACCCTCATTTCGTGACCGGGTGTACTTGACCCTTTGGGGTCTCTTACAAGTCCTTTAACTAGAATTCATCACATAAGAAATGAAAAGTAGTGCGGAAATTTAAACCATTTCATGAATAATTAAAAAAAGACAATATTTCATAAATACTTAGAGAATCTCGTCGTCACAAGCCAACCTAAAGACACGACACAATAGACATAATATCTTAGGGACATGTCCCTCTACAATCAAGTAAAATACATAACAAGTCTTTGAATAAAAACTAAGAAAAGGACTATCCCTCGAATATATGAGGACATACTATTCCTTGAGAGAAACATTCCCAAGCTCTTCCTTCTAGCCTTCAAACCTGCAAAAACTTCCAACCTATACTTATATAGTATAGAAAAGTATAGGGTCAGTACAAAACAATGTACTAAGTATGGCATATGCAAAATATGTAAAAAGGTAGATTTTAGTAAAAATAGCTTTTCATGCAATTTAAGTAACACATTGATGAATACAAAGGCAAGATGTCAAAGTAACCAGCATTTACAACTTAGATATGAATTCCCATAATTTTAAGCCAACAAGAAACAATACAATAAACCAACTTGACCTTTATAGTGAACTCCTTAAGCATGTACAATAAATACATTTTAACATTGACAATGAATCATTGAAAGCATTCACAATAAATTCAACTTAAACAAATACAATGAACAATCCTACACTAAATGAGTGAACTTACAAGGCCAAGTGAAAGAAAAAGTGAACTCATTTTCCTTAAGAGTTTCCCTACCAGGGAATTATCCTAAGAATCATTAACGTAAGATATGAAGGAAGTATGCATATGCCTCCTCCAATACACACAAAAACAACCCTCAAGACTACCCCTTTCAGCTTACTCAAGTCGGGAGAAACAAGCCCCTCAATCAATGGCAAGAAATTGAAAGACACACAACAAAACACCAAAGTCTTCCCTTTCGTATTGCCTACTTAGTGCAATGAGTAGATAACGTCCCATACCACCACCTACCCTAAGTAGTACATTCTTTTAGAAGGTTTGTAATCATGTTTTCCCTTTTGGAAAGTCCTATCTAGTCCAATGAGTATATAGCGTCACATACCACCACCAACCCTAAGTAGTACGTTCTTTTAGAAGACTTATTTCAATAAATTCTTTGTGGGGGATTTTCTTAACTGACATAGACCATGATAGCTAGACATGGAATCCCAATATTAACCCTATCGTACGAGGAATTCTCACTTGCATAGAGTCAAGTCATGCTTCTTAGCTTTTACATGGCTTTCCAGGATAGCTATACCTATGTGGATTCATAGTTAATGGATAAGGAGATTGTTACTAAGTAACTTATTCTCTACTAAAAAGGAGAACTTATCTCAAGAGGTACTTTGAAAATACAAAATCTCAACTCACGAAATGTAATCCACCTCTCCTTCAGATCCTCTCGGTGCTAGGCATAACTCCCCACAGATTTTTTTTAACCTAGTAGTCTAGCTCACTAGGAATATAAAGGTTGCTACTAGACACCACATCTCAACTCATGAAGTGTGTCCACCTCAACATTCCCCTTTTTTACTCAACTTAGTATAATGCATTCTTAAAAATGTATGGGTGTACTTGTGCACACCTTGCATACAATAATCATTTAGTTTTCATCAAGTTCTACAACTTAAACCTTGGTTCATCAAGTTACACACCCTACATGTTTCTCGTAATCATATTCTTCATTTAGACTTAAACTAGGTCAAGCATACAATTCAAGCTAAACCAAAACACAATACAACCCATTTCAAATTTCTGTTCATTTTACATGTTAGACCTCCAAGATTAAATATTCAAAAATTCTAAATAACATCAAGTTCCTTAATTAGCACCGCCATCCATAAGATGAACCATGCCACTTAATATCAATTCATAATAAGAACTATTTAATGAAAGCAACTCAACATCAGTTAAAACCATCATCACTCATAAGAAATTAATCAATATTTAACCATATTAAGTCCCATTGTGAATTAGCTACACAGACATGACAAATACAAGAAAACCGAAGTCCATAATCTAATCAAATCATGCTCATATAACCCAATTTCAAGCCAAAGGTTAAAGTATACATAAACAATATTTTCATTAGAGTTTTAACATCAAAATCATCAATTCAAAACAAACTAAATCAATTTAAACATTAAAATTTAAATACAAGAAAGACCCCTACTAGAATTCAAAGTCAGAAGGAGTTTGAGTTAAGACATCCTTTTGGAAGTTGTCTTATTGAATGGAAAGATATTAAGGAATGAATACTATACCTAGATTAAGGAAGAAAAAGCAAAGAGTTTTTATGAACAGACACGTCCAACGAGCCCTCCTATCCATCTTTGACCTCTAGCCTTCAATGGAGTCTAAAGAGAGTTTGTCTTTAGAGAGAGAGTTTGAATATTTTAAAGAGAGGGGTCTTGTCTAGATCTAGGTTTTAAAACTATAACATAAAAAAACTAAAATTATTCACCTAGGGTCTTAAAAGAATTGGGTTTTATTTAAATAAAACACCCCAAGTTTGCAGCAATCTTCACAGATTTGCAGGCCTCCTCGACAGACCTTCACCAACGGACCGTCGTTGGGCCAATGGACCGTTGGTAGGGTCCGTTGGTGGATACTTAGCTCCAAGTGGAGCATAGACAATTTTAACTCACTGGTCGAATCAACTCCCTAGGTTGATGGACCGTTGAGGGACCAATGGACCGTTGTTGGGGTCGTCGATAACCACCTTTTGGAAAATTTAGCCCAAGTCATGGGCCCTTCATCTAGGACTCCTTGTAGATCCTAGGTTTGGGTCGTTCGCGGATGTTAAACACCTAAATTAAGTCATCTAGGTCTTAGGAATATCCAATGGTATCAAGTAAAACGAATACGTAGAATTCGTCTAAACACAACAAGACACACTAGTAAATTCTAAGGCATACTTTCCGAACGTCATGGACATTCTTGGTCGATTGAACTTCAAACTTAATCAAACTTCACACACTTCGTAAGGACACTAAACTAACTTACTTTGACTAAAAATCAACCCAAGAAACAACCACGATGCTCTAGTTCACCTTAGTTTAATTTGGCGCATTACAAATCATAATATATTTAAACTTTAAAATTCAATCATGATACTAACCTAAGGCAGTAGCAACAAGCATCCTATGATAGTCGAATTCCAATTTTATACATTATAAGATCAATGTTACAGTGAACACATGGAGATCTAAGCGATGCATTTTCAAATCTTCATACATTGATCCAATTGGATAATTCACCAGTAATTCATCACCCATACACATAAAAAATAGTAGACATAAGCAATTCAACGTAAGAGAATCATAAATCTACTAATAACAAGCCACGATCACCATGCCCATGCATGTGCTAAATCGAGTTTGTGAAGGGACATGGGTTCATAATTAAATTGGACTAAATTCACGTTAATACCATTATATTATCATTAATTAATCATGACTAATCCACTAAAATATTTTTAGAAAGAACCCATTGCTAGATTGAAGAAGATGAGATTTGATCATATTTCCTCTTTGAAAATTTTGAGATTTTACTCTCCAAGTGAAACTTTACTTAGAGATGAAGTATAACCATACCTTTTTCTAGAAGAAACCTCTAAAACTTGAAAAAGAGTCCATGGAAATCGAAGTTCCAAGTTGTTCTTGACATTCACCTTCAATGGGGGTTTCTAGGGAGAATATTTTTGGAGGGAAAGTCTAATTTGTGTTAATTGGATTGGGAATAGGTTGTTCACGTTTTTTTATCACTTATATACAGCCAAATATGACAAAATAAGTCATGTAGGCTGAACTTATAAATTGGGTGAATTTCCCATTCACCCCTTTAATTAAACAGTGCGCATGCAGTGACACAAGGCTTAGATCGATGAACCCAATGACTGGGCGTTGGTCCATTCACTGACCGTTCTATGCCTTCCAGAGTTTGGGTCTGAGATTTTCATGTGGCCAAATCTTGTCCATGCTAAGTTCCTATTGACGCCTCCCCATCCAGGGGCGTCAGTTCACCAACAGGGCGTTAGTTGAGCTCGTTGATTGACATTGCCACTGCGGTGTCTCGACAACCTTTGGTCCTTCTTGTGGGCCCTTTTGTGTGTCCCTTGGGAAGTCGTACCCGGACGTTTCCAACGTAAATATTAACATTAACAAGTAAAGGAAATTCCACATCAGTTTCACCCAATACAATTACACACACACGTCCAAACATGCTAGGCACCATAAAGACAGACTTGAACGTCTCAAGGGCTAATTTTGGAATTTCTAAGACGTTCTTGGACGTTTCACCTCCAAACTTCATGAAACGACTTATACTTCATATAAATATCATTATAACACATTTTAATACTTCATAATCCCGTGACACATTCATAAACACATAAAAGCACCTAAGGCCCCTTTGGGGACTAGTCATCGAATGTCTTGGTCGTCCCTTGACGTTTGACTTCCAAATCACCTCAAACTTTACACACTGACTCAATACCATATTATAAACCATTTTAGTACCTTATTAACTTATGAAAAACATGTTAGGATTTAGACACCCTAACTCATTTTGGGGGGTCTTACAGTATCCCCCACTTGGGAACATTCGTCCTCCAATGACACTTAGAACACTTTAATCACAACAGGTACTTAAACAAATCATTTATCAGCTTACCATATTCATCACATCATAACATAGAACTAAATTCACCAAATTTACAAGAAACACAACTTCAAACCAACTAACAATCGATGTACACAACCAATCTCCCTTTCACTCACTTATGCTCATCACATCAAACGCTTTGGCACTTCCCATGTTCATAGGAGGAACATTCTTCATCTAATCATAAAGCGGTCATTAAATTTCAATTCATTAAGAGCTCATCATGAAACCTTCTTTAAATCATACTTAGGCAGATTCAATCAAGCACTCAAGAACAAGTAGACACTCATACTTCAATGCACATACACTTGAGTAGAATATGTTGAAAAAAGATTCTTATTAGTTAGGACCAATTCCATGAGGGTCATACTCAACCATACCATACTTAGTCACGTTTAAGGGGAATGTTCTTCTCCTCAACTCACTTACATATATCATGAGCTCACACCAAAGCAAAGCATAAGTTCAATTCCTTTTAAAATGAGAAATTCTCAACTTTTAAACCAAGGCATGCTCATGTTTCCTTCCTACTGAAGTGTACATGGTAAGTCACATCAAGTTTATCACAACAAATAGGAAGCTATTTAACAAAATTTCAATTTATAACATAGACATAGCCTTCACAGTAAGCATCATTTGAGAAAAATTAATACAAATCATAGGCACCCGCAAGGACAATAGATAACATGCCTTCACTTCTCAAAAGTGAGCTTCAATCATACTTTCCCAACCATTAAAGTCACATAGTTTTCAATAGACTCAGCATATTTTATTTTAAAGAAGCTCAATTTCTCATTATAAGGCTAAAAATTACATATCAAAAGTGACTAACACCAAGTTTCTTACCTTATCTCATTAAGAGATACAATCTCATCCAAGTAATCACATCTACAAGACCATCGGACTAGAAAAAATAAGAGACAGATCTTATAGAGTTAAGTTCTATGGAAAAATATGAGAATGATTAAAAAGTGAAACTCTATCATCATATAGCCTCCCGCACCATTTGATGTCTCACGACTCGCCACCAATAATACGAGACTCTACTAGACTTGGAAATATGAGAATTTTAGAACCTAAAGAAACTTTTATAAACCTCATGCTTTGATACCACGTTTTTTCATCCGGGGATCACCCCCTAGAAGTAACATGGCGTAACTAACCTGTCGGAGTTCTTATACAAGCCCATAGTTATCATTCATCGCATTGTCATATTAAATTTAGCGGAAAATTTGAAAAAAATTCATAGCACATCATATGTTTGACACTTCACTTCATATATATATAAAATATATGTCATAATACATATTTAGGTTTTAAGTCTCTTTGCCATACTAGAATCAACATCATAAGAAAACTTTAGGGACATTGCTTTTACAACACAATACATAAGTATAATACTAAAGAACTTTACAGTAAACTAAACATTAGGACATCCATGCACTTAAGGATTCCTTTCCTTGAGCTTCGGAATCACATATCAAGCTCCTCATTTATAGAGACATTTAAGAATCCATAACATACACTTAGTGTAAAAACTAGGGAAGAATGGTATTAGTACAAGAATGCACTAAGTATGTCAACCATGCAAACACATGCATTTAAAAGGGACATTTTCCTTGAAATCATACTTCATGACTTTTTGTGAAATCTCCATAAAACCTTGGTACAATAGAATTTATATAATTCACATATTTCATATAGACATATTCAAGGGTCAAACGTCATATATGATCACATATAAATATAAGGCATCTTAGAGTCACATTAAATTGAGCTATTTTTTTCTTTACAATGAGCTATGTTTTCTTTTACTCATTAACCTCCCAAGTAACCCTCTATTGATGTTTGGTGCAATGCATCACCTTAGGTCCATAATGAAAGAACACATACCTATATAAGCCAACACACCATCATAGAAGCATATTACATCATAAACAAATTTGATTCAAGAGTCTATTGGCTTTACAGTAAGTTACACTAACTTGCACATCTATGCACTTCACTTGACATAAGTCATTATAAGACCTTACACATGACCCCAATCTAACTCTACTAGTGAAATGTACATGTGAATCCCCATAAAATAATACATACTTAGTAAACCTACATACAAGCCTTAACATCCAATTCATACATCAACATAGTAAGTGAAGACAACTTCATTCATGTAAAGCAAGACCTTCATTATATAGTCAATATGACAACAACTATGAATATCATCACATCATGTAGACACTAACACAATGTCATGTAAGAGAACCATAACATATGCACATACATTAGACCACCTTCCTAGAACTGCCTTAGAGAAGTACTTGTGCAATGTCTAGATGGATTCATTACTTCCACTTATCCAAAGTATCTTCTCTTAGATTATCCTAGTTAGGGTCCTTAGTAATTTACTTCCATTGTTCATTTACTTAAGAGAAAATATATCCTTAACCAACATTAAGACCATGGGTGCTAAACATGAAATTTGGTGTTGTCGAGTCATACACCAATAGAAGGTGTCCCACTTAGCAAAAGTAGAACCTTAACATATTTCTGAGCATACTAAGTGAATTCACTTGCTATATCCTATGTGGAAATCCTAGTTTATGGAACTAAGAGATATACATAACCCTCTAGATGCTCAATCGCATTGGAGCTTCATCTCATGAGAAAACATGGATGAACCTTCCTCAAAAGGAAGCCATCACCTCAGGTGGATCCATAGGTTAATATTCCTCTAAGTGAAGTCAACACTCTTTAAGGAACAAATAGTGAATCTTACTCTAAGGACAGACAACACCTCTCATTGTCAAGTTCACTTGGTGCTAAGATTGTAACGACCTGTTTAGTCGTTTTGAGCAGCAAATTTTAATTCTGGAAAAACTGGCTGAGACGACGGAACCCACGACGGACCGTCGAGGGGGTCTCGTTCCAAAACACTTAGAATTCTGATATTTAGTTACTGAAATCGACTCTCTGAACTTCGTAACGCAATGGCAGGACGGACCGTCGTGGGCACGATAGACCGTCACAAACTCTTCAAGGAAATTGAGTCTCTGAACTTTGTGACGGACCTGCAGGACGGACCGTCGCAGGCACGACGGGCCGTCACAGGTTGCGTAATCCCAGGCTGGGTCGGATTTCTGCAAATATTTTAAGGGGCGTTTTGGACTATTCCTGCTTATAATTATAAAGTTAATGGTTTAATATTTATAACTCAATTACTTGGGGGTTAAAGGAGGTAACCTTGGAATAATTAGTGGGTTAATTCCTCATCTTTTATACTTAATTATATGCTAATTAGGGTAAAATAAAGAGGGTTTGAATAAGAAAAATAGAAAGAACAAGGGGAGGGAAGGAGAAACGATCGAGAGAGATACGAACGAAGAGGAAACACAAGCTTTGGGAAATTGCTTGCTTGATCACGAATCTTCGGTGCATGTAGGTTATGGTTTATGCTATTTATAGTAAACTCTTAATAGCGAATGATATGTCTTGGTAGTATTGTAAACCCTTCTATATGCTTAATTGTATGCTTGCATGAATGTGATTATATAATTGTGATAAAATAAGCATGATGAAGCTATTGAATCCTAAATCTTGATAAAAAAACCCTAATTCGCTTTGTTAATGATGATGCCTTGGTATAAAAGAAGGCTTGATGAACGAAAGTAGTGAGATTAGGAGATCGGGTGCCACGTTCCGGTACCAGGATAGAATGAGGATCGAAGTGTCACGTTCCGACACCAAGATAGTATATGGATCGGGTGCCACGTTCCAGTAGCAGGATAGAATGAGGATCGGAGTGTCCGTTCCGACACCAGGATAGTATATGGATCGGGTGCCACGTTCCGGTACCAAGATAGAATGAGGATCGGAGTGTCACGTTGCGACACCAGGATAGTATATGGATCGGGTGCCACGTTCCGGTACCAGGATAGAATGAGGATCGGAGTGCCACGTTCCGGCACTAGGATAGAATATGGATCGGAGTGTCACGTTCCGACACCAGGATAGTATATGGAGCGGAGTGTCACGTACCGACACGAGAGGAATAAAGATATTGAATCTTGAAAGATGTTAATATACTCAATTTAATGAACCTAATTCTCAAATGAGTATGATGGGGAGGCGTGAGTCCTCATTGATGTGCTTGGTGTTGTGACCAAGAGTTATGGTAATTGTAAATGCCGGATGTTGAGTATTGTAGTTGATGTTATGATAATATCTGATATATACTGTTTTCTATTTTGAGTTGGCCGATGATACCTACTCAGTACTTGTGTTTTGTACTGACCCCTACTTGTATGTTACTTTCTTTGTTATATGTGGAGTGCAACAAACGTACCGTCGTCTTCAACTCAACCGCAACTCTAGCCAGTTTTCATTACACCGGATTTCAGGGTGAGCTAATGCTTCTAGCTTGGACTGGATCTTCTTCTTCAAGTCTTGATGCCTTGAACTTCCGGCATGGACTAGCTTTTACTTATTTTTGCTTTCTTAGATACTCTTAGTTTTATTAATTGAGGATAGATGTTCTTGTGATGATGACTTCCAGATTTTGGGAATAATAATAGATGTTGAGTTTTTAGAAGTTATTGAATAGATTTTCATTAATGAGTTTAAGTCTTCCGCATTGTATTTTGTTCATTATGTTTGGGTTTAGATTGGTTGGTTCTCTCACATAGTAGGATAAGTGTGGGTGCCACTCGCGGCTTGGTTTTGGGTCGTGACAAACTTGGTATCAAAGAATTAGCTTCGTTGGTCTCATCACACAAGAACGAGTCTAGTAGAGTCTTAAGGAACGGTAGGGGGACGCCTTTACTTTTCTTTGAGGGGCTATAAGACCTTAGAAAAATTCCATTGTTTTTTTCTTTCTTTCGTGCTATTACTTGGATCCAATTGGTATCTAGGTGATACAAATTGGTATCTGACCATCTTCACTCTATTTCGCATATGGTTAGAACAAGAGCAACGACTACGCCAACACCAACACCGGCAAGACAAGAAGCATCTGAGCCAGCCACTGGGGCTGTAGCTCCAAGAGGAGTAGTGGCAAGAGGCCGTGGAAGAGGTCGTGGGAGGACGTCCTCTAGAGGAAGAAGACAAGCACCTAGCCCATCTGGTACTAGGGCGGTGACTCCTCCACCGACTGAGGAAGTAGTAAGAGAGGGTGAGGAAGGGGAGGATGAACAAGTGCAGAATGAGGGATTGCCACCCCAACCTACCCCAGAGATGATCAATCAGGTTCTTGCTTATCTTAGCGGGTTATCTGATCAGGGCCAGACACCTCCAGTGTTTTCTGCACCAGCATTTCAGGTTCCGGAGGTACAACATGCAGCTACTGTGGCTCCCCGCATGGATGCCTCATTGGAAATAGGAACGTTTCCTCGTCTGACTACATGGCCTATTATGACAAATGATCAGCATGAACTTTTTTGTAAGTTCTTGAAATTGAAACCTCCAGTCTTCAAGGGTGCTGAATCTGAGGATGCCTACGATTTTTTGGTTTACTGTCATGAGCTACTACACAAGATGGGTATAGTAGAACGGTTTGGTGTTGAGTTTGTGACTTATCAGTTTCAAGGGAACGCCAAAATGTGGTGGCGGTCACATGTTGAGTTTCAACCAACAGAGGCACCACCTATGACTTGGGCATCATTCTCTAGCTTGTTTATGGAGAAGTATATCCCCCGAACATTGTGGGATAGGAAAAGAGATGAGTTCTTGAGCCTAGAGCAAGGTAGGATGTCGGTTACTGCATATGAGGCTAAGTTTCGTGCATTATCCAGGTATGCCACCCAACTTTGTTTTAGCCCACAAGAGAGGATTCGCCATTTTGTGAAGGGGTTGAGGTCAGAATTGCGGATTTCAGCCTTACAGGTAGCGGCTACGGCAAAATCCTTTCAAGAAGTGGTAGACTTCGTGATAGAGGTGGAAGGAGTGAAGCCAGATGACTTCACCATGGCATCGACATCAAAAAGGTTTCGAAAGGGAGGTGAGTTTAATGGTTCTTACTCTAGAGGACAGGGTTCAGGAGGTTATTCAGTTCGACCAATTCAGTCTTCACTACAGACTGTTGTTGGGGGTCCACCTCAGAACGGTCAACACTTCTTTGAGAGACCTATGCTTGACTCCACAGAGTGTTATGGATGTGGGGAGACTAGACATATTAAGAGGTATTGTCCAAAACAGAGTTACAGACCCCCAATAGTTAGAGGTAGAGGTGGTCATGGAAGAGGCCGTCATTCTGGAGGACGTGGTGGCCGAGGTAATGGTGGTCACCAAAACGGCCGGGGTGATGGGCAAACTGGAGCCACTGTAGCACAACATGGTAGGGGCAACGGGCATACAGGCGATAGGGCCCATTGTTACGCTTTCCCTTGGAGATCTGAAGCGGAGACATCAGATGCTGTTATCACAGGTAATCTTTTGGTTTGTGATTGCATGGCTTCTGTATTATTTGATCCTGGATCCACATTTTCATATGTATCTTCCTCATTTGCTACTGGTCTTAATTTACATTGTGAATTGCTTGACATGCCTATTCGTGTTTCTACTCCGGTGGGTGAGTCTGTGATAGCTGAAAAAGTATATAGGTCTTGTTTGGTGACTTTTGTGGGGAGCAACACTTATGTAGATTTGGTTATCTTAGAAATGGTCGACTTCGATGTAATTCTGGGTATGACTTGGCTTTCTCCAAATTTTGCAATCTTGGATTGTAATGCTAAAACTGTGACGTTAGCCAAGCCTGGGACAGATTCGTTAGTGTGGGAGGGCGACTACACTTCCACTCTTGTTCGTATCATCTCCTTTCTTCGTGCTAAGAGAATGGTTAGTAAGGGGTGTTTAGCTTTCTTGGCGCATCTTAGGGATGACACTACCCAAGTACTTTCAATTGAGTCGGTTTTTGTAGTCCATGAGTTTCTTGATGTGTTCCCTGCAGATCTTCCTGGTATGCCACCGGATAGAGATATTAATTTTTGCATTGATCTGGAACCGGGTACTCGCCCCATTTCTATACCCCCTTATAGAATGGCTCCCGTGGAGTTAAGAGAGTTAAAGGCCCAACTTCAAGAGTTGTTGAGCAAAGGCTTCATTAGACCAAGTGCATCTCCTTGGGGTGCTCCGGTATTATTTGTGAAGAAGAAGGATGGGTGTTTTCGGATGTGCATAGACTACCGGCAGTTGTACAAGGTAACTATTAAGAACAGTATCCCATTCCTCGCATTGATGACTTGTTCGATCAGTTACAAGGTGCTTGTGTCTTCTCTAAAATTGACTTGAGATCCGGTTATCATCAATTGAAAATACGGGCAACGGATGTGCCAAAGACTGCTTTTCGAACTAGGTATGGGCATTACGAATTTGTAGTGATGTCTTCTGGTCTTACAAATGCCCCTGCTGCTTTCATGAGCTTGATGAATGGGATTTTTAAGCCATATCTGGATCTCTTTGTGATCGTATTTATTGATGATATACTGATATACTCCAAGAGTAAGAAGGAACATGAGGAGCATTTGAGAATTGTGTTGGAAGTATTAAGGGAGAAAAGGCTTTATGCCAAATTCTCCAAGTGTGAGTTTTGGCTAGATTCAGTGTCCTTCTTGGGGCACGTGGTTTCTAAGGATGGAGTGATGGTGGATCATTCTAAGATTGAGATAGTGAAGAATTGGGTAAGACCTACTAATGTGTCAGAAATAAGGAGCTTTGTTGGGTTAGCTAGCTATTACCGTCGATTTGTCAAAGGATTCTCTTCTATTACTTCCCAATTGACAAACTTGACTAAGCAGAATGTTCCATTTGTATGGTCGGATGAATGTGAGGAAAGCTTTCAGAAACTCAAGACCTTGTTGATTACTGCACCAATTCTTACCTTGCCAGTAGAAGGTAAGAACTTCATCGTTTATTGTGATGCATCCTATTCTGGTTTGGGTGCGGTGCTAATGCAAGAGAAGAATGTAATTGCTTATGCTTCGAGGCAATTAAAGGTGCACGAACGCAATTACCCGACCCATGATTTGGAGTTGGCTGCGGTATTGTTTGCATTAAAGAAATGGAGGCACTATTTATATGGGGTTAAGTGTGAAGTCTATACGGATCATCGTAGCCTACAGTATGTCTTTACTCAGAAAGATTTGAATTTGAGACAGTAGAGATGGATGGAACTACTAAAGGACTATGATGTTACCATCTTGTATCACCCAGGAAAGGCTTATGTTGTGGCAGAGAGCCTTAAGTAGAAAAGAAGGGAGCATGGGAAGTTTAGCCCACTTACAAGTCTCTAGACGCCCGTTGGCTAGACAAATCCAAAACTTGGCTAATTACTTTATGAGGCTAGAAGTAAATGAGAAGGGAGGATTTTTGGCTTTTGTGGAGGCGAGATCTTCTTTTCTTGACAATATCAAGGAAAAACAGTTTGATGATGAGAAACTAAGTCGAATTCGGGATATGGTGTTGCAAGGAGAGGCTAAAGAAGCAATAATTGATGAGGAAGGTGTTTTGAGGATTAAGGGAAGGGTATGTGTGCCCCGTGTGGATGATTTGATCCACACTATTCTTACAGAGGCTCATAGTTCCGGATATTCTATACATCCTGGTGCAACCAAGATGTACCATGACCTAAAGTTACACTTTTGGTGGAGTATAATGAAGCGCGACATTGTTGATTTTGTTGCCAAATGTCCAAATTGTCAACAAGTAGAGTATGAACACCAGAGGCCCGGAGGAACACTTCAGAGAATGCCCATTCCTGAATGGAAGTGGGAGAGAATTGCAATGGACTTCGTGGTTGGTCTTCCAAAGACATTGGGTAAGTTTGATTCTATTTGGGTAATTGTGGACAGATTAACTAAGTCTGCTCACTTCATTCCGGTCAAGGTGACCTACAATGCAGAGAAGTTAGACAAAATCTACATCTCTGATATCATTCGATTGCATGGAGTTCCACTCTCCATCATATCAGATAGAGGTACACAATTTACTTCTAAGTTTTGGAGAACATTGCATGCGGAATTAGGTTCTAGGTTGGACCTTAGTAATGCATTTCACCCTCAGACTGATGGTCAGTCTGAGCGAACGATTCAAGTGTTGGAGGATATGCTTCGTGCATGTGTGATAGAATTTGGTGGTCATTGGGATAACTTCTTACCCTTAGCGGAGTTTTCATACAATAATAGCTATCACTCCAGTATTGACATGGCCCTATTTGAAGCATTGTATGGGAGGAGATGTAGGTCTCCCATTGGTTGGTTTAATGCATTTGACGTTAAACCTTTGGGTACTGATCTTTTGAGAGATTCATTGGAGAAAGTGAAATCTATTCAAGAAAAGCTTTTAGCGGCGCAAAGTAGGCAAAAGGAATATGCAGATCGAAAGGTTAGAGACTTGGAGTTCATGGAGGGTGAACAAGTCTTGCTGAAGGTTTCACCCATGAAAGTGGTGATGCGGTTTGGTAAAAGAGGTAAGCTAAATCCAAGGTATATTGGACCATTTGAAGTACTTAAGCGAGTAGGGGAGGTGGCTTATGAATTGGACTTGCCTCCAGGACTGTCAGGAGTGCATCCGGTATTTCATATGTCTATGTTGAAGAGATACCATGGGGATGGAAACTACATCATTCGTTGGGATTCGGTTCTGCTTGATGAGAATTTGTCTTATGAGGAGGATCCTGTTGCCATTCTAGATAGAGAAATTCGCAAGTTGAGGTCGAGGGAGATTGCATCAATCAAAGTTCAATGGAAGAATCGACCAGTTGAAGAGGCCACTTGGGAGAAGGAGGCTGATATACAAGAAAGATACCCACAACTGTTTACAGATTCAGGTACTCCTTTTCGCACTTGTTTTTCTTCTTGTGATCATTCAAGAATGACCGATGGGTAAATTGGTATGTATTGTAATGACCTGTTTAGTCGTTTTGAGCAGTAGATTTTAATTCTGGAAAAACTGGCTGAGACGACGGAACCCACGACGGACCATCATGGGCACGACGGACCGTCGAGAGGGTCTCGTTCCAAAACACTTAGAATTCTGATATTTGGGTACTGAAATCGAGTCTCTGAACTTCGTAATGGAATGGCAGGACGGACCGTCGTGGGCACGACGGACCGTCACAGACTCTTCAAGGAAATTGAGTCTCTAAACTTTGTGACAGACCTGCAGGACGGACCGTCGCACGCACGATGGGCCGTCACAGATTATGTTATCCTAGGCTGGGTCGGATTTCTGCAAATATTTTAAGAGGCGTCTTGGACTATTCCTGCTTATAATTATAAAGTTAGTTGTTTAATATTAATAACTCAATTACTTGGGGGTTAAAGGAGGTAACCTTGGAATAATTAGTGGGTTAATTCCTCATATTTTATACTTAATTATATGCTAATTAGGGTAAAATAAAGAGGGTTTGAATAAGAAAAATAGAAAGAACAAGGAGAGGGAAGGAGAAACGATCGAGAGAGATAGGAACGAAGAGGAAACACAAGCTTTGGGAAATTGCTTGCTTGATCACGAATCTTCGGTGGAGGTAGGTTATGGTTTATGCTATTCATAGTAAACTCTTAATAGCGAATGATATGTATTGGTAGTATTGTAAACCCTTCTATATACTTAATTGTATGCTTGCATGAATGTGATTATATAATTGTGATAAAATAAGCATCATGAAGCTATTGAATCCTAAATCTTGAAAAGAAACCCTAATCCGCTTTGTTAATGATGATGCCTTGGTATAAAAAAGCTTGATGAACGAAAGTAGTGAGATTAGGGGATCGGGTGCCACGTTCTGGTACCTGGATAGTAATAGAGGATGGGGTGCCACGTTCCGGTACCAGGATAGAATGAGGATCGGAGTGTCACGTTCCGACACCAGGATAGTATATGGATCGGGTGCCACGTTCCTGTACCATGATAGAATGAGGATCGGAGTGTCATGTTCAGACACTAGGATAGTATATGGATCGGGTGCCACGTTCCGGTACCATGATAGAATGAGGATCGGAGTGTCACGTTCCGACACCAGGATAGTATATGGATCGGGTGCCACGTTCCGGTACCAGGATAGAATGAGGATTGGAGTGCGACGTTCCGGCACCAGGATAGAATATGGATCGGAGTGTCACGTTCCGACACCATGATAGTATATGGAGCGGAGTGTCACGTACCGACACGAGAGGAATAAAGATAATGAATCTTGAAAGATGTTAATATACTCAATTTAATGAACCTAATTCCCAAAAGAATATGATGGGGAGGCGTGAGTCCTCATTGATGTGCTTGGTGTTGTGACCAAGAGTTATGGTAATTATAAATGCCGCATGTTGAGTATTGTAGTTGATTTTACGATATTATCTGATATATACTGTTTTCTATTTTGAGTTGGCTGATGATACCTACTCAGTACTTGTGTTTTGTACTGACCCCTACTTGTATGTTTCTTTCTTTGTTATATGTGGAGTGCAGCAAACGTACCGTCGTCTTCAACTCAACCGCAACTCTAGCCAGTCTTCATTACACCGGATTTCAGGGTGAGCTAATGCTTCTAGCTTGGACTGGATCTTCTTCTTCAGTCTTGATGCCTTGAACTTCCGGCATGGACTAGCTTTTACTTATTTTAGCTTTCTTAGATACTCTTAGTTTTAGTTATTGAGGATAGATGTTCTTGTGATGATGACTTCCAGATTTTGGGAATAATAATAGATGTTGAGTTTTTAGAAGTTATTGAATTTATTTTCATTAATGAGTTTAAGTCTTCCGCATTGTATTTTGTTCAATATGTTTGGGTTTAGATTGGTTGGTTCGCTCACATAGTAGGATAAGTGTGGGTGTCATTCGCGGCTTTGTTTTGGGTCGTGACAAAGATAAGTTCCCTTTATTGAAAAGACTTTACTACATTATATCATCAAACATAGGCTTAGAATAGTTTTCCCTCATATGATTATAGAATATTCAAGAACTTATCTAGTCTTAGAGTACACTTGGTCACACCTTTCAACGCCCCTCTATTGACTAGATATTCATACATGTGTATGTAGTTATATGTGAGGAAACCTTTGACATAACAGATAAATGTCACTCATGTTCTTATATCAATACGTAAGTATACACGTATAACTATATGAGCAATCATTTCATATAAACACACTAAGGCCCTATGCACATTCATACTTCATCATATCATAAAAATATTCATAATATTCCCATTCATTCATTTTCATGTACATAGAAATTAAACCTAGGAACTATCCTATCAAGGTACACATGTGCAATGCATAGACAAGGTCCCATACCCTTGCTCATACTAGTACATCTATCAAGTCATCCTAGTTAGGGGATACATAACATACTTCACATACATACACTTTACATGCATAGTAGTAGACATTCATGCATATAAGAATTACCCTTTCATTTAGACACCATGAAGTTTTACTACTTTAAGCATGCATGAAGTGTGAGTGTGTGTACATTGGTCGACATGATCACAAAATGGTTATCAACAACACTTTAAGGAATCCAACATCTTAATATCATACTAACTTTCAAGCATATACCATACAACACATATTAACATAGGAGACAAGCCAACTTCAGATTACACTTAATACTCCTAACTTTTGCTATTCATGCATTCACATAGGGGTACA
This sequence comes from Solanum peruvianum, assembly GCA_027705065.1. NCBI lineage: Eukaryota > Viridiplantae > Streptophyta > Magnoliopsida > Solanales > Solanaceae > Solanum > Solanum peruvianum. The sequence continues at coordinate 6,667,272 of JAKWJD010001756.1, read as the reverse complement.
TACGTATGGGATTACCAACCACTATAACCCATCGAATGGAAGCAACTACATTTTACCCTAATATATACATACACATGCTTATACAATAACCATATGACCTAGATCACAATTAGAATAGGAAAGTAGGCATAAGCTTCACATAGTGTGATCACCATAACCACACACTCATATATTCATTAATTTCCTTTCAAGTCCATAATCATTACAAATATAGATTGACAAGAAGTAAACATCCCCATCATAAGTGGATCATACCACACAATTTCATACAAGGCTACATCAATTAACAATACTACAGAAAAATAGAGGGAAAGAGTCATTCTTACCAATTCATAAACCTTTGATCATCATTGATCAATACAATCCTTTTATCAAAAATTCAAGTATAAGGTAGTGGATAAACATACATTAACATAAACAAAAACATACTAAAATCCCTTCAAGATCAAGTTACCAACACAGGCACTAACTATCAATTTAATACTGAGTAGAAGAAATAGGCCATCTTGCCAATTTTCTAAAGTATTGATCATCAATCATATTTTACCAATAAAGTACATTCTACGCAGAAGCTAAGGAGATAGAAATCAAGTCTTAATCATGTTTCATTCATCTTAGAATATAGATCACATCACCTACATAACATTATCAATTCCTAGACTAGAATAACCTAGATCAACTCATACCAAGCCTTCTTCAGTTTGATCGTACAAGATTTATGCTTACAATTCAATTTGATATTAACCTAAGTCAGTAGCTACAAGAATCCTATCACAATAGAATTCCAATTTTATACATTATAAGATAAATATTACAGTGAACGCATGGAGATCTAAGCTAGGCATGTTCAGATCTTCATACATTGATCCAATCAGATTATTTATCAATAATTCATCACCCATACACGTAAAAAACAGTAGACATAATCAATTAAAAGTAAGAGAATCACAAATCTATGACTAACAAGCCACGATCACCATGCCATGCAAAGGCTAAATCGAGTTTTGGAAGGGACGTGGGTTCATAATGCAATTGAATTAAAATTCACTTTAAAACCATTACATTATCATCAATTCATCATTATTAATAAATTAAAAACATTTTTGAAAATAACCCATGGCTAGATTGAAGAGGAAGATATTTGATCATGTTTTCTCTTTGAAAAGTTTGAGATTAACTCTCCAAGTGAGAGTTTACTAAGAGATGACGGATCACCATACCTTTATATAGAAGAAACCTATAAAACATGATGAAGAATCCATGGAAATCCAAGTTCCAATCTGTTCTTGAGCTGCATTTTCAATGCAGGTTGTTAGAGAGGATATTTTGGAAGGAAAGTCTAATATGTGTGAACGGGATAGGCAATGGGTTGTTCACGTTTTTGAACACTTATATACACCCAATAATCACCAAATAAACCATGTAGGGTCATGTTAGCATGTGGGGATAATTTACCATTCAACCCTTTAATGAAACAGTGCGCAGGCAGTGACACAAGACATGTAATAGACGTATCCAACGACGCGGCGTTTGTCCATCGACGGACCATTTTCTGCCTTCTTTCATTTGGGTCTGAAGCTTTCATGTGGCTAAGAATTCTCCAGGCTGATTTCCCATCGACTCCTCCTCATAGACGGGGTGCCAGTTAACAAATAGGGCGTCAGTTGAGCTCATCGATTGACACTGCCAAGGCAGTGTCTCGACAACCTTTGGGTCCTTCTTGTTATCTCTTTTGCGATAACCTTGGGAAGTCGTAACCGCACATTTCCGATGTAAATATTAACATTAAAAAGTCAAGTACCTTCCACATAATTTTCACCCAAAACAATTACACGCAACACATCCAAACATGCTAGGCATCATCAAGACATACTTGAACATATCAAGGGCTAATTTTTGAACGTCTTACACATTCTTGGACTTTGACCTCCAAACTGAAACCCCTTATTCTGACTATACACATCATTAAAAAACATTTTAAGACTTTATAAGCTCATGATAATCTCATAATTACATAAAAGCACCTAAGGCCCCTTTGGAGACTAGTCATCGATCGTCTTGGTCGTCCCTTTACGTTTGACTTCCAAATCTCCTCAAACTTTACACACTACCTCAATAACATATTATAAACCATTTTAGGACCTTAGACCGTTATGACAAACATTTTAGGTTGTAGAAACCCTAACTCATTTTGGGGGGTCTTACATCCTTATACTCACTTTGTCGAGTCTTGATAAAAGCTAATAAAAGTTGTACAAGGGTCGACAAAAGGACTTTAATGGGCTTTCTTAGTATGTTCGAAAAAATTCTCAAAACTTAAGTCTCAACTGTACCTTGAATTTGAATTATGAATTAATGGTTATGACCATGTTATGAATTTTTTATAAGTGTTTGGAAGTAGTTTATAGTTATCAAAATCAAAGGGAGTGAAGCTACACTTAAAATGGGCTCAAACAGGACAATCGACCGAAAAAGCAGTAGGGGAAGGGGACCCGCGCGCATTCCTGGTGCGAGGGCCATCCCCTTACTTCAGAGACTGCATATGGCTGCACTGCAGAAACTCTACTCGAGCCTCTTGGGCACATCTAGTGCACGTCTCACTAGCCTCTCCCCAGGCAAAGTTTAGAAAAATTTCACCTCTCGTTTTCTAACCGTAAATCCTTTTAATCGGTTTTTTCTCATATTTTACTTATATTTATTTAACCAACCTAATTACACACTGATACATTGAAAATAACACTCCAAATAATCACTTTCATATTAAGAATTCATCAAAAACCCAACAACACAAGATTTATAATCAACCTTAAGAACGCCTATGAAGAACTTAAATCCTTCAAAATTTTGAGAATAAAATTACACTGAAATAACATCTTTGGTGTGTGGGTAAAAAAACCAACACTGTAGAATCTACACACACCTCTTATGGATTAAACCCATGGCTAAATTTCGTATTAAGAGTCAAGAATCCCGATAAACGCTACATCATCTCCTCTTTTATCCTCTTTTCTTCTTCTTTTTTCTTCTTGAACTCTCAAATAAAATCCTAGGCATATATTAGCATTATAAAACTGAACAAAATAGTGTTAGACCCCTAAAACATTATTAAAAATAATTAAATCTAATTGGGCATAAAAAATACCAAGATACTCCTCCCTATATTCGACTAACTTTCCTTAACAGGACAACCTAACTTTAAAAGGTCACATCTCACTCATCTGAACTCAAAACATAGAAAACTTGGTGGGTAGGAAAGATAATTCAAAGATCTTTCCAAGGTGTCATGTATAAAACCTAACTCATCCTTTGCAATGAATTATGGTCATCTAAAGTTGATTCAAAACTCATACTTAACATAACTCTTTAAATTTTAGATTTTTGCTATTTCCAATTTAGTTCTTTTAGAACTTAAGTTGCTATATATGCTGACATGAAATTAATACAAACAAAATTTTAAAATCCTTTGAAAAAATTTACTCACTACGAATGATGGTTCGAGTCTTAGTTCGAAAATTATCTTAGGTGTTACATAATGTAATGGGGAATTGTGAAGGTCCTCGTATAATACACTTGTTATTAGATGTTGCAAATATTTATAAAAACATATGGGGAAAATGATATTGTTGATATGATAATTGTCACTCTCTGAGAATAGCCACTAGATGTTACATGGGACCTTGGATTCACAAGTTACCCCAGCTAACCCTAAACCTAGCATATTACAAGCATACCTGAACAATTCTAAGTAAACAAAAGCATAACTTGTAGAGGAGTATATCTAAAAGAATTCAATTGAAAATATAACTGAGTTCAAATGTTAAACAACCCTAAAAAATAGCTAAGTTTGACTCTATGTTTGAAATCCTCTTATACTATAAGCTGGTGGGAAAAGTCCCAACTAACTCTAAAATAGTGAAACTGTAACAAACTAACTAAATCAATAGCATAAAGAAATGTTATCGGATAATGAGGACTCACCACAAAAGTTGTTGAGTATAGACTAGAAATTGAGCTAAGTGCGGTCTGGATGTCGAGAACCTAAACTTGCATCATACAATGATGTAGAAAAAAGTATGTGCCAATACATTAAATGTAGTAAGCATTCAAGATATATGCTAAGTTGAATAATGTAACAACTAAACATGGTAATAGTAGCACTGAAGCATACTGAAATCTTAGTGTGATGCAATGGAGAAACACTAATCATGAAGATGTCATGTTCAATTAAATATTAAAGTAAATGTTAAATACATGGTTAATGAACCATGAATCTCCCTATGGAAGATACTATTAACTGACATAAAACATGTGTGCTAAACATAGTCTGATGTATACTCCCAA
>JAKWJD010001756.1:6551065-6662831 GCA_027705065.1 Solanum peruvianum | reverse complement strand
TCAAGATGACCCAAATTACCTTTTCGAGGTATAAATGAATGATTGTGGTGTAATCACTAACCCAAGTTCCCAATATAGGGGACTAATAAACCTACGGGGGCATGTATTTTCTGGGGCTTGAGAGTATGTTGATTCCTTGTCAAATGAGGTGCTAAGTCTTCTCCCAATTAAATATAAAGCTAAAATGCAACTGAAATACTAAGTAGCTCAAAATAATGATTATTATTAGAGTATGCAACATATATATATACTGAAGGATATGGCATTCAAATTTTGAAGCATGATTGTCAAACTAATCTGCCCAACAAGTATAATGCATGAAATATTGATAATTAACACAAGTTATGGTTTCTTATTTCTATACACGGATTTACACTAAATCTCTAAGAAACATGTAATTAACATTATAGAGACTATAGTAGTTGAATTGAAATGGATCTGTAAGATTTAGCAACCCCATGTTTGAACAATTTATGGAGATACTAAAGAAATCAAGTTTTAAAGACCTAATGGGTAAACGAACGTACTAGTGGAAAACCACATACCATTTGGGGAACACTGTCGAGAAATCCTTTGGATTTTAAGGCTAAACTTAAAGAGTACCCCTATTTTTTATTGAGAGAAATTGTCACCACTTTCTCTTCTTTTCTTTCTAAGTTAGATATTTTTAGGAGTTTGAAGGTTTTAGGTAGTTTCTTACTAGGTTACTAGGCTTCGATGAAGTAAAATAGCGTAGTTTAACTACCAAATAATGTAGTTTAAGTACCAAATTCCTACAAAAAAAAAAGCAATATAACCCTGACTTAAAGCTGATGAATTGAAATTTATGAGGGGCTTGGCAGGCTGTCTAAGGCACGATGGTATGTTGATATGCCGCGAGTTTACAAAATTTATAATACATTTCACTTAGATGTTGTGTGTGTCTTGGGTATGTTGGTTTAATGTATTTTTTCATGATTTTAAGAAATAAAATCAAGTTTCGTGATTTGAGGATACAAAAGAATAGAAAAATGGCATCTACGGAGGCAACCTATGGACCGTAGGTCGAGTAATGCTCCATAGATGATGGTCGTAGAGAGGTAGGCAATGCTGAAAATCATGGAATTCTTAACTAAGTGTGGAATCATAGTGAAGAATTACAGACTGTAAAGTAACCTACGGACCATATTGCAGCTTCATAGAAGTGATCTCAGAGATGGTTCCAGTACCTGATGCTGAAATAAACAATATATAAAGCAACAAAGAGGAGTTACAGACCATCTTCTGACTTACGATCTGTACTTCTACATTGTACAAGTTGACATAGATCCTGAAGATTTTAATGGTTAAAATGGAAGAACATACGGACCGTAGATGAACTTATTGAGCATAGGTTAGCCTCATAAAATGAATATGTGCCCTGAACTTATATTTATTTATTTCATTTTATTCTTATCTCAAACTTAGTAATCTATAAATAGGGGATGTCAACCTCATTTTTGGGGTTATACATTATTGTTCTTTTTTAGTTTATGCTTTTGGAGATTAAGTTGTGAACTCTTGGTAATGGTTGATTCTAAAAATACAATATAGATGATTTTTGCTTTGAAATTCAAGTTGAGATTCTGAATTTATTCTTATTCTTACGTAAGTTCATGATTCTTTCATCAAACAATACGAAATCTGTTCTTGCTAATATGGGTAACTAAATTCTCAACTAGGGTTGTGGAAACCATGAGCGATTAACTACGTATGAATAGTAACTAAGCAATTCTTGAATAGTATTGCATGCATTGATAATTCTTTTGTTTAGAAATCTTTAAACGATGAAAAACGTTAGAACTCACCTTTTTGATACTTGCCGAACCAAGGAGGTAGTTAATAAGAAAATAATTATCAACATACATTTAGTGTGATACTATTTAATAGTCTTATGTCGATTGGTGCGAGGCTGAAAACTAAGTCATACATCGATGTGATGTATGATATGAACTAAGGGTAAGGGTAAGTAAATTATACACACGTAGCTGGACCAATGTGCGGGGTGAAATTCTCTTAATGTCGGACAAAGGATATACAGATACCTAACACATCACTTTTCATGTAATACACTAGGAGAGGATTGTTATTAGAACGAATATCACGTTATGAGCTTGTGGGAAACACTTATTCCCTATTTCTTCTTTCATCCTGATAACAACTAAAGTTCAAATCTTTCTCACTAGTTATTGACATAATTTTCTAAATTGTTACACAAAATCCGCCTTTAATTACTTAATTTTTAAAATACATTGCCTACATGAATAAAATTGTTAATTAAGTTTAAGTCTAAATCTTTTTCCTCATGGGATCGACCCCAACCTACAAGTTGGGTTCTTTTCTTGATAACGATCACTTATACTTTTTTTTGGATGTGTAATTTGAGCATATCAAATTTTTGTGTCACTGTCGTGGAATTAGGCTTTTAGATTAAGTTTAACGATATATTTGCAGTTTAGTCAACTACTTCCTAATTTTAATTTTTCTTTTTTATTTTAATTTCTCTCAAGTACAAACTCTAGTGTATAGCAAGTACATCGAGTCACGGAGAACCAGTCACTCTCTACGATCCAGAACTCAACGGAACACTACGAACAATAAATAGTCAAGGAGTATAAGTTAATCCCATCGGAGCAGAATCAGGATACGGTATTGTCATGCAACCTATGAATGTGCTTAATGAAAATAATTAGTATATAACTGAGAATTGATTGGGAGATGCGCTAACGAAGCAGGAGCCATGAGAGCCACAACTACAGGGTAAACTTCAACATTGTTGACTATGATGGACATCTTGTCCTACCTTCTCTACCACCAGGTAATGCCTTTTGTTGTAACTAGTTGCTTGATTCAAATGTTCACAACGAGAGGCTTATTTGTTGGGCTCGCATCGGATGACCCTCATGCTGACATAGCCAAGCTTAGGGTTGTTTTGATAAGTTGTGTGGGTCGACCAAATTAGGATAGGATGTTATCGGGATGCGAGTATTTCTTTTATCGATGACCGGTAATATAACAGTTTGGTTTAATCAACTTACTTACAACTCTATCTTTACATGGAACCAATTGACTAAATAATTTTAAGATAAGTTCTTTAAAGTGTCCAAGAAGTTGACCAGGAAGGAAAACATAACAACTTTGTGACACTATTTAAAGAGTCTATGAGTAGTTCTTCATATTGGTTCATCGCTTTCATTAGAAGTTTTCTAAATCATCGTATTGATGATGAGTCACTAAAAGAGTATTTCGAGTAAGGGAAGGGTAAAAATAGTAAGATGGTTCTTTACACTATTGTTGGGGGTTATTACGAAGATTTTACTTTTGAGAAGATCGAATAGAAATTAAATAAGATCTCATGTAACAACAAATCTTGGAGAACTAGAAATTCAGACATTAGGAGAAACACATTTGCAGTCCAAGCCACAGGAAATCAATCCACAAAAAATATGCTTAAGGAAATGGCAAAGATAAGAATAGAGTTAAGTTGGCATTGAAGCATGTGAGCGGGGTGAGAGAAGGTAAATGTTATGAACTATTTGACAAACTCCACAACCGACTGAGGAATGTTATTATAATGAAGATGTGTATATGGTGAATAATTACACGGGGGGTTTTGGACCAAAAGCCCAAGGTTCCAACATGAATAATTGGAACCAAGTTCATGGCAACCAAGGTCTAAATTATGACAATTACAATAGAGAGGGTCAATATGTTTGAAATGTGAGGTACAATTGCGACAACAACTACAACCAGACAAACTATGACAACATAAATGATCGGGTTTGACCTTATATTCCTCCTCAAGATAGGAAATTTTGTCCTAGGGATGCTGGTGGTAACATGTGACGTATTGAGGATATGATATTGAAGTTGATGAGAAGGTTTGATGCAACTGATGAGAATAATAAGGAGTTGTTGAATGACTTGTCTGGTATTGGTCAAAAAATTGATGCCCATGCATTTTCCGTAAAACATCTTGAGCAGAATATTACATAGTTGTACACCATAGTGAACCCACGCCAACCTAGAATTCTTCTAAGCAACACTATACGAAACCCGAAAAAATTATGGGCATTGTATAGAAGTAACTACTCGGGGAGGTTAAGCAACTATGGCTCAATCAATGTCGTTTGAGGTGGAAGTTGATACTAGTAGATATGATGAAGTTTTTTAGAAGGGGAGAAAACCTGAGAATGCGACTTAGAAAGAGGTTGTGGTAATAGAGAAAGTGGTTCCATTACGTAGATCTCTGCCTTTTTTTCCACAAGCATTAGCAAAGAAGACCAAAGAAGGAAAATATTGCATGTTTATCACTATTTTAAAGAAGCTTTCCTTCAATGTTCTTTTGATAGAAGATTTGGAGAAAATTCCTAGGTATGTGAAGTTTATGAAGGAAATGGTCACAAAGAATATATCAGCGAGTTTCGAAAAGGATGAGAAGTTTAAACATTGTAGTGCTATTGCTACAAGGTATCTTGTTAAAAAAAGATATTGGTCCTTTCACGATCCCTTGTACCATTGGGTTATTGCACTTTCCCAAGGCATTGTGTGATCTTTGTGCTACCATCAACCTCATGCCATGGTCCATTTACAAGAAGTTGGGATTGGGTGATCCAAAACCAATTGTAATGCATTTTTCATGGCCGCTAGAACAGTAAACAGGCCCATTGCAGTTCTCCATGATGTACTAGTGAAAGTGGAGTCGTTCATCTTTACAGAAGATTCTGTTATTCTTTATTGTGAGGTTGACGTTGTGGTTTCCATTGTTCTTGGGAGACTATTTCTTTCACGGGGCGTGCTTTGGTTGATATGGATAAAGGAAAAATGAAGTTCATACTTAACAATGAAGAACCGGCTTTCGACATTTGTTAGTCCATGAAGTAGAGTGGTGAGTCCAATTGGTATTTGTTATAACTTATAGAGTTGATATTTGTCCTAAGGTTAAAATCGAGGTTATACTGGGTGTTGAGGCATTACTGACACTGTTGATGATCTTTAAGAGCGACATCATTGAGAAGTATGATGAGTTTGTGGTCGATCTTGATAGGTCTGGATATCGTTTGAAGTCTAAGAAATTTGACTTAGATATGAAGAATCGTGAGTCCCTACCCTCGATACTGTTTGTGGAAGAAACACCTAAATTAGAACTCAAGGCTCTAACCCCACATTTGAGGTATGCATTCTTGGGTAAAGATGAGAAACATCCAGACATCAATACGGCAAATCTTAATGGCGACAAGTAAAGTGCTTTGTATGGGTGTTAAAAAATTTGAGCGAGCCATTGGGTGGACTATTGCGGACATTATTTGCATTCCTCTCGGTATTTGTTAGCACAAAATGAAACTCAAGCCGGATCATAAGCCTAGTATTGAGCATTAGAGTAGATAGAATCCGCCTATGCAAGAGGTAGTTAAGAAGGAGATTATCAAATTGTTAGATGTGGGAGTCATACATCTCATTGCAGACAATAAATAGGTATGCCTTGTTCAATGTGTGCCTATAAAGGTCGTACTAGTCTAGTTCCCAATGAAAGAAATGAATTGTTTTGATGCAGCCGCTGACATGATGAAGAGTTTGAATGGACTACTGGAAGTTGAATGCTTGGACAAAGAAGAACTACACTCCAATGCCCTTCATGGATAAAATGTTGGATAGACTTGAAGAAAAGGGATGGTACTGCTGTCTTAATGGGTTTTCAGGCTACAACCAAATCTCTATAGACCCGGAAGACCAAGATAAAACCACCTTCACTTGTCCCTATGGACCTTCGCTTTCAAATATATTCCATTTGGGTTGTGCAATACCTCGACAACCTTCCTGCGTTGTATGATGTAAATTTTCTCTGACATGGTTGATGACACTATTGAGGTGTTCATTAATTATTTATCGGTGGTTTATGACTCTTTTGATCGATGTTTGGATAATTTGACCGAGGTACTGAAAAGGTGTGAAGACTACAACTTGGTGCTAAACTGAGAAAAGTGTCACTTTATCGTGAAAGAAGGCATAGTCTTGGGGCATCAAATATCATAAAAATGGTATTGAGGTGGATAAATCTAATGCTGAGGCAATAGAAAAGCTTCCTACACCTATCTCCATTAAAGATATGAGAAGTTCTGTGGACATGCAGGCTTCTAGAGGTGGTTCATAAAAATTGCACATCCATTGTGCGAACATCTTGAAAAGGATAGTAAATATAATTTGATGGTGCTTGTCTGATAGAATTTGAAGATTGAAAGAAGAATTTATTCTCTGCTCTCATCACTATTGCTTTAGAAGTCATGTGTGATGCAAGTGGGGTGGCGCTTGGTGTGCTATTGGGACAAAGGTGTGAGAAGATACTTCACCCTATTGACTATGCAACAAAGCTCTTAACACAACAAAAAATAATTACACTGTTATAGAGCAAAAGTTTCATGCATTGGTGTTTGCATTCAACAAATTTTGATTTTGTTTTCTTGGGACTACGGTCATAGTGCACGCGAACCATTCAACGTTGAGGTATGTGATATTCAAAAGGATGCACAATCACAACTTATTAGGTAGGTGTTATTGTTGCAAGAATTTGATTTTTTGGTGAAATACGGCAAGGGGACATAGAACCAAGTTGCCGGTCACTTGTCTAGAATGGAGGATGAAGCTTTACTCGATCTTGGTAATAAGGGTGAGACAAATGGTATGTTCCCAGATTAAAATTTATTGTGTGCTTCCCACAATCTCATTCTTTTGTTTTCTGACTTTGCTTATTATTTGTCAAGCGATATGGTACCTCTACATTTGTCATCTCACCAAGGGAAGAAGTTTATGAATTATGTGAAAAAGTTCTTTCTTGATGATACATACTTGTATCGTAGTTGTGGTGATTGGATTATTCGTCTTTGTGTGACTTGGGATGTTTAGTGTTCTAGAGGAGTGTCATTCATCGTCTATTGGTGGGCATCATAGTTGTGTTCGGAGTGTGCACAAGATTTTTCAGTGCGGATACTATTGGCTGACCATTCACAAAGATGTTTATGACTTTGCTAAGTCTTGTGACTGTTGCCAAAGAGAGCATGGGATTTCAAAGAGGCAATAGCTTCCTATGAGGGTGTTGATGTTTTGTGAGTTTACAATACATTTAATGCATTTCACTTAGAAGTTGTGTGTATCTTTGGTGTGTTTCTGTTGGTTTTATGTGTTTTTGTCATGATTTCAGGAAAGAAACTCAAGCATCATGATTTAAGGATACAACTGAAGAAAGTGCAAAAAAGGACATCTATGGAGGCAACATATGGACCGTAATTCGAGTTACGATCCATAGATGATGGTTGCATTTCTAAATACCATGGAATTCTTGACTATGTGTGGAACCAATTTGAAGAGTTATAAACCATAGAGTGACCTACGGATCGTACTGCAGCTCCGTAGAAGTGATTTGGGACATGGTTCTAGTAACTGATGCTAAAATAATCTAAGTATGAAGCAACAGAGAAGAATTACAGACCGTCGTCTGACTTATGATCCGTACTTCTAGGTCATCGATATTGACATAGATATTAATGAATTTTAAGGCTGAAAATTTTCTAAGTCCTCAACCACGGAAGGTACTAACACCTCATAGATCGACTTACGGACGGTAGGTCAGCATCATAGAATGAAGATGTGTCTTCCAGTTTCATTTCCTTATTTCATTTTCTTACTTAGTTTTGTATAAATAGAGGATGTAAACCTCATTTTTGGGGGTCAAACATTATGTTTCTTGTTTAGTTTATGCTTTAAGAGATTGACTTGCAAACTTTTGGCAATTGTTGATTCCGAAAGTACATTATTAAAGATTTTGTTTTTGACATTGAAGGTTTATTCTTATTATTACGTACTTTCATGATTTTTTTTATCTAACAACATGAGTTGTGTTCTTGCTAATTTTACCTAACTAAATCAACACCTAGGGTTGTGGGAATCAAGAGCGATTAACAACGTATTAATAGTAACTAAGAAATTCTTGAATAGTGTTATCGGATGCATTGATAATTCTTTCGTTTAGCAGTCTCTTTAACGGTGTTCAATGTTAGAACTCGCTGTGTTGCTATTTGACGAACCAAGGAGGTAGTTAATAAAAAAAGAATTAGCAATATAGATTAAGTGTAATAGTATCTAATTGTCTAATGTTGATTGGTACGATGGTGAAAACTAAGTCATACATCAATTTGATGTCTAATATGAGGTAAACGTATGGGTTAGTAAAGTACACAAATGTAGTCGGACCAAGGTGCGGAATGAAATTCTCTAGATGTCGGATCAAGCATTTATAGATACATAACTTATCACATTGCATGTAATACAGTATGAGGGAATTGTTATTGCTAGGATAACCGCCTTATGAGCTTGTGGGGAACACTTATGCCCTAGTTCTTCTCTCGTCTTAATAACAACTAAAGTTTGAATCTTGCTCACTAGTTACTTACACAATTTACCGAACTTGTTATACAAACTTCCCCCTTCCCCTTAATTACTTTTTCCATAAATAAATTGGATGAACGAATATAATTGTTAGTTAAGTGTAAGTCTAAACCATTTTGTCGCATTGACGCCAACCTACAAGTTGGGTTCTTTACTTGATAAAGATCACTTATGCTTCTCTAGGGAGGTGTAAGTTGAGCGCCTTTCTAGTAGGTCTTCATGATTCCCTGCCTGACAGGGCTTCAATAAAACGAGCATAATTTTTTTCCGTACGTCTTCAAATGAGGAAAAGTTGATGGTTTTGGAAAGAGAACTCAAAGACCTTTAATTTTATAGGCCATGCACCACCTAGTTTATTTTCTGATAAGAGTATTTGATTGTATAAATTTGACCTGAAACTCAAGATCTGATAAGTCTCTTTCATGGAAAATTTCATGGTCCATGTGGAGCTCCACAAACACTCTAATTTTCCATGGTGTCTCACCTTGGCTTGGTGAAATTAAAGAGTTGGGTGAGGGATCGTCGTTCTTTTCACGACCCGTGGATCCCTCCATGTTTTGATATTTCTTTTTTTATTCCTAGATAGAGTTTTTGAGGTTTCACAATAACATATGATGTGTCACAAATGACTTGAATGGGGATATTGGCTAATTTCGATAAATTTTCATGATTATGTGTCATTGGTTATTGATGTTTAATTGATCATTCTTTAATTATGCATAGGAACATGCCTATTTCAATTGGTTACGACGCACTGTTGTGATGGGTACTTTTTGAAAGTGATGAAAGAGTGAAACAATAAGGATGAACCATTTTAAAGGGACATGCCAGGCGTCGTGGTTGATGCTATTTTCAGAGAAAGTGCAACAAGTAATTGTCGACACTATATTCGAGGGATGTTCCATGTTCATTAGAGGAACATATACTAATATCCTCTATGGATCTGCATCAACATGATATACATCAACATGATATACATGCATCAACATGATATACATGCATAACACTATATGACATTTGTGTTGCATCATATATGATACTTTGACCTTTATAAGTGAGATGGTATGTTCATGGTTATTTTAATATGAAAGGTTGTGATGACGCTAAAAAGAGTGATGTGTGAATTATGGTGTATGACTTGTACTATGTTTGCTTCATTACTTGTGAAACAGTTAGGATGTCCTGGTCTGATCATTATGTAGGTTGCCAGTATATGGAGGTTTAGATAGTATGTCCGCGTATTTTGTGTTCGGTATGACTTTAATTAGGATTAGCTAGGGATATTTGTTGAGTATCATAGTTGTTTATAACTCAATACCTTTCTTTCTATACTTGTGCCGGTTATAAAATTGTCTTGATAATCCCTCTTTTATATTTGTCTGAAGCTTGCCTTTAGAGTTCGTGAGGTAGTTGCTAGTTAGTTTGGCAAATACCGCATAGTCTTGAATATGTTTTTATACTATTCTAGTATTATAGAGTTCAAACTTTTATTTCTTTTAAATCTAATGTTTTACTTAGTGACTTGTTGACGTGACACAATTTTTACGATATATTTTCTATGTTATGAGATCTGCATTTTTATGTTATGTTTAGTTCTTAATTTCTTTATTTCTTCCACATTTACGCTTTTGAGGGATATTTACAGTAATATCTCTTAGCTGGAGAAAACGGGCGTCATCACACACGATATCTAGGGTGACATACATGGATTGTAAGGACTCATATTGTTGTTTTAAGCCTTTGGTTGTTGATCTGTATTACTAAAAAAATAACTTTGCAGAATTTGTAAGAAACAACAAATTATAAGGTACATTTTCAAAACTAAAAAGATAAAACCAAAAATGAAAATTTGATTAGCAACAAAATATAAACAATATAAAAAATAAGATAATCAAGTCATTTAAATGCACAATGTATCTTAAGAAAATTGTTCCTCTAAACTATCTCATGTTTATGGAATATATCATCCCTAGATAGAACGGTCTTACTCACCGATGTAATCGTACTTAAAATAATGGTGTCAATAACCACTCAAAGGCAATAAAGTACACAAACGTCTTTTGTTTGTGAAAAATTAAAGGTTTAGACAATTCATTGTTATAAATGAGAAAAAAAACATTTCTATTTATAGACAATAATGAATAGGGTGAATAGATGCTTATTGTACATTATCAAAAGAGCACAACCTATTGTAAAAGTCATTCATAAAATTCACAACACTTAAAAAATTCAGAACTCTTCAAAATGTCAAAACTCTTAATTCAGAACTCTTCACAAAGAATTCTCATTAGGGAGGTGACTGATGCTGAAATATTGGAGGCAGTAAAGGCAATTCCTAAAGAGAAGGTTCCAGGGATAGATGGGCTACCTATAGAATCCTTCACTAAGAATTGGGAGGTGGTCCACAAAGATGTTTTTCAGGCAGTAAAACAGTTTTTTAAAACTGGTAGACTAAGTTATGTTATTAACACTACTATTGTCACTTTGATGCCTTCTTTCTCCTACAAAGGTAAAAGACATTATACCTATTGCTTGATGCACTACTCTTGTACAAAATCATCTCTAGGAGTTAACTAGAAGACTCAAGACTGTCATACCTGGTTTAGTGGGACATTCACAATCAACTTTTGTTGAAAGAGAAACATTGTGGATAACTTATTGTTTAGTCATGAGATTTATAAAAGTTATACCCGAAAATGGATATCCCCTACATTTGTTATCAAAGTTGATTTGAGGAAGGCTTATGATACATTAGAATGGGGTGTTTTTTTGAGAAATTGCTGATTTATATGGGTTCCCTTTTAAATTCATCTAATGTATAATGGTTTGTGTATTCATTGTTGATAAATGGAGTACTCACAAAGACTTTCACTGCAAAAAGAGACATTAGGCAACGAGACTTCTTCAATTTTGCATTTCTGAATCCTCAAACATGATGGCTCCTTCGGGGGCCTCTGGCTCAGGATCAGGTGTCAATTTTCTTGTAGTGTCGTATGCACAAAAGATGCCTGTACGGTTGTTCAATTCTATCTTTTTTCAATTCTTTATCTTTCTTTTCTGTAATGTCGCCTTACCTATTTTTCTTTGCCATGGAGTATTTAGCCAGAGAACTGAAACGGTTGACTACCAATGGAGATTTTAATTTGCATCCTAGATGCAGGAAGCTGGAAAGCACTCATATGCTTTTCTGATGGTCTTCTGATGTATTGTAGGGCTGATGTAGTCTCTGTTAAACTATTGTGTGGTGCATTTCTAAATTTTCAGAAGATTCTGGCTTTCAGGAAAACAAAGACAAGAGTGATTTAAATTGCCGGTGTGGCTGACCATACAAGGCAGGAACTCTTAGATGAACTGGGCTATGTGCTGGGCACACTACCATTCAGGTGCTTAGTTGTACCATTTGCAACTAAGAGTTGAATATAGATGCCTACTTACCCTTTATTGAGCAGATAACATCAAGAGTTACTTCTTAGTTAGCAAAGTTATCTTATGCTAGTAGGATCCAATTGATCAAAGCTGTGTTATTTGGGATTCAAGCTTATTGGGATCATGGGTTCATTATTCCCAAGAAGGTCAAGAAGACAATTGAAAATTTTGTAGAGCCTTCCTACGGACAGGAGCTAAAAAAAATTCGAGGAAAGCACCAATATCATGTGAAACCATATGATTACCAGCTACTACAGGTGGACTAAATGTCATGAATATATGCAAGTGGAATGTAGCTGCAATTCTGAAACTTTTGTGGGATGTAGCAAGAAAAAAGGATTGCCTTTGGATGCAATACGGTCATAACTATTACATAAAAAAAAGATACAGAGACCATCCAAATACCCAAGAATGCATCTTGAGTGGTGAGGAAAATTTTTACATAAAGTAATCAAATACAACAACAACAGCAAGGATCAATCCACGCAATGTTGGATTAAGCTCAACATGAAGGTAAATTTTCAATTAAAAGGATGTACCTTTCACTCCTACCAGCTTATCCTAGATTTGAATGGAGACATCTCATCTTGAATTCAAAGATACATCCAAGACATAAATTTACCCTGTGGTTGGATGTGCGTAGAAGATTAGCTACTGTCGAAAGATTGCAAAAGTATGGCATTATCGTACCACCAGATTGTATTATCTGTGGACAGGGTCTGGAATCTTTCACACAAATATATTTTAGTGTCATATTACAAGGGGTTTGTGGAGTTGAGTATACGCTTTGATGGGATATAAACGACAGATTCAAGACTGGAATATTGAGGTTACATGGCCATGCAAGCTAGCAAAGAGCAAACGTGGAGTAGATGAGATTACTAGTTGTGCATTTGCCATGGTGGTTAACTTGATATGGCAAGCAAGAAACTAAATAAGACTTCAACAAAAGTCTACTCATGGTAATGCACTGATCAAAGAAATGGTGTTACACTTGCACATCAGAGGGCGGAATTTCAGGAAAATGGCGAGATACACCTTGCAACACATTCCTCGTTTTCCTTAGATGGTTACTGATAGTATTGTTTTTCTTAAGGTGCGTATTTCCTAGGCTTCATTTATGTATTGTTGTTACTGAAGTTGGAGAATAGGTGCAAGAGAAATTGTTTGTCCATAACTATCAGAACTATATTGTAAATATTTGGTTGTCAATGAAAATGTTCCTTAACCAAAAAAAAAATTGCATACCTAATTTCACTTTTTTCTAGTTTCAATAGAAGTTTGTGAAAGAGTTGGTTTGGTTGTTGTGGAATAAAGCTAAATGGAAATATAATTAACATTAATATTTGGTAGGAAGATAATTAGAACAAAATAAAAGTTAAAGATAGTATCTTGGTAGGTGAAGTTTAGGCAAACCATAAAATGGTTTCATATTGTTAACCTTGACATTTTTGACATATAGTTATGTCATGAATGACATAAATTGGATGAATTTATTCATATAAATAAATAGGTCTTAATTCATTCTCAAATCATACTTTCACTTGCCTTCTCACCTTCTAAGGCATTTGTTTTCTCTATCTTGTAGTATTTCACTTGAATTCTTTATAGAGTGAAACAAATATTGGTGTTGCTATTCATTGGTCGACGTAGGATCATTTTTATCCAAACCATGTTAAATATTGTTGTTCTTCTTTCTTCTTTAACTTCATATTTATGCTAACAATTAGTATCAGAGCCAAGGTTCTGTCTGAGTATGTTTTCTGGTTGCAGCACAGTCTGAACTTCCACATCAGAAAAGAATTACTTTGGTTTTCTGTAGTTCCAAATACATTGTAGTAGAAAAGGAAGAACAGGTAAAGATGAGTTTCATGAAGTTTGAAATCGATAGATTTAGTGGGCGCAACAACTTCAGTATCTGGAAAATCCATATGATGGCGTTACTGCAAAGGGAAGGTTCAATCCATGCTATTGACGGAAAGTACCCGATAAGATATTGAACTGCGATAAGGAAAATATTGAAGGAGATTCATTTAGTGCAACCCAACTGTCCCTTGCACCTAACGTACTATGCGAAGTGAGTACAAGTACTGAAGAGACGGACAAAGAGTTATGGCAAAAGTTAGAAGGTCTTTACCAGGACCAGTCAGTGACAACAAGGATGTTGTTACAACGGGGTCTTCAAACATTTAAGATGGATTCAGGTACTTTGTTTCAAGACGATCTAGATGTGTTCATATAAAGTAGTGATGCACTTACACACTACTAGAATTAAAAAGGACGAGGAGACGCTTTTATGTTCTTTGCTATTTTCAATGACTTCAAAATGTCGTGATATTGAGAATTCGATGATGTATAGCAAACAACCTATCAATCTTGAGCAAGTGCGGCTAGCACTTAGTTCTGGTGATGTACGAATGCATTTTGAAGGAAACAAAAGTGATGAAGCTAGTAGACTATTTGTAAGAGGTAGTACTACACAACAGGGAAGTAGAAAGTCAAAGTACAAATTAAAGTCTCGTGTGAATAGAAAGAATGCAAAGGGTTGGGGCTGTTACAAGATGGGGCACTTTGACTGAGATTGCCCTATGTCGAAGTCCAAAAAAAAAAAGGCGAGTGCATCCATTGTTGAGCAAGTACATGATAAGGATGATGATTATGTACTAGCAACATCATGCAATAGTGGAGTCTATGACAATAAATGGGTCTTACACTCTGGTTATACATTGTATATGACATTCTGAAGAGATTGGTTCAGTAGCTATGAAACAAGTGGAGGAACCGTACTAATGGGAAATAATGCAACTTCTAAAATAGTTGACATTGGTTAAGTTCGTGTTCGCTGCCATGATGGAATCGTGAGGACTATTACAGAATTCTGTCATGTTCCTGATCTGAAGAGAATTTGATATCCATAGGTACTTTGGATAAACAAGGCTATATATACATGAGTGAAGGAGGAACTATGAAAGTGACGAAAGGGTCTTTAGTCATGTTGAAGGAAAAACGGAAGGATGACCTCTACACACTTGCGGGAAGCACCATTATTGGCGCTATAAATACATCTACAATGCATTTATATAATGATGACAAGGCAAAATTATGGCAGATGAGACTAGGTCATATGAGAAAGCGAGGAGTGGAGATGTTGAGCAACCGCAACCTTTTGAATGGTAAGAAGATCAATAAACATGAATTTTGTGAGAACAACATCTTAGGGGAAGCAGAAAAAGGTCAGCTTCAGCACTGGCAAGCACAAGATGGGAGAGGTTCTAGACTACATCCATTCAGATTTATGGGGTCCCTCTAAGCTTTTATTGAAGGGAGAAAAGAGGTATATTCTCACATTCATTAATGATTTTTCACGAAAGGTTTGGGTGCATTTCCTGAAGCAAAAAAGTGATGCCTTTGAAGCATTTAAAGAGTGAAAGGTTTTGGTTGAAAATCAAATGGAGAGAAAAATCAAGTATATTCGCACAGACAATGGCTTAGAGTTTTGCAGTAAAGTCTTCTATGATTTCTGCAAGGTTCATGAGATCGCAAGACATAAGACGGTCAGGCACACACCACACGAGAATGGAGTTGCCGAGATAATGAATATAACTCTTCTTGAGAAGGCTCGTTGTATTCTCTTACAAGCCAAGATGTCCAAAGTATTTTGGGCTGAAGCAATTCATACTTCTTCTCATATTTTCAATCGGTCTCCATCCTCAGCGATTGACTTAAGACTCCGAATGAGGTCTGGTCAGGTGAACCCTCTAACTATTCATACTTGCAAATATTTGGATGGCCAACTTATTATCATGTTACTGAAAGAAAGCTTGAACAGAGGTTTAAAAAGGACATATTCGTAGGGTATGTAAATGGAGTAAAAGGGTACAAATCTTGGTGTTTGTCTCTACTCAAATTTTGAGTTAGTAGAGATTACCTTTGATGAATCCTCTATACTTGATCCTCGCAAAGTTCATGTGGCGTTATCAAGAAACGAGAACAACGAGCAGGTGGAGCTACCGGTGAAGCTTACCAAGGAGTGGGATCAAGAGACTCAAATTGATGAGTCAAAAGATCCAAATCTTGAAGAACTTGCTTCCAATAAACCATACATAATTTAGAAGGTAAGGGACAAAAGGAAGATTCGGAAACCGAAACGTCTTATAGAGAAAGAAAATTTGATTGCACATGCGTTCATAGCTGCACAAGAAGAGATCAAGGATCTTGAGCCCTCCTTGTATGTTGAAGCAACTTATTGCAAAGAAGTTGCACGATGGCAGTTATCCATGATGGAAGAGATGGAGTCTCTTCACAAAAATGAGACACGGGTCTTATTGAAAAGGCCAAGGGGGATGAGCACAGTTTGATGCAAATGGGTCTACATAAAGAAAGAAAGTATTCTAGAAGTGGAAGGTTCAAGGCGAGATTGGTTGCAAAGGGTTTCGGTCAGAAGGAGGGAATTGGTTACAATGAGATTTTCTCTCCATTTGTGAAATATAGCTCAATTAGCTTGTTACTGGTATTGGTTGCACAACTTGATGTCAAAACTGCTTTCTTACATGGTGATCTAGAAGAGATAATGTATATGGATCAGCCTGAAGGTTTCCTAGCTGAATGAAAACAAAACCAAGTATGACAACTGAAAAAAGTCTTTGTATGGTTTGAAGCAATCCCCTAGACACTGGTACAAGAGATTTTATGCATCCATGAGTACACATGGATTTTTGAGGAGTGCATTTGATAACTGTTTGTATCACAAGAAGATATCTGGTAATTCGATGATTTATCTATTGTTGTATGTAGATAATATGCTTATTGCTTCTAATAACATCACAGAGATAAATATTCTAAAGAAATTGTTGAGCAAGGAATTTGACATAAAGGATTTGGGAGTTGCAAAAAAAATTCTTTGAATAGAGATTTCAAGAGAAAATGGTGTTGTACATCTTTCTCAAAAGAGATAAATTGAAAAAGTTCTTGAGAGATTTAATATGCATATGACCAAGACTGTAAGTACACCATTAGCTCCTCATTTAAGATGTCGGAGTTAAAAATGCCTCAGTCAATGGATGAGGTGGATATGTCAAAGGTTCTTTATGCAAGCGCAGTTGGTAGCATTATGTATTCTTTGATGTGCACACCTCCAGATATTGCTAAATCTTTAACTGTGGTAAGCAGGTACATGGGGCAAATCCAGGAAAAAGGCACTGGGAAGCTCTCAAGTGGATATTTAGATATCTCAAAGGAGCTCATCATGTTGGGCAGACCTTCCGTAAAAGTGAAGATATTTCAATTCTCGGTTATGTAGATTTTGACTATGCAGGGGATCTTGATTGAAGGAGGTCCACAACTGGATACATCCTTACTCTTGTTGGCAGTGCCATTAGTTGGAAATCGCTTTTACAGTCTCTTGTCGCGTTGTCTACAATTGAGGCAGAATATATGGCAGCAACAAAGGAGGTGAAAGAAGCTATCTCCTTCAATGTTTTGGTGGTAGAATTGAGTTTGGTTCAACTTCAACTAATTCTAAGATGTGATAGTTAAAGTGCTACTCATTTGATTAAACATCAAAGATTTTAGGAGCGCACCAAAGACATTGATGCAAATTCCATTTTATTCGAGATGTCGTAGAATAGGGAGCTATCAAGGTTTAGAAGATTATCACAGACGATAAGCTGAAGACATCTTGACCAAAATAGTCCCGCTTGCTAACTTTGCACACTGTAAGGACTTGGCGGGAGTATGCATCAGTTGATGCAACTCTAAGAGAATAACTGCTAGGTAGAGCTGGTATATTCATCAAAAGTTTGATTCTTCTTGTTTCATTCAATGGCATTGCCCTATAATCTTAGAAGTTTTGGATGGAGTTGTTTATACGCATGCTTGGAACACAAATCAAGGTGGAGTTGGTTTGGATGTTGTGGAATCAAACTAAATGGAATATGAATTAACATGAATATTTGGTAGGATGATAATTAGTACAAAATTAAATTCAAAGATAGTATCTTGGTAGGTGTAGTTTAGGCAAACCATAAAATGGTTTCATATTCTTAACCTTCACATTTTTGACATATAGTGATGTCATGGACGAAATCAATAGGATGAATTTGTTCCTATAAATAGGTAGCTTTTAATTCATTTTCAAATCATCCTCTCACTTGCCTTCTCACTTTCTAAGGCATTTGTTTTATCTATCTTGTAGTATTTCACTTGTATTCTTCATAGAGTGAAATAAATATTGTTACAGTTGTTCTTTCGTGGACGTAGGATCATTTTGATCCGAACCACGTTAAATATTATTGTTCTTCGTTGTTCTTTAACTTCACGTTTAAACTAACAGTTTAATTATGGGCTATTGACATACCTATATTCTATCTTCCTACAATATATTTGGGCAATGTTGTGTTTTAAGATTTTGGTTTAGAAATATTTTTGATCTTAGGAAGCCAATAGTTTAATTCATACTTAAAGTATGTTATTTCTTTTATTGATGTTTTGAAGTTCTGTATTCTATCTTTCTCATACCACATAATGTTGTCCATGTTGTTTGCCTACAAGTTGTTTCACATGTTTAGACTTTTTTGAAAATCATTTCATCCTTAAATTAGGAATTGTAATGACCCAACTGATGAGTCGTGATGGAATCTACGTTGTCAAACGATAGGTAAGTCAACCCAATAATTTTACTGATTTAATTCAATATTTTAAATAGAAAAATAAGAGAAAACGTAGTATCCAATCACAAAGTCATTTAAAAGTATGAAATGTGAAAGCCTAAATTAGTACCCCCAAGATTTAGTGTCATAAGGACAAGAGTTTCTACAATAGGATGCAAGTCCAAACTAATGTGAAAATATAAACATAAGATATATCCTAAAATAATACCGAAATAACCTAATAAATAGATGTAGATTGAAGGTGTGGGCCACAAAATATCCCAAGAAGCGCACCACAACTCCAAGATAATCTAAACTAATACTCAAACTCAGAAAACGTGCCCGAATTTAAAATCCAATTTGCACCACAAAAGAGTGCAGCAAGTGTTTTTGAGTACGAAACCACTTGTACCCAGTATATCTCATTGACCGACCATTAAGAAGTAGTGACGAGATATAATAAAAAATCAATTCTTTAATTATACAAGTCTATATTACACTTACCAGTAAAGTTTCATCAAATAGAGGTAATAAAACATAAAGTAACTTCCAACAACCAAATAAAACACATAATCATCAAGAATGAAGGATGTAATGAGATGCAGTGCAATATGACACTATGAAATGATATTCCTTAGAATATCCAACACTCTCTCAACCGTATATACATGATACTCCACTTAAATACATCAAGAGTTCATGACCCATGGGGGACTCGCGAGGTCTATATACCGACGTGGACGATCTCCAAATGTCTATGTAAACGATCTCAATACACTATTATAAAATAAAATAATTTTCCACGGACGGTCTCCACGTGCCCAAATTATAATCTTAACATATCACCATCCCAACTACGGATGATCTCCATGTGTCCAACTTATACTCAATCTCATGTCAATGCATGTATACAATATTATTGCAACAAAATGGATAATGATGCATCTCAATCAATCAATATCAACATAATACATAACCACCTCAATTGTCATAACTATACGGGTGCAATGAGAAGAAACACAATCACATTAAGAATTCAAGTCAATAATAAATCAACTAATGCCCATATGTTTTGACACTCTCGAATTACAATCTGTCATATTATAGTAATAAATTGTCTCTTTGACAACATCGGTACTCGTGTCAATGCCCGTCACAATATTGGTACGAGACCTCATCTTTATCTCTTACCCATTATCCACTTCATTATTAATATTTAATTAGAAAACGTTCATCAACGAAGTATAGAGGTCTTAACATACCTTAAAAGTCAAACACGTGTCAGAAATCCTCGAGATTTCCTTTCCCTTTTTGTAAAGCTTTACAACATTCACAATCTATAATTAAAAATATGCAATATTCATAAGTAATGTGTCCGTAGATGCCCTTATTTCTATACATTCATTTCAAACCCCAAAGATCACTCAAAAGGTTGAATCCAAACCGACAAGGACAAATCTAGAATTTCAGTGAGACTAAATCACCCATAAATCATAGAGCATAGATTTATAATCAAGTTCTTAAATTTGATCTCAGTTAATTTTTCAAGTTTCATATTAATTAAATTAAAGAATAGGATTAAAATTATAACTTTCTCTAAATTCCCTAAATCTAATGGTTATCGTATAATATAATTCATATTAGACTTGAAAAAAATTGAACCATAAGGAAAGAACGACAAAATCAAGTGCAGAATTTTGTAATTAGCAATTTCTTCGTGTCTATCCATCACTAACTCATTATTATCTCAATTTTCCAATGATTAATCCCTCATCACTATCCAATTATTACTCCCATCATTGGCAGTGGCAACCATCACCTATAATTTTTCAAAGTATACTTGAAACCCAAATTTCAACCAACAGAACCCACATATCCTCTCAATTTCTTTTATTAATTTATTTAATTACTCTACACTATATTATTATACTAACCATCTATGCAATAATCAAGTACGCATATAGAGAGAATAGAGATTGAGTGAGACTTTGTTTACTAGAGCAGTTATCTTCGTTCCTCGTGAGCCAAAAATCGGTCTTTTTTTATAATAAAAATAGTAATAATAATCTTCTTTAACTTATTTTAAAAGTGGTCAAGTGGTATGAGCTATAAGTAAGTTATAAACTTGGCCCGTTAATCACTAACTAAACTGTTATCTGAGATTATAATTAAACAAATAGTAAAAATTCCTACTTAATATTTACGGAAAAAGTTTTGCATGAGAGAAAGGTCTAGTGATCATAACGATATAATGTGTCGTTACACTATCTACCACTAAAACAAAAATTCTTCCTCGAGTGATAAACTAATAGAACGCATTGTTGCTGTTAGAATATGTCCGTCCACTATCAGTCAATGGACCAGGTCCCTTGACACACAAATAAGGATATAATAGAAAGTAAATGCAGTTTCATAACAGAGGAGTTTTACGTGAAAACATGTCTGACAATATAATAATCTTCTTTAACTTATTGTAAAAGTGGTCAAGTGGTATGAGCTATAAGCAAGTTATAAACTTGGCCCATTAATCACTAACTAAACTATAATCTGAGATTATAGTTAAACAAATAGTAACAATTCCTATTTAATATTTACGGAAAAAGTTTTGCATGAGAGAAAGAGGTCTAGTGATCAAAACGATATAATGGGTCTTTACACTATCTACCAATAAAACAAAAATACTTCCTTGAGTGATAAAATAATAGAACGTATTGTTACTGTAAGAATATGTCCGTCCACTATCAGTCAATGGACCAGGTCCCTTGACACAAAAATAAGGATATAACAGAAAGTAAATGCAGTTTAATAACAGAGGGGTTTTACGTGAAAACCTCCTTGCTCAAGGGAGTAATACCACGACCTGTCTCATAGGATTTTCACAACTGTTTCACTAATCTTCACAAGTAAATCGGTTACACAAATGTGAGAAAAAATTTTTAATCTCACCAACAAGCAATAACTCTATTGCTTGATGAGCCTAAGTACATATTACGCTACCCACTAAGCTATCACTCTGGACAACTTAGAATTTTCTAAGCAACACAAAGGTTACCCACTAAATTAGTTAAACTAAATAACATAGAATTTTAGACCAGACCACACTGATTCATTTATAGATTTAGGATCAGTTTACAATGTAAGATCAAAAGAATATATTCTCAAACAACTACACAATGTACACATGAGTTTAGGTTGTTCTTAAATGATTCTTCACCTTGATTTTCTTAAGCCTTTGCAAGAGTTCTTGAATGTACTTTTTCAAGTTGCAAAAACTAAAGAGCAATATGTGAAAAGATGACTTTGTATAGATAATTCACTTTCCTTAAACCCCTGTCATTGGTTGGAAAAGTCTGACGTTTCTTACTCAATTGGGAACTGTGCACCAAGTTTCTATACTTTCTCCAGCTGGCAGTCAACGAACGATTCATATTGAGAACCGTGAACCTTAACAAGGTACCTGAGTTTGTTACATCACCAAAACTACAAATAACATTTTCCCCCTCTTTGATGATGACAAACAATATTCCAGGCTCCACTCCAGCTTCAGGACAAGTTCCCCCTGAATTGGTTATCCACCCTCCTAGCATTGAATTGAAAACAAAAGAAAACACAATATACACAATATACACTGCACTAGTTGTATTCCCCCTCACAAACATGTCAAGTATTCCCCCTCACAAACATGTCCAGTCACAACAACCAGTTAAAATTCCCCATTTTGGCATCATAAAAAAGAGATACAGTAAACCAACAGTATAAATAATAATATCAGAGAAGATCAAAGCCTTTTGGCAATCAAACATAAAATAAAGCATTTGACAAGAGATATCACCTAGATTACCAGGGAAATAATATAAATAGATTTCCAAAATAAACATTCAATACATTAACAGCAAACTGAAATCCAAGGACGAAAAGATAAGCCACACAAAGAAGACACAGGAAGATTAATGGACGGACTATGAAGGGGGAGGCTGATGGAAAAGAGACTGAATGATGAGAGTGAGTCTAGCATTAGCAGCATCATTATCTTTTATTGCGTTTTCTTGTAAAGCCATAACTTTGGCCCTCAGTTCTAGATTTTCCCATTCCAGGGCTTGAACCTCATTAGTACCAGGTCCTTCTATCTACGCAGTGAGTAGCTCGGCCTTAAGAATAGAAATTTCAGCATCCTTGCCACTCAGCCTCATAGTCAGTTCTTTCAATTTCATGCTTGAGTTGGTCCTGGTCTTCAATGAGTTGAGCCATTTTGCTCTTGGGATTTCCTTTCCCTTCAATGCACTCGCATTCAACCAAGGTAGTTTCTGAAAAAGGCTTGCTTCACTGTACCAACTTTGCCAACACCAAGCGGAATGTTAAAGTATTTGAATACTTTAGTGAGAAAGTATCCATATATGCTCAAGCATGTGTCCCAGAAGATTTAGAAGTTCGAACTTGCATAAAAATTCCATCACATACAAATCAGCAGAATTTACTAAGGTCCTCTTTTCAGTTCGAGGGAAGAGAATTTTGTTGACAAATTCAAAAACTAACTGATATTCACTTTTCATCACGTTCTTAAACAACCCTGCACATTTTGTAGTTGGAAGCTTCGAACACAGTGTCACAAATTCAACAGAACACATTTTCCCTACCACAGACCTAGTACAATCTCGAGGTATCCTAAGAATTTTTCCCAGCAGAGTCTCGTCAAGGTGAGCCGCAATGTCGTTTACTCTGTTATTGACACTTCCATCTTCCTAAAATTGAATGTTATAATAGAATTCTCGCACTTCCTCTTCTTGAAGAATGGGAGATCTTTTGTTCAAAAGATGCATCCAAAATAGAATCTCAACCATTTCATGAAGTGAGTCCATCCCAGGAAGATTAATTATCCCCATATCAGAAACCCTGCCAACAAGTATAGACTTCTTCTTCAGATTGCCAACAATCTCTTATTTGTTGACCTTCTCTTCACTTTTATGCACCTGTGTACCAGGTCCTTGTGACCTTTTCCTTTTTCCTTTACCAGTCTCATTTGTGGATTTTGTTTGCTCAGCTTTCTTAGTTCCTCTTGGCTTTGTCTTTACTGACCTCTTCTTCCTGTATCTCTTTTCTGTCTCTTCAGTAGACACATCTATTACACCAGACTCAAGCAGTTTAAAATTGGACACTTTGAAAGTTCTAGCACTCCTATTTTCTGTTATAGACTTAGCACTATCTTTCAGAGCATCACCCATCATCTTTTTTTGCGTCAGATCTAGTAATATGTCTCCTTTTAAAAACTTCTCCCACCACTTTATCTTTTCCCTTTTTAGATGCACTTACATCTCTCCTTTCAACCTTCCAATGTATAGAATGTTAATCAACTTGTGAGTCAGAGAAATTAAAGGATAGATATCTCCCAAAATATAAAGTCCTATCAAAGATAGGTTGGGTCTCTCTGATCTCTTCATTTTGAAAAGGTTCACTTTCCTCAACCCTGACTTCCTCTCGCATCATAGCAAGACTCTCGGTCACCAATTCTTCACTCGTAGCAAGAATGTTCGACTCAGAAGTTTTGTTCCTTGGTAAGATTCTTTCGAAAAGAGCATCTGAAAGCATTTCATGATGAGGACCAGGTTTAGTAGGAACACTTGAAATTTTGTAGATCTAGAGAGTGAAAAGGGTTTTCAGGATTATCTAATGGAGAACTTGTTGGAGGATTAGATTTTGACCCTGTGGAACAAGGAGAGTAGAAAGCAATTGGTTCAATCTCACTAAGTGTTGTAAGCATTTGCTTAGAAGCAGAAGAAGGGTCCGACATTTATCAAGAAGAAAGAAGAGAGAAACAGTGGTGAAGAATGAAAGAGATAGTGATTAAAAAGTTTAGCCCTTTATTTTGACAGTGAGAAGGAATATTGCAAGAAGAGTAAAGGATTAAAAGAGAGAAAAAGTGGGTTTTAAAAAGAAAACGAAACGGTGCCAGGTCCCTATTGATTTGACGCGTCGCTTGAAAATAAGTGATGGAACTAATGATCAGAATAACCGATGACTGATACGTGGCTTGCTCAACGGTCACTTTATCTCAGTTTAAAAATAATGTACGAATGCTAACCTCGACTAGGACCAGGTACCCGTTTATCATCATTCCTCAACTGTTCTAGCCATGTCTTTGCTTTGCTGATCCTTAATGAATGTATACCAGCAAAAGGTACAACAGCGATCTAACTTAGATAATATATTATTGGGAAAGAGGATACCTGCACTACAAGTTTAGCCATCAAGGAAATTCAATGATTGAATAACTTGAAATCATTTTGAAATCATCATGCCCAACTTTAACCTCTTACTCTCAAATTGATATTTTCTAAGAGCATTGGTGAAGATGTCTGCGATTTGTTCCTCCGTTGGAGCAATATGTAAGCACAATGTTTCCCTTTTGAACATTGTCTCTCAGAAAATGATGTCTAACATCAATGTTCTTTGTTCTCTTGTGGTGAACAGGGTTCTTTCCTATACAACTCCACTATTATTGTCACACATAATAGGTATTGCCTTGATGATTACTCCAAAGTCCTCTATGTGCTGTTTGATCCATAACAATTGCGAACAACATGTAGCAGCTACTAGATATTCAGCTTCAGCTGCTGAAAGAGCTACTGAATTTTCTTAGTTCCCTATGAGATAAGTGAAGATCCAAGGAAATGAGCCGTCCCTGAAGTTCTCTTCCTGTCAACTTGGTAACCAGCAAAATTAACATCTGCAAAAACCAACAAGATCAAAAGTGTCAACGGTTGGGTAGAATAGGACCAGGTCTCTTGTCTTCTTTATAAATATTAGAATTTGTTTTGCATCCTTCAAATGTGAATCACGAGGACATTCTTGGAATCTAGCACACATTCTAACACTATATACGATGTCAGGTCTGCTAGCAGTCAGATACAACAAGGATCCAATGATTCCCCTATACATGGTTTGATTCACAAGAGACTCAGATCCATCTGCTACAAGCTTGGAGTTTATGCTCATAGGAGTATCAATAGGTTTAGAATCAAACATATTGAATTTCTTTAACAGTTCCTTAAGATACTTTTCCTGACTCATTGAGATTCCATCTGATGAATTCTTGATTTGAATTCCCAAAAAGAATGTCAGTTCACCTATCATGCTCATCTAAAACTCCTTTCCAATTAATGATGAAAATTCTTCACACAAATTCTCCGATGTAGCTCCAAAGATAATTTCATCCACATATACCTATAAAATAAGCAATTCCTATTCTCTTTTTAATAAGAATAAGGTATTGTCTATTTTCCCCGTTTTGAACCCATTTTTCATCAGGAACTTTGACAGACTTTCATACCAAGCTCTGGGAGCTTATTTTAAACCATACAAAGCCTTATTCAACTTGAACACATGATCTGGTAACTCAACATTCTTAAACCTAGGAGGTTGCTTAACAAAGACCTCCTCTTTTAAGACTCCATTTAGGAAATCACTCTTGACATCCATTTGATATAGCTTGAATCCCATGAATGCCGCAAAGGCTATGAGAATTCTGATAGTCTCCATCCTTGCAACAGGAGCAAAGGTTTCATCATAGTCTATACCTTCCTCCAGATTGTATCCTTGAACAACTAATCTGGATTTGTTTCTAGTAATCACACCATTTTCATCAAACTTTTTAACTAAAACCCATCTAGTTCCTATAATAGTTCTATCAACTGGTCTAGGAACCAGGTACCAAACCTTACTTCTTTCAAACTGATGGAGTTCTTGTTGCATTGAATTAACCCAAACTGCATCAACTAATGCCTCTTTAACATTCTTAGGCTCAATTGATGATATAAACGCTGAGAATGCTACTAGATTTATGGTTTTTTATCTAGTGTAAATTCCAGAATTCAAAGTTGAAATGACATCATCAAGTGGATGTGATGAACTGTGTTTCCATCTTGGTCTCGAGGTCAACTGGTTCAACTGATCAGTGTGATCTTCTTCTTCAAGGAATTCTTCATTTTCTGGAGAGTTTGAGATATTGTGACTTGAGTTAAGAATAGTACCAGGTTCCTCTTCACATCTTTAAACTTCAACAGCCATTTCAGATGAGCTTTGATCAACATTTTCAATCTCTAACTGGTCATTTATATCAGCTTCACTTCCTTCAATTTTTTGAGAATCAATCGCTCAATAAACTCATCTTCATCATTTGATGTAGCACCTTTCAGATTTCCATATTCATCAAACAGAACATGAATACTTTCTTCAATACATTGACTTCTCTTGTTGAAAACTCTGTATGCTTTACTTGATGAAGAATATCCTACAAACACTCCTTCATCACTTCTAGGATCAAACATTCAAAGATAATCATTTCCTTTGTTCAAAACAAAATATTTGCATCCAAATGACTTAAGGTAGCACAATATAGGTTTTTTTATTGTTGAGTAGTTCATAGGGAGTCTTATTCAGTAAAGACTTTATCAAACATATGTTAGTAACATGACATTCTGTGTCGATTGCTTCACCCAAAAATTTTGAGGAAGATTTGACTCAATAATCATGGTCCTTGAAATATTTTCCGAGGTTCTGTTTTTCCTTTCCACTAATCCATTTTGCTGGGGAGTTCTTGGAGTAGAGAAATTGTGACGAGTGCCATTTTTCATACAGAAATGAACAATTTGTTAGTTTTCAAACACAGTTCCATGATCAGACCTAATTCCAGCAATCACTTGATTCAATTTTGTTTGAATCATTTTGAAAAATGTTATCAATTCTTCCGGTGTTTCTGCTTTCGATCGTAAGAACCTTATCCATGTGAACCTTAATAGTCATCAACTATCACCAGAATGTATTTCTTTCCACTTCTACTTTGAACCTTCCGAGGTCCACATATATCCATGTGTAGCAGCTCTTATACTCTCGATGAGGTTACTTACTTCTTTGGCTTGAAGCATGATCTGATTTGTTTTCCTTTGACACAGGCTTCACAAATTTTACTTTCACAAAGTTTTAATTTTGGCAGACCTAGGAACATGTACTTAGAAATCAGTTTATTCAATAAAGATGAGCTCACATGCCCTAGTCTTCGATGCCACAGATCAGTATTTACATTCTGAGCACTAAGACATGTCAGATCATCTCCATGAGATGTTTCTAAGTTAGCCGCATACATGTTTTTACTTCTATGAGAAGTAAGAATCACTTTCTTTGTAGTTAGATTAACTACAGTGCACTTCTCGAATATAAACTTCACTTCATTTCCCTTGTCACAAATTCGAGACACACTCAAAAGACTATACTTCAACCCACTGACATGATACACGTTGTCGATGGATTCCCCAAGCGATTTTCCCACTTTACCAACACATAAAATATACCCACCAAAAGAGACACCTCCATCTTGAAGTGACTTGAGTAAGAGGAAAGTCTCTCATGTGACTTTATCCAGGCAGTACACTCTTCTTTTGAATTTTACCACAATAAAGACACAACAAATTGTCATACACAAATACATATTTGCTGTGAGAATTGAAAGGAGGAGTAATATTCAAACTTCCTAGACCCTTTTTGTTGAAATTACTTTGATTTGTTAAATTTGAAAGCAGCTTAGAAAATTTTGTCCACTTAAGAGATTTTTCAAGTTCATCTTTAAGTTTGACAATATCTCTATCGAAGTTGTTGCTCCTTTCCAAAGCCACAACAAGATTAGTCTCAGAGGTTTTCAGTTTTTCTTCAAGCTCAACTTGTAAACCATTAGACTTTCCTTTTTATTTTTCAGCTTTCTCATTTATCAGATGCAATTGTTTTTTAAGTTTTATTTTTTTCAGATTCAAGAACAACTATTTGATTTTAAATTTTCAAGATTTTCTCACCCATTATATCTCTATTTTCATCTAAATTTTGAAGCTCAACATTCATAATATCTCTTTGAAAAATTAACTCAATCACTGAATCAATCATACAATTTTCTAATCTTCTCAATTTTTTAAGAGAATAGGTATTCATATCATGTTTCATATAAGGAAGAGTTACCTTATATTCATCATCTTCATTCTCTTAATGATCCATGAAAGTAAACATATCATTGAATATGGTTTCCTCTTCATGAACCACCATCATTGACACATGATTTGGTTCATCAATATCTTCAGAGTCACTCGAAGAGTCTCCCCAGGCAGCAAGAGCTTTCTTGACCACATAGTCAGTAGCAGCTTTCCGATCATTCTTATCAAGTACCAGGTCCCTTTGCTTTTCATTATCACTTCTTGGTTGTTGATATTCTTTGTTTTCGGCTTTGAGTAATGGACACACTCTTATAAAGTGTATAGCCTTTCCATACTTGTGACAAGTATCATTTTGAGTGCCAATTCGAGGAATATTTGCTCCCTTTCTAAAACCTTTGTTTTTCCTCACAATCTTCTGAAACCTCTTGATGAGGTAAACCATATCATCAGCATCACTGAGTCCTCTTCAGATCTTTATTTCAGCATCAAGGACTTATCTTTCTTGACTTCCTTATTTGACTGATAATGATATCGGTTCTTCTCATGAGTCGATAGATTTCCAATGAGAGCATCCATTGTTAACACTTTCAGGTCCTTTGCTTCAGTAATAGCATCAACCTTACTTTCCCAAGACTTGGGAAGAATTTGAATCACTTTTCCGACTTGCTTACTCATGCTGATAGGTTCTTCGAGACTTCTCAACTCATTTGTGATAGATGACAGTTTAGTGAACATTTCATGAATAGTTTTACCTTCTTTCATTTTGAAATTTTCATAATGAGAGGTAAGCATATCAATCTTTGACTCTTTTACTTGTTCATTTCCTTAATGGGCTGTTTTTGAGCAATTCCGAATCTCTTTTGCAGATTCACAAGTTGAGACACGATTGAACTCATCAGGTCCTATACCACACACAAGAAGTTTCTTTGCTTTGTACCCCTTTTCAATCTTCTTCCTATCAACTTCATCATATTTTCCTCTAGGCTTTGGAACAAGCCTAGTGTTTTCACCATCTTTCTCTTCAATAATGGGGATGAACGGTCCATCTAAGACAATGTCCCATAGTTCACTATCTTTAGCCATAAGGAAGTCATGCATTCTCACTTTCCACCAACTATAAAAGTTACCATTGAAACGAGGGGGTCTAGTTGAAGATGCCCCTCTTCCAGATTAAGTGGAGCAACCATTCTTGAACATGAATCACTCTCTTGTTGTTAACCGGATAGAGAGTACCTGCTCTGACACCACTTGTTAGAATCTGTGTGTCCACTATCAGTCAATGGACTAGGTCCCTTGACACACAAATAAGGATATAAAAGAAAATAAATACAGTTTTACAACATAGAAGTTTTACATGGAAACATCATTGCTCAAGAGAGTAAAACCACGACCTCTCTCAAAGGATTTTCATAACTGTTTCACTAATCTTCACAAGCAAAAGTAAATCAGTTACACAAATATGAGAAAAAGTTTTTAATCTCACCAACAAGCAATAACTATATTGCTTGATGAGCCTAAGTAGATGTTACTCTACCCACTAAGCTATCACTCTAGAAAACATAGAAATTTCTAAGCAACACAAAGGTTACCCACTAAATTAGTTCAACTAACTAACTTAGAATTTCAGATCCGTCCACCTGATTCCTTTATAGATTTAGTATCAGTTTACAATGTAAGATGAAAGAATATATTCTCAAATAACTGCACAATGTACGCCTGAGTTTAGATTGTTCTTGAATGATTCTTCTCCTTGATTTTCTTAAGCCTTTGCAAGAGTTCTTGAATGTACTTTTTCAAGTTGCAAAAACTAAAGAGCAATATGTGGAAAGATGACATTGTATAGACAAGTCACTTTCTTTACACCCCTGCCATTGGTTGGAAAGCTCTGACGTTTCTGCTGCAGTAAGGAACTGTGCACAAACTTTCTGTACTTTCTCCAGCTGGCAGTCAACGAATGATTCACATTGAGAAACGGGTACCTTCACAAGGTCCCTGAGTTTGTTACATCATCAAAACTACAAATAAAGTTACGCTTTAAAATCGTAGGTTATGTCATTCCACTCAATCTCCGAAGTAGTCTCCCCAACTGGATGATGGTGCCACATTGCAACTTTTACTGAAGCAATCATTTTCAACCTCCACTTTCGAATTTGCCTATCCAAAATGGTTATCGGCTCCTCTTCAATCGTCAGCCTTTTTTTTTATCAAGCAACCCTGAAATCCACTGAATATTTTTTAGCATCAACCTACTAATA
Organism: Solanum peruvianum; assembly: GCA_027705065.1. Taxonomy (NCBI): domain Eukaryota; kingdom Viridiplantae; phylum Streptophyta; class Magnoliopsida; order Solanales; family Solanaceae; genus Solanum; species Solanum peruvianum. Next base: position 6,632,078 of record JAKWJD010001756.1, on the reverse strand, counting down.
CTTCTATAGAATTTAAATATGAAATATAGGGTGAACAACCAAGAAATCACGTGGCAAAACCAACTCGTAAGCCACTTTTCCAAAATGTTGAACAAACTCGAGAGGAACAACATAGCTCAGGCTCAACTTGTATTTCTTTATTATTTTTATAATTTTTTTCATCACACACTTTATGTGTGAAACCTTCAACAAAATATGTTCTCCATTCTGGAACTCTATCAAAGGACTTTCTCGATAGATTTGTACCTCACAACCTAACCTCAGTTGTACAAACCAACCAATCAAATGTTAATATGCTATACCATACAAAGCCTCAAATAGTGTCATTCCAATGCTCGAATGATAATTCATTATATTGTGTGCAAACTCCGTTAAAGACAAATTGATACTAAAATCTACTCGAGTATCCAGCCTCATCTGCATACACCATTAGAAATGAAATGTAAATTGTGTGCCTCACTCTGAAGTTTGGCACCTAGGCAAGCAAACTATCTCCCTTATATAGATCATGGCTAACTTTTCAAAATTATAATAAGTTTAAATCAATATAAATTCTGTATTTTTTGTTAATCGATCTATGATAATCCATATACTTTCAAACTTACCAAAAGTATTCGGTAACCCTGCCAATTAGCCAATAGATATATGCTCTCACTTTCACAGAGGTGTTGACATCCTTTGAATTACACTCCAGATTTTGGCATAATACTTCTCTTGTTGGTTATTCAAATACAAAGATACTAAATATACTATATTCAACTTTACATGACACCATCAATAATTTTTTTTTAAAGTAATAATACGTCCTAGTAGCCTCGAATGAATAGAGTACCTCAAAGTATGAACTTCATGCATGATCTGTCTAGTCATTCACCTATTTGAGGAATATATTGACGATATTTTATCCTAAAAACACCTCACCATAAAGAATCACCTCATTGGCTTCACCTTGTAATAGCTTTTCTCAAATCTTACGCAAACTTAAATCATCAAATCGTTGAGCTAGAATATGCTACAATAAGGATGACCTCATCTCCATGTAAGCCAACATCTGAACAAGTTTTAAAATATCAAGCCTTATAAAGTTATTGGATAAGGTCGGATCATTCATAACAAAAGACTCTCTCTCACTCCTTAAAAAGAATTATCCATACTTAGTGCCTTTCAACTTAAGAAATACTAAGTGTCTTCCAACTTAAGAAATCTACTACCCCATTTATCATGCTCAACTTATAAATGATAATTGTCATATAGCTCTTGAGAAACTTTAACCATCTTTGTTATCTCAAATTGAGATTTCTGTTATTGAATATTATACTAAAATACCTTGCAATATACACGATAAATATAATGTCTTTACAACTTTAATGCACGCACCACCACCACCAAGTTTAAGATATAACAAAGATAGTTCTTCTCATGACTTTCAATTATCTTAAAGCATAAGCTATCACTTACCTTACTACATTAATGCCCAACTAAAAGATAAATATAAATAAGCACCATCCAAACGCAGCATCTATTCGAGACCATAAATAGTCTCTTCCTGACCTTCAAATATGATCTCCGCCATTATAATTAGCCACCAATATGTCATGAACACTCATTCAAAGTTTCAGTCCAATCCAACGGTTAGTTGATCGGGAAACATAATCTGAAGATTGTTGGTCGGAGAAAAAGAATGCAACAAATCAAACCTTTTCTTCTCTCTTCTCTCTTCTCTCTTGTTCAAAGCTCTATCAAAATCTTCTCTTATGTCCTAATGTCTTTCAAAGAAAATACTAATGAGTAATTGAGTTATTCTCTCAAGACCCTCCTCCATTTATAAAGTTGTGTTTTTTGTTACATGTCAAAACCAACTACGACCAGGATTAGAATTTCAATCCTTTTCCTAATAGAATTAAAACCAAATAAAGAGAATGATTTCAATCTTTTTTCAAGTAGGATAATGTCATGAGACCTTTGGCTAGAACATGGTTAATAGTCCAATATTGATCTTTAGAAACCTCACCTCACACACATTAAACCATTAAAAAGTCATTCACTTCTACATTAATGTAGTCAATGCAAGTGTAAGGAATGAGAGCATCATCGATACTAACCAACTAGGCCTAAAAACACCAAATATCGTAACTTAAATAGGTCAGAACCAATTTCAAACTACCTCAATTCTATTGAGATCCCTCATAGTACATTTCTTGATAACCACACATTTCAACTGTGCCACAAAACTAATCTATACTCACACTTTAAAAACATGAATATAGCTTAATTTTCTTCAGATTTTTATAGAACTGTCCTCAAACAATGCTCGTGATCCTTAATAGAAGGGAGTATACTAATATATCCTCGATGAAATAACAAACGAATCCCAATATGATAGAAACACCCAATAAAAGTATACTTGATCCAACACAATTTCTTACTCAACAAGTCTTGTTATCGTTCTTTAAAATTCACCAAAGTATTCCAATATGAAATAATCGAAATAGGCCAAGTGTCTAACTACAAGTCAATACTAATTCTTACATGAAACTCACACGAAGTACCCTTGAAAAACTTTTGCACCATTAGAATGAGATCTAAAGGAGACACATCATCACTAGTATCACAACATAAGACGAATAGGTGATGCAACACTTGTTTCCACACATTAAAATGTAAGAGACAATGATACATTTCTTGAATGGGTACTGAGACTATACTACCACTTAAATTTTGAAATATCAGACATATTTGAATTTAGTATGAAATTGTATAATGTAGAGAAATTTATTTCATTTTCGAAATGCTATTGAAGTCTACCACAGTCAGAGTAGTTTAATATGTCCACATGACATATACTACCAATTCAATAACATAAGATCGATGTAATTGCCAACCACTAAGAATCATCTATCAATTAAGAATATGTGCAAACATAGAACAAGAGCTTCAAAACATATTCAAATCTAAATATGAAGTAAATCTACACTCGAAATAAAACTATAGTCAACCGAGAGCATATCAAATGATACTTCGAACCACCTTGATTATCCCAACACAATTAGTTATTTATGAAGGTTATATTTCCAATCACTGATATATTGGTCTATGGTCTATTTAGTGATTGATAACTAGTATGCATACATCTATCTCTATAGGTGTCCTCATACAGCTTCATACAACAATCCATTCCAAGATCCCTTAACTAAAGAATCTTTCCATCATTTTATTTTCAATTATTATTATTAATCCTCAATTAAATTTTAAGAAAGTTCCTCACAATATGTATTTATCACTATTTATCAATAGCCCTCATTTTAAATGGCTTTACTCACTGATATTCAATTTTTAACATTTTATAATATTTTGATGTATTGAACTTAATCAACCTTGTGACTTCTGTCAAATAAACATCAGTAAGTTCATAACGTCATTCAACTTGAACTATTCCATTTATCTTCAGTATACCTCCACTCTAAAGGATAAAAAAACCTGTCACACAAATCTTATAACAAATCTTACCTTCTCAAACGTCATGAGAAGTGGTCACATTTTATATCTCTATCCTTTCTCAACTTCTCCCTGTAGCCTTACCATATTCACTAAACTCTGATTTGATCACTTGAATCTTCAAACCTTACACTTCTCTTCAAGATATCGACATTATATTTTTTTTCATTACTAAATTATTCACTAATCGTAAGCACGAGTCATTAAATTGCCCTAATAAATTCAAATGAAATTCCTCTATCCTTTTCTAAATAATACCTTGAGAAAAACTATTCTTACTATCTCCAACCTCGTTAATTTCCATCTTTTGAATTGAAAGTCTCATTATCAAGATATTTTCCTAACCACGTAGCATATGTACTCAACCACACGATGTCATCCCCTTTCACAAAGGTCAGATTTGAAAATGTCTCCTCTCCACTGATAAAAGAATAGACAAAGAAATTTTGACCTTAAACCAACCACACATGCAAGATAAGGAATGAAAGAAGAAACTTTCCTAAAGTCCTATAGCCTCTCGAAGATAAGTAACGGACTTCTCCGCACCAATCCGCAAGACTCTACTAGACTCAGCTCTTGTACTCGTGAGACCAATGAACCTAGGACTCTGATAACCATTTGTCATGATCCAAAATCACATGTCGTGATGCAACCTATGTTTTCAACTGATCGATAAGTCAACCAATAATTTACCGATTCAATTCAATGTTATAAGTAGTAAAATAAGCAAAAACATAGTATCCAATCACTAAGTCATTTACAAGTATGAAATGTGGAAACCTTAATTACTACCCCAAGAGTTAGTGTCATAAGTACAAGAGTTTCTACGATAGGATACAAGTCCAAACTAATATGAACATCTATACATAAGAAATGTCCTATCAAAATACTGAAATAGACTAATAAATAGAGGTAGATTGAACGTGTAGGCCACAGAATATCCCAAGCAGCGTACCACAACTCCAAGATAATCCAAACTCATATTCAAGCTCCAAGAACGTGCCCGAATTTGAAATCCAATCTTCGCCACGAAAGAGTGCAGCAAGTGTCATATGAGTACAAGACCACCTGTATTTAGTATAGCTCATTGACCGACGATGAAGAAGTAGTTACGGAATTTTATATAACAAAAAAAATCAATTCTTTAATTATACAAGTCTATATTACACTTACAAGTCAAGTTTCATCAAACGGAGGTAATCAAACATCAAGTAACTTCCAACCACAAAATAAAACACAGAATCATCAAGAATGAAGGATGTCATGAAATGCAATGTAATATGACGCCATGAAATGATATGCCTTTGAATACCCAGTATTGTCTTAACCGTATATACATGATACTCCTCATAAATACATCGAGAGTTCATAACCCATGAGGGACTCGCGAGGTTTATATACCGACACGGACGATATCCACGATTCTATGCAGACAATCTCAACGCACTATCATAAAATAAAATACTTTCCCACGGATGGTCTCCATGTGTCAAAATTATAATCTTAACATCTCACCATCCTCGACATAAACGATCACCACGTGCCTACCTTATATTCAATATCATGTCAATGCATGTACACAATATTATTTCAACAAAGGGGATGATGATGCATCTCAATCAAACAATATCAACATAATACATAACCACCTCAATTATCACAACTATACGGGTACAATAAGGAAAAACAAAATTACACCAAGAATTTAAGTCAATAATAAATCTGCTAATGTTCATATATTTTGGCATTCTCAAATTACAATCTGTCATATTATATAAATAAATTATCCCTTAAATAAAATCGGCACTCGTACCAATGCTCGTCACACCATTGGTAGGATACCTTATCTTTCTCTCTTACCAATTATCCATTTCATTTTTAATCTTTAATTAGAAAACGTCCATCAACGAAGTTTAGAAGTCTTAACATTCCTTAAAAGTCGAACACTGTCTCAGAAATCCTCAAGATTTCAGCTTTCCCTTTTTGTAAAGCTTGATAACATTCACAATCTATATAAAAATATATATGCAATATTCATAAGTAAATGTGTCCGTAGACGCCCATATTGCTATACTTCCATTTCGAACCCCAAAGATCACTCAAAAGGTTTAATCCAAACCGACAACTACAAACCTAGAATTTTTGTGAGACTAAATCACTCATAAATCATAGAACACAGATTTATAATCAAGTTCTTAAATTTGATATCAGTTAATTTGTCAAAGTCTCATATTTCTCAAATTAAAACCTAGGGTTAATAGTCTAACTTTCTCTAAATTCGTTAAATCTAATGGTTATCATATAATATAACACATATTAGACTTAGAAGAATTTGAACCATAAGGAAAGAACGACAAAATCAAGTGCAGAATTTTGTAATTAGCAATTTATCCATGTCTATCCATCACTAACTGATTATCATCTCAATTTTCCAATGATTAATCCACCATCACTATCTAATTATTACTCCCATCATTGGCAGTGGCAGCCATCACCTATAATTTTATAAAGTATACTTGAAAACTAAATTTCAGCTTACAGAACCCACATATCCTCGCAATTACTTTTCTTAATTTTTTTAATTACCCTACACTATATTATTATACTAACCATCTATGCAATAATCACATACGCATATAGAGAGAATAGAGATTGACTGAGACTTTGTTTACCTGAGCAGTTATCGTCGTTTCCTCGTGAGCCAAAAATTGGTCTCGTCTTATAATTAAAAAAATTATAATAATAACCTTCTTTAACTTATTTTAATAAGTTGTCAAGTGGTATGAATTATAAGTAAGCTATGAACTTGGCCCATTAACCACTAACTAAACTGATCATCTAAGATTATAGTAAAACAAATAGTACAAGTTCCTATTTAATATTTACCAAAAAAAGTCTTTCATAAGAGAAAGAGGTCTAGTGCTCAAAACGACATAACGGATCGTTACCGAAACTATATAAAAAATTAGTTTTTAAAGTCTGATTTACATTTTTTTTGCTTTTATAGATTCAAAATAAATTATTACTACATGTTTGTTTTTGATACAAATAGCTTTTTGAGCTATTTCTCAACGTGTAACTACATTGGATTTGCCTCTGAGTAAGGCCTTTAAGAAACGTCTCTAAGGCATGTTGATGAATAAAGATGACTAACTCTGTAAGCCGAGCGGAGAAATAAAGGCGGAGTAAAAATTTTAATATATTAAGTTTAAAGCTTGATTTTTATCACTGAAATCATTTTATTCTCTTTTCCTATATAATCGGATATTGTATCATTAGAATAAAATAGCTTTAAGCAAACATTTGAACATTTGAAAGTCTTTCTCATGAATCTTAATTATGAACCAATTTGTAACTTTCTTAAAAGTACTTTTGGCATATAGTCTATCATATAATAGTGCTCAAATATTGATAAATGCAATTTAAAATTAATTATCCAAATCTAGTTTTTTTATTTTCTAAAACTTTTAACAAAATCAACTGTCACGATCCAAAACCGAGCCGCGATTGGCACCCACATTTACCCTCATGTGTGAGCGAACCAACCAATCTAACCCTTAACATTTCAATATAATATCGACAGAAAGTAATGCGTAAGACTTAACTCATTAATAAAATCAAATCAATAACTATTATTATCCCCAAAATCTGGAAGTCATCACCACAAGAACATCTATATTCAAATTACTAAACTAAGAATGTCTAAGAACAAAATAACTAAAAAGCTAGTCCATGCCGGAAGTTCAAGGCATCAAGACATGAAGAAGAAGATGTAATGATCCTCTTAGTCGTTTTAGAAATTTTAACCAGCATTATTATATTAACCTTTTTAGTAGATTTTGTAAATAATTTATATGACTTATAAGAATGAGTGACATAATTTTTAGATTTAATAAAAGGATTATTTTTGTTGCTAAGAAAAAAAAAATCAAATAAATAAATAATAATAAAATAATAATAAAAAAAAGGGCAAAGCGTGCCCTAAACTTATAAAAGCCTGACGGCTTATATGAGAAAAAAAAAAGAGAAGAACGATTTGAAAAAGAACAGAGAAGAAAAGAAAAGAAAGGGAGAAAAGAAAAAGGAAAAGGGAGGAGAAAAATCAATATTTTCATCTCAAGGCGTCAAGGTAATTATTTTCATCCTTTCTATTAAGTTCTTATGTAATTAGAAGTAGATTTTTAGATTAAAACGTGTATAATTTACACTAATATGTGAAACTAATTTTTAATTCTGTGTACATGTATGCATATGTTATTTAGCATAAATTTCACCTTAGTCATTAAGTAATTATGATCAATTGTTGATGATCATGAAACAATTATTGGGAATAGAGGTAAATAGACATGCAAGAAGCCTTCCGTATAAAAGTATTTCATGAAATATCTTTATTTTGGTGTTCAAATACGGGTGATATAAATTGGGATCAATTTGAGATCCTTTTAATAGTTTCCATATTATCATTTAAGTTTTGGTATATTAATTTATATAATTAAGTATTAGGTATATGGTATTAAGTGAATGTCTTAAGATTTATGATATTGAAAAGAAATTAAAAATTTAATCCTAATCTTGAAACTTAGGAACTTAATTATAAATTTGCGTGAGTTTTTTTGGTTTAGTCTAGACACGTGCAATATGTGTGTTGTTAACTTCGAATCCTTATAGTATTTAATTATTTGAATAGACTGAATTTTATTTGGAAGTGCAACAAAGGAGGAAGGCTAAAGTTCCAAAGTGATTGTTCGATAAATTGAGGCAAGTGAATTTCTAAACTCTTGTTAAGTGTATGAAATGCGTGTATGTCCTTGTGGTATATGTTGGGAGTAACGGGATTGGTGATGGGTTGACTTGTCCACATTGATTAATTCTAATGATGAAAAGAATAGGGATAACAAAAGGCAATGTTATTAATTGTTTATGTCTGTTGTGTTGAGAAAGGGTTGAAGGCTTGTTGAATCATTGTTGATGTAACGTCATGCTTGTGTGGTTGTGAACTGTGTGATGTTATGAAAATGGTTATCTCCTCATTATATGTGTGAACTTGTCATCTGCATTATTCTGAGGCATTGGTTGTGACAAGTGTTATGTGCATTGAGAAAGAATGGGTACTTAAGAGGATGTACCATTTCGAGGGACGTATCGCGCGCCGCGATGGATACTTTATTTCGAGGGAGGTATCGCACGCCGCGATGGATACTATATTTCGAAGGACGTATCGTGCGCCGCGATGGTTACTATTATCGAGGGTCGTGTCGTGCGCCGCGACAGATGCATGGACAGATATGTCCCCCATGGGTCCCGGACTGAGAGACAGCGGGAGTGTATCACTAGGTCAGACATGCATCATTATACTTGACATTGCATTCCATTACATTGCACATACTTATCATTAGTGAACTTGATATTGTGTTTTGCTGATCAAGTGATTGCCTTTTTGCGGAACTTGTGATTGTTGAATACTGAGCTTGTTATTGAGGATATATAATTTGTTGAAGTGTTGTTGAGGATATGTAATTTGTTGAAGTGTGTTATTGAGGATATGTATATTTTTGAAAGTGTTGCTATTGAGGATATCTAATTTGTGTAAGTGTTGATGTTGAGGATATATAATTTGTTGAAGTGTGTTATTGAGGATATGTATATTTTTGAAAGTGTTGCTATTGAGGATATATAATTTGTGTAAGTGTTGATGTTGAGGATATATAATTTGTTAAAGTGTTGTTGTGGATGATATGTAATTTGTCTAAATGTTTTTGTAGAGTTACGTTCTATATAAACTGTGAGCTGTTAGGTTGGGCTGATGTTTATGCAGGTTGGAGTTGTGGAGGTTCGGTTGGGGGTGGTAGGAGTACCCGTATTTCATCCCCTTAGCTTGTGTTTAGAGGTTTACTTGCTGAGTACCGTGTGGTTTGGTACTCACCCCTTGCTTCTACAAATTTTTGTAGGTTACTAGCCCGGACTTTTATGATATATTTACTTCTTTTCCGAGTCTTCCTGGAGATTTTGTGAGGTAGTTGTTGGTCATCTCAGCATCCCTCCTTACTCTTGTTTATGATTTTGTTCTACTGTAGAAACAATATCATATGAGACTTATATTTTCTTTTGATTCGATTGTAATACTTTAGAGGCTTGTACACGTGACAACCAGGTTTTGGGGTATAATGTAAGTTGATAGTAAATTTTCCGCATTTTTATTGTAATAGTTGAGTTTTAGGCTTACTTGTCTTGGTGGGATAAGACAAGTGCCATCACGTCCATTTTTGGGTCGTGACAAAATGGTATCAGAGCCCCAGGTTCATAGGTCTCACGTGTGTACAAGTCGAGTCTAAATAGAGTCTCGATGATCGGTACGGAGACGTCTATACCTATCTTCGAGAGGCTATAATGACTTTTAGGAAATATCTTCACTTATTGGATCTCTATTGTGCGTACTTGGTCCTATTTTGATCCTTATCGCTTCACTCCATTCGCTCTCATTTATGTGATGACTCGTGCGTAGTTCCTTTTGTGAATCATTGGCATGTCGTTTATTGGTTTGATTTTAGATCTGGTATTAAGGTGTATCACATGTTCGTACAATTAGATTCAATGTTACATTCATATTTGAGAAACTAACTAGTTTGTTACTACGGTTGCTTGAGTTAAAACATTGTTATAAGGGATGCTTTAGTGGTGGATTGTTGGAATGATATTAAAACGTCAATTTATGGAGTGTATCTCGATGTTTCTAAATGAGAAATAGTTGAAGGGAATGGATAGATACCAGAATGAAAAACTTATGGGTAAGAAAAGTCTCAAAGAGTATACTTGTGTAAAGATAATTGAAGATTATAGTAAGAAAATATATAAAATTGGGTTAGTCCTTTGATTTTTGTTGGTATAACTGGATTTAAGGTGTCATATTGATGAAAAGGTTCACTTTGTGGTGATGACAAGAGCTAAACGAGCATAATGATAGTAAGCGTTTGTGATAAATTGAGATTGGGATGAGCTATATGACAAAGATAGTTTGTTAAATGGATTTTTGTATAGTAATGACAACTTGCGAGTATATAATGTTATGGTTTGCTATAGTTCGGTGAGTAGCCTGGTTGCAAGTAAAGTTATAGGAGGTGTTGAAACATCGCTCGAATAGAATTTAAAGAAGATAGAGTCATAATAAAAATAAAATAAAATTAGCTAATATAGTGTAGCCTTCGAAAAGAGGTGAGAGTAAGAATATTTTCTTTGATTGCAAGTGCTAAAGAGGTATATTCACATGGGTTGAGAATTGGATTTAGAGAGACATGATTTCATCCGTTTTTCATTGGTCATGGTAATAGTGTCACAGATTTATCAAGATTGGTCCAAAAAAAAAATCGAATAAGATTTGAGAAATGAGTGTATAGACGTTCAACTTGAGTGTGATGATAAGTTTATTCGTGGCTTTGAATTTCGTAATGAGTATGATTGAATTTTTAGCGAAATATATGATAAGGTCGATCGAGAGGCGACCAATGAGAAGCTAAGATATGTGAATTCATAAAATCTTTAAGATATGAATTAATGTTCATAGATAAAGGGAATGGGTTACACAGTTGGGTCCAAAACTCAAGTTTTTCATGGTGAATTTAGGTTTGTGGTAATGTGTTTTGTGGATGTATGAATAATTAAAGTAAGAATTGATCGATCGCATCAGGTATTGAGAATTTAAAATAACATGTGCAAGGTTAGGATCGTAGAGTTTGTTACTTTTAATTGTTAAAGGACCTAAGAAAGTATTTCTATCAAGGAATTGATTTACATTGTATGGGATGTTAGCCAACGAATAAGATTGGTAAGGTGGTTAGACAAGGAACAAGAGTGTGGTGTATATAAAAAATTAAGATATTCAGAATTTTTCGTCCTAAGAAGAATTTAAGAAAAGTGAAGGAATAAGACTCTCGTATAAGCCCTTGGTTGGTAGTTGGAGGATTTATTGATTTTTACCTATGACGTTAGATATGACTGTGAGATGAACTAGTCCTACAAAGACTTATTACAAGTTATTTATCGATTTTTCTAAAAAAATTGAGTTTTGGTTGGGTGACAAGAGACTATGTGTGGAATATTTTATGTTATTATGTGGAGTTAAGTTGTTCAATATGATAGGTAGCTTATTTATATTCAAAAATGTAGACCTACAATTCTACACGATTAATAATGATTTTGATGGGATTGAAATTGCTTTATTGATGGGACTATGTAGATTGTTATAATGTGTTAGATAGACATTTTATGGTGAGTAGAGGTAATGAGATTATAGTATACATTAATATTGGAGTGATCAAGGGTTTCTTTGAGTTATCGCATGAGGTAAATGATAATACAGATGGTGGTTGAAAATGGTATGTGAAAGTTTAGGTGAAGTTGACATTAAGTGTTTCTTTTTTTATTTTATCCTAAAGGAGAAATATAGATTTGAAATTAGTGTTATCGGTCTTGGGTGTGACTTACATCTATCACGGGACGCTTAAATGGAAAGATAAGAAACCATAGTTCAAAGTCTTGGAGACTACAATGTACTTGCTAAGGAGAATGTGATACTACTGACGGTGTGAAAGTAAGGTAAATGGTTGGTGTGGTTATGATATTTGTTAATACTAATTGTGTTGGCTTTGATAGAGTACTGTGAGAAGTATGCGGGGTTTGGAAAATCCAGCATGTGTAAAATTGTAATAGAGATCAACTGGTTGATTTTGGGTGTAAAAAAAAAAATTAAATAAAAAAAAAATAAATTGAGGGATGTAGTCAGATGAATGAAAATATTGATATGGGATTATGGAGAAAGTATCTAGTGTTATTCGACCTTGATTCCGTATAATCTTAAGTTGAACACCTACTTCGTTTCGGACATGATTTGGAGTATGATTCACTGCATATGCCCACATTTTTTTTTTACATCTATGGGTGAATTCCTAGTGGTGGATCGGATGTGCCGATCCTCTTATATTCTCTTGATAGGGTATGTTCTTTAAGCAGACTAGGTCACTTCAGTTATGACATATTTGATGTTGTTTGAAAAATTAGAAATATATCACTATTTTTATATGCACAACCTTGCTTATGGGAACTTACAAAAGAGCTTTCATGAATAGTTATGGTTATCCGACAGTGTTGTAAAACGTTCTGCATCCTAGCGTGTACCATTTGTAGGGTGATTATTTGATCTTGTTCTTCATTGGATTGGACATGTTTGATTATCCCTTGATGTGTATTCGATGTCTAAAGATCAGATTTTCATAGTTTAAGCTCATGAAAATATTAGGTTGTGACAAGGGAATCTTGATAAGGCCTATGATGGTTTGTGTAATAGGTGTATATGATCGTTGATCTAGGTTCACTTCAGATGGTAGTGGGTATGAATTCAGAACGTTATCCTTGTTATGTAAGAAAAGATTTGTTGTGATGATTGTGTTATGTTCCAGTGTGTTTCAGTTGAGATTGGGTTCATTGGTTGGTTTATGGCGTGATATGTAAATCTTCCGAAGTTTCATTCAAAACTTCAGTTCTTGGTAGTTTATATTTAATGGAATGTGCTAAAGATGAATTGATCACTTGGAGAGATGAACACGACTTTGAAAATCATACCTCAAGTTTTTGGTCGTGTTAGTTATTCTTCCTTCTCCTACTTTATGTTCGAGGACGAACATGATTTTTAGTGGTGGATAATGTAATGATCCTCTTAGTCGTTTTAGAAATTTTAACCAGCATTATTATATTAACCTTTTTAGTAGATTTTGTAAATAATTTATATGACTTATAAGAATGAGTGACATAATTTTTAGATTTAATAAAAGGATTATTTTTGTTGCTAAGAAAAAAAAAATCAAATAAATAAATAATAAAAAAATAATAATAAAAAAAAGGGCAAAGCGTGCCCTAAACTTATAAAAGCCTGACGGCTTATATGAGAAAAAAGAAGAAGAGAAGAACGATTTGAAAAAGAACAGAGAAGAAAAGAAAAGAAAGGGAGAAAAGAAAAAGGAAAAGGGAGGAGAAAAATCAATATTTTCATCTCAAGGCGTCAAGGTAATTATTTTCATCCTTTCTATTAAGTTCTTATGTAATTAGAAGTAGATTTTTAGATTAAAACGTGTATAATTTACACTAATATGTGAAACTAATTTTTAATTCTTTGTACATGTATGCATATGTTATTTAGCATAAATTTCACCTTAGTCATTAAGTAATTATGATCAATTGTTGATGATCATGAAACAATTATTGGGAACAGAGGTAAATAGACATGCAAGAAGCCTTCCGTATAAAAGTATTTCATGAAATATCTTTATTTTGGTGTTCAAATACGGGTGATATAAATTGGGATCAATTTGAGATCCTTTTAATAGTTTCCATATTATCATTTAAGTTTTGGTATATTAATTTATATAATTAAGTATTAGGTATATGGTATTAAGTGAATGTCTTAAGATTTATGATATTGAAAAGAAATTAAAAATTTAATCCTAATCTTGAAACTTAGGAACTTAATTATAAATTGGGTGAGTTTTTTTGGTTTAGTCTAGACACGTGCAATATGTGTGTTGTTAACTTCGAAACCTTATAGTATTTAATTATTTGAATAGACTGAATTTTATTTGGAAGTGCAACAAAGGAGGAAGGCTAAAGTTCCAAAGTGATTGTTCGATAAATTGAGGCAAGTGAATTTCTAAACTCTTGTTAAGTGTATGAAATGCGTGTATGTCCTTGTGGTATATGTTGGGAGTAACGGGATTGGTGATGGGTTGACTTGTCCACATTGATTAATTCTAATGATGAAAAGAATGGGGATAACAAAAGGCAATGTCATGAATTGTTTATGTCTGTTGTGTTGAGAAAGGGTTGAAGGCTTGTTGAATCATTGTTGATGTAACGTCATGCTTGTGTGGTTGTGAACTGTGTGATGTTATGAAAATGGTCATCTCCTCATTATATGTGTGAACTTGTCATCTGCATTATTCTGAGGCATTGGTTGTGACAAGTGTTATGTGCATTGAGAAAGAATGGGTACTTAAGAGGATGTACCATTTTGAGGGACGTATCGCGCGCCGCGATGGATACTATATTTCGAGGGACGTATCGCGCGCCGCGATGGATACTATATTTCGAGGGACGTATCGCGCGCCGCGATGGTTACTATTATCGAGGGTCGTGTCGTGCGCCGCGACAGATGCATGGACAGATATGTCCCCCATGGGTCCCGGAATGAGAGACAGCGGGTGTGTATCACTAGGTCAGAAATGCATCATTATACTTGACATTGCATTCCATTACATTGCACATACTTATCATTAGTGAACTTGATATTGTGTTTTGCTGATCTAGTGATTGCCTTTTTGCGGAACTTGTGATTGTTGAATACTGAGCTTGTTATTGAGGATATATAATTTGTTGAAGTGTTGTTGAGGATATGTAATTTGTTGAAGTGTGTTATTGAGGATATGTATATTTTTGAAAGTGTTGCTATTGTGGATATCTAATTTGTGTAAGTGTTGATGTTGAGGATATATAATTTGTTGAAGTGTGTTATTGAGGATATGTATATTTTTGAAAGTGTTGCTATTGAGGATATCTAATTTGTGTAAGTGTTGATGTTGAGGATATATAATTTGTTAAAGTGTTGTTGTGGAGGATATGTAATTTGTCTAAATGTTTTTGTTGAGTTACGTTCTATGTAAACTGTGAGCTGTTAGGTTGGGCTGATGTTTATGCAGGTTGGAGTTGTGGAGGTTCGGTTGGGGGTGGTAGGAGTACCCGTATTTCATCCCCTTAGCTTGTGCTTAGAGGTTTACTTGCTGAGTACCGTGTGGTTTGGTACTCACCCCTTGCTTCTACAAATTTTTGTAGGTTACTAGCCCGGACTTTTATGATATATTCACTTCTTTTCCGAGGCTTCCTGGAGATTTTGTGAGGTAGTTGTTGGTCATCTCAGCATCCCTCCTTACTCTTGTTTATGATTTTGTTCTACTCTAGAAACAATATCATATGAGACTTATATTTTCTTTTGGTTCGATTGTAATACTTTAGAGGCTTGTACACGTGACAACCAGGTTTTGGGGTAAAATGTAAGTTGATAGTAAATTTTCCGCATTTTTATTGTAATAGTTGAGTTTTAGGCTTACTTGTCTTGGTGGGATAAGACAAGTGCCATCACGTCCATTTTTGGGTCGTGACAGAAGATCCAGTCCAAGCTAGAAGCATTAGCTCACCCTGAATTTCCGATGTAATAAAGACTGGCTTGAATTACTGTTGAGTCGAAGAAGACGGCACGTTTGCTGCACTCCACAAATACAAAGAAGAAAACATAAAAGTAGGGGTCAGTACAAAGCACGGGTACTGAGTAGATATCATCGGCCAACTC
This sequence comes from Solanum peruvianum, assembly GCA_027705065.1. Lineage (NCBI taxonomy): Eukaryota > Viridiplantae > Streptophyta > Magnoliopsida > Solanales > Solanaceae > Solanum > Solanum peruvianum. Next base: position 6,616,198 of record JAKWJD010001756.1, on the reverse strand, counting down.
AAAATAGAAAACAATATATATTAAGCAATATCATAAAATCAACTATGATACTCAACATGTAGCAACAACAAGTACTATATCATTAACATTTACCGTCAAGTTCACACATGAGGACTCAAGCCTCAATACCATACTCATTTGGGAATTAGATTCATTAAAGTGAGTATATTAGCATCTTTCAAGATTCATTATGTTTATTCCCCTCGTGTCGGTACGTGACACTCCGATCCTCTATCTCTATCCTGGTACCGGAACGTGGCACCCGATCCATATACTATCCTGGTGTCGGAACGTGACACTCCGATCCTCATTCTATCCAGGTACCGGAACGTGGCACCCGATCCATATACTATCCTTGTGTCGGAACGTGACACTCCGATCCTCATTCTATCCTGGTGTCGGAACGTGACACTCCGATCCTCATTCTATCCTGGTACCGGAACGTGGCACCCGATCCTCTATCTCTATCCTGGTACCGGAACGTGGCACCCGATCCCCTAATCTCACCACTTTCGTTCATCAAGCCTTCTTTTATACCAAGGCATCATCATTAACAAAGTAGATTAGGGTTTCTTTTCAAGATTTGGGATTCAATAGCTTCATCATGCTTATTTATTAACAATTTCATATTCATATTCATGCAAGCATACAATTAAGCATATAACTAACACATATCATTCGCTATTAAGAGTTTACTACGAATAGTGTGAAAACCATAACCTACCTCCACCGAAGAATTGATCAAGCAAAAATTTTCCCTTAAGCTTTGCTATCCTCTTCGTTTTCTCTCTTTCTCGTTCAACTCCCTCTCTCTCTTGTTCTTTCTATTTTCTTATTCAAATCCTCTTTCTTTTACCCTAATTAGTATATAATTAAGTTTAAAAGATGGAAATAATAACCCACTAATTAACTTAAGGTCACCTCTTTTAACCCCCAAGTAATTAGACTTATAATCCTTAACCCTCTAACTTTATAATTAAAGTAGGAATAGTCCAAAACGTCCCTTAAAACGTGTAAAGAAATCCAACCCAGACTGGGATTACGCAACCTGTGACGGGCCGTCGTGCCTGCGACGGTCCGTCCTGCAGGTCGTCGCAAGGTTCAGAGACCCAAATTTCCACCAAGGGTCTATGACGGTCCGTCACGACTGTGACGGTCCGTCCTGCAAGTCCGTCACGAAGTTCAGAGAGTCGATTTTCAGTACCCAATTTTAGAATTTCTAAGTGTTTTGAAACGAGACCCTGCGACGGTCCGTCGTGACCATGACGGTCTGTCGTGGGTTCCGTCGTTTCCGCCAGTTTTCCAGAAATAAAATCTGCTGCTCAAAACGACTAAACAGGTCGTTACAATAGATACCAATTTACCCATCGTTCGTCCTCGAACGATCATAAGACGAAAAACAAGGGCGAGAAGGAGTACCTGAATCTTTAAACACATGTGGGTATCTTTCTTGCATATCTGCCTCCTTTTCCTAAGTGGCTTCTTCAACCGGTCGATTCTTCCATTGCACCTTGATGGATGCAATCTCCCTTGACCTCAACTTGCGAACTTCTCTATCTAAAATAGCAACAGGCTCCTCCTCATAAGACAAATTTTCATCAAGCAAAACTGAATCCCAACGGATACTGTAGTTTCCATCCCCAAGGTATCTCTTCAACATCTACACATGAAATACCGGATGCACTCCGAACAGCCCTGGAGGCAAGGCTAACTCATAAGCCACCTCCCCTACTCGTTTAAGTACTTCAAATGGTCCAATATACCTTAGACTAAGCTTATCTCTTTTCCCAAACCGCATCACCCCTTTCATGGGCGAAACCTTTAGCAAGACTTGCTCACCCTCCATAAACTCCAAGTCTCTAACCTTTCGATCTGCATATTCCTTTTGCCTACTTTGCGCCGCTAGAAGCTTTTCTTGAATAGATTTCACTTTCTCTATCAAATCCCTCAACAGATCAGTACCCCAAGGTCTAACCTCAAATGCATCAAACCACCCAATGGGAGACCTACATCTCCTACCGTACAATGCTTCAAATGGGGCCATATCAATGCTTGAGTGATAACTATTATTGTCTGAAAACTCCGCTAAGGGTAAGAAGTTATCCCAATGACCACCAAATTCTATCACACAAGCACGAAGCATATCCTCTAACACTTGAATCGTTCGCTCAGACTGACCATCGGTCTGAGGATGGAACGCGGTACTAAGGTCCAACCTAGTACCCAATTCCGCATGCAATGTTTTCCAAAACTTAGAAGTAAACTGTGTACCTCTATTTGATATGATGGATAGTGGAACCCCATGCAATCGAATGATTTCTGAGATATTGATCTTGGATAACTTCTTGGCATTGTAAGTCACCTTAACCGGAATAAAATGAGCAGACTTAGTTAACCTATCAACAATCATCCAAATAGAGTCGTACTTACCCATCGTCTTTGGAAGACCAACCACGAAGTCCATTGCGATTCTCTCCCACTTCCATTCAGGAATGGGCATTCTCTGAAGTGTTCCTCCGGGCCTCTAGTGTTCATACTTTACTTGTTGACAGTTTGGACATTTGGCAATGAAGTCAACAATATCGCACTTCATTCTACTCCACCAAAAGTGTTGCTTTAGGTCACGATACATCTTGGTTGCACCCGGATGTATAGAATACCTTGAACTATGAGCCTCTGTCAGAATAATGTTGATCAAATCATCGACGCGGGGTACACATACCCTTCCCTTAATCCTCAACACACCTTCCTCGTCAATTGTTGCTTCTTTAGCCTCCCCTTGCAACACTTTATCTCGAATCCGGATCAATTTCTCATCATTAAACTGCTTCCCCTTAATCTTGTCAAGGAAGGAAGATCTTGCCTCCACGCAAGCAAAAAATCCTCTCTTCTCATTAACTTCTAGTCTCATAAGGTCATTAGGCAGAATCTGAACTTCTCTAGCCAATGGGCGTCTAGAAGCTTGCAAGTGAGCTAAACTTCCCATGCTCCCCGCCTTTCTACTTAAAGCATCTGCCACAACATTCGCCTTCCCCGGATGATACAAAATAGTGATGTCGTAGTCCTTCAGTAGTTCCATCCATCTCCTCTGTCTCAAGTTCAAATCTTTCTGAGTAAAGACATACTGTAGGCTACGATGATCTGTGTATACTTCACACTTAACCCCATATAGATAGTGTCTCCATTGCTTTAATGCAAACACTACCGCAGCCAATTCCAAATCATGGGTCGGATAATTACGTTCATCCACCTTTAATTGTCTTGAAGCATAAGCAATCACATTCTTCTCTTGCATTAGCACTGCACCCAACCCAGAATAGGATGCATCACAATAAACAATGAAGTTATTACCCTCTACCGGCAAGGTGAGGATAGGTGCGGTAGTCAACAAAGTCTTGAGTTTCTGAAAGCTTTCTTCGCACTCATCCGACCATACAAATGGAACATTCTGCTTAGTCAAGTTCATCAATTGGGAAGAAATAGAAGAGAATCCCTTGACAAATCGGCGATAGTAGCTAGCTAACCCAACAAAGCTCCTTATTTCTGACACATTAGTGGGTCTTACCCAATTCTTCACTGTCTCAATTATAGAAGGATCTACCATCACTCCATCCTTAGAAACTACATGCCCAAGAAGGACACTGCATCTAGCCAAAACTCGCACTTAGAGAATTTGGCATAAAGCTTTTTCTCCCTTAACATTTCCAATACAATTCTCAAATGCTCCTCGTGTTCCTTCTTACTTTTAGAGTATATCAGTATATCATCAATAAATACGATCACAAAGAGATCCAAATATGGCTTAAAAATCCCATTCATCAAGCTCATGAAAGCAGCGGGGGCATTCGTATGACCAAAAGACATCACTACGAATTCATAATGCCCATACCGAGTTCGAAAAGCAGTCTTTGGCACATCTGTTGCCCGTATTTTCAATTGATGATAACCGGATCTCAAGTCAATCTTAGAGATGACACACGCACCTTGTAATTGATCGAACAAGTCATCAATGCGAGGAAGAGGATACTTGTTCTTAATAGTTACCTTGTTCAACTGCCGGTAGTCTATGCACATCCGAAAACTCCCATCCTTCTTCTTTACAAAAAAAACCGGAGCACCCCAAGGAGATGCACTTGGTCTAATGAAGCCTTTGCTCAACAACTCTTGAAGTTGAGCCTTTAACTCTCTTAACTCCGAGGGAGCCATTCTGTAATGGGGTATAGAAATGGGGCGAGTGCCCGGTTCAAGATCGATACAGAAATCAATATCCCTATCTGGTGGCATACCAGGAAGATCTGCAGGGAACACATCTAAAAACTCACGGACTACCGAAACCGACTCGATTGAGAGTACTTGAGTAGTGTCATCCTTGAGATGGGCCAAGAAAGCTAAACACCCTTTACTAACCATTTTCTTAGCACGAAGAAAGGACACGATACGCACCGGATTGGAAGTGTAGTCACCCTCCCACACTAACGGATCTGTCCCAGGCTTGGATAACGTCACAGTCTTAGCATTACAATCCAAGATCGCAAAATTCGGAGAAAGCCAAGTCATACCTAGAATTACATCAAAGTCAACCATTTCTAAGATAACCAAATCTACATAAGTGTTGCTCCCTACAAAGTTCACCAAACAAGACCTATATACCTTTTCAACTACCACAGACTCACCCACCGGAGTAGAAACACGAATAGGCATATCAAGTAATTCACAATGTAAATTTAGACCATTAGCAAATGAGGAAGATACATAAGAAAATGTGGATCCAGGATCAAACAATACAGAAGCCATGCAATCACAAACCAGAAGATTACCTGTGATAACAGCATCAGATGTCTCCACCTCCGATCTCCCAGGGAAAGCATAACAATGGGCCCTTTCGTTTGTTTGCCCGTTGCCCCTACCATGTTGTGATGTAGTGGCTCCACTTTGCCCATCACCTCGGCCGTTTTGGTGACCACCATTACCTCTACCACCACGTCCACCAGAATAACGGCCTCTACCATGACCACCTCTACCCCTAGCTATTGGGGGTCTATAACTCTGTTTTGGACAATATCTCTTAATATGTCCAATCTCCCCACATCCATAGCACTCTCTGGGTTCATGCATAGGTCTCTCAGAGAAGTATTGGCCGGTCTGAGGTGGACCCCCAACTACAGTCTGTAGTGAAGACTGAATTGGTCGGACTGAGTAACCTCCGGAACCCTGTCCTCTCGAGTAAGAACCATTAAACTCACCTCCCTTTCGAAACCTTTTTGATGTAGATGTCGAGGTGAAGTCATCGGGCTTCACTCCTTCCACCTCTACCACAAAATCTACCACTTCTTGGAAGGATTTTGCCGTAGCCTCTACCTGTAAGGCCGAAATCCGCAACTCTGACCTCAACCCCTTCACAAACCGGCGAATCCGCTCTTGTGGACTGAAACAAAGTTGAGTGGCATACCTGGATAATGCACGAAACTTAGCCTCATATGCATTGACCAACATCCTACCTTGCTCTAGGCTCAAGAACTCATCCCTTTTCCTATCCCTCAAAGTCCGGGGGATATACTTCTCCATAAACAAGCTAGAGAATGAGGCCCAAGTCATAGGTGGTGCCTCTGCTGGTTGACACTCAACATGTGACCGCCACCACATTTTGGCGTTCCCTTGAAACTGATAACTCACGAACTCAACACCAAACCGTTCTACTATACCCATTTTGTGTAGTAGCTCATGACAGTCAACCAGAAAATCGTAGGCATCCTCAGATTCAGCACCCTTGAAGACTGGAGGTTTCAATTTCAAGAACTTACTGAAAAGTTCATGTTGATCATTTGTCATTATGGCCCCCGTAGTCAGACGAGGAAACGTGCCTATCTCCAATGAGGCATCCATGCGGGGAGCCCCAATGGTGGCATGTCGTACCTCTGGAACCTGAGGCGCTGGTGCAGAAAACACTGGGGGTGTCTGGCCCTGATCAGATAACCCGCTAAGATAAGCCAGAACCTGATTTATCATCTCTGGGGTAGGTTGGGGTGGCATTTCCTCATTCTGCACTTGTTCATTCTCCCCTTCCTCACCCTCTCTTACTACCTCTTCAGTCGGTGGAGGAGTCACCGCCCTAGCATCAGATGGACTAGGTGCTCGTCCTCTTCCTCTAGAGGACGTCCTCCAACGACCTCTACCACGGCCTCTTGCCACTGCTCTTCCTCGAGCCACAGCCCCAGTGGCTGGCTCAGACGTTTCTTGTCTCGCTGCCGTTGATGCTGGCGCGGTTGTTGCTCTAGTTCTAACCATCTGCGAAATAGAGTGAAGATGGTCAGATACCAATTTGTATCACCTAGATACCAATTGGACCCTAGTAATAGCACGAAAGAAAGAAAGAAAGAATGGAATTTTCCTAAAGTCTTATAGCCTCTCAAAGAAAAGTAAAGGCGTCCCCCTACCGTTCCTTAAGACTCTACTACACTCGTTCTTGTGTGATGAGATCAATGAACCTAATGCTCTGATACCAAGTTTGTCACGACCCAAAACCGAGCCGCGACTGGCACCCACATTTACCCTCCTATGTTAGCAAACCAACCAATCTAACCCTTAACATTTCAATATAATATCGACAGAAAGTAATGCGAAAGACTTAACTCATTAATAAAATCAAATCAATAACTATTATTATCCCCAAAATCTGGAAGTCATCACCACAAGAACATCTATCATCAAATTACTAAACTAAGAATGTCTAAGAACAAAATAACTAAAAAGCTAGTCCATGCCGGAAGTTCAAGGCATCAAGACATGAAGAAGAAGATCCAGTCCAAGCTAGAAGCATTAGCTCACCCTGAATTTCCGATGTAGTAAAGACTGGCGTGAATTACTGTGTAGTCGAAGAAGACGGCACGTTTGCTGCACTCCACAAATACAAAGAAGAAAACATAAAAGTAGGGGTCAGTACAAAGCACGGGTACTGAGTAGATATCATTGGCCAACTCAAAATAGAAAACAATATATATTAAGCAATATCATAAAATCAACTATGATACTCAACATGTAGCAACAACAAGTACTATATAATTAACAATTACCGTCAAGTTCACACATGAGGACTCAAGCCTCAATACCATACTCATTTGGGAATTAGATTCATTAAAGTGAGTATATTAGCATCTTTCAAGATTCATTATGTTTATTCCCCTCGTGTCGGTACGTGACACTCCGATCCTCTATCTCTATCCTGGTACCGGAACGTGGCACTCGATCCATATACTATCCTGGTGTCGGAACGTGACACTCCGATCCTCATTCTATCCAGGTACCGGAACGTGGCACCCGATCCATATACTGTCCTGGTGTCGGAACGTGACACTCCGATCCTCATTCTATCCTGGTGTCGGAACGTGACACTCCGATCCTCATTCTATCCTGGTACCGGAACGTGGCACCCGATCCTCTATCTCTATCCTGGTACCGGAACGTGGCACCCGATCCCCTAATCTCACCACTTTCGTTCATCAAGCCTTCTTTTATACCAAGGCATCATCATTAACAAAGTAGATTAGGGTTTCTTTTCAAGATTTGGGATTCAATAGCTTCATCATGCTTATTTATTAACAATTTCATATTCATATTCATGCAAGCATACAATTAAGCATATAGAAGGGTTTACAATATTACTAACACATATCATTCGCTATTAAGAGTTTACTACGAATAGTGTGAAAACCATAACCTACCTCCACCGAAGAATTGATCAAGCAAGAATTTTCCCCAAAGCTTTGCTATCCTCTTCGTTTTCTCTCTTTCTCGTTCAACTCCCTCTCTCTCTTGTTCTATCTATTTTCTTATTCAAATCCTCTTTATTTTACCCTAATTAGTATATAATTAAGTTTAAAAGATGGCAATAATAAGCCACTAATTAACTTAAGGTCACCTCTTTTAACCCCCAAGTAATTAGAATTATAATCCTTAACCCTCTAACTTTATAATTAAAGTAGGAATAGTCCAAAACGTCCCTTAAAACGTGTAAAGAAATCCAACCCAGACTGGGATTACGCAACCTGTGACGGGCCGTCGTGCGTGGTCCGTCCTGCAGGTCGTCGCAAGGTTAAGAGACCCAAATTTCCACCAAGGGTCTGTGACGGTCCGTCACGACTGTGACGGTCCGTCCTGCATGTCCGTCACGAAGTTCAGAGAGTCGATTTTCAGTACCCAATTTCAGAATTTCTAAGTGTTTTGAAATGAGACCCTGCGACGGTCCGGCGTGACCATGACGGTCCGTCGTGGGTTCCGTCGTTTCCGCCAGTTTTCCAGAAATAAAATCTGCTGCTCAAAACGACTAAACAGGTCGTTACATCAACAGAGTATTTTTTTTTATTTATCTGATAAGTTTTTCCTTTTTAACACATTTTCATATTTAATAATATTTTCATTTAAATTATAATGAGATATTTATACCTACACGAGTACTTTTAGACATTTAAATTCACTTATTTGTTTTCAATTCGTCAAACCGCATAAACCCCCTTTCTTCTTCCTTAGACAAAAATTTTCACTTGTTGCAAGACTATTTTCTGCAGCAAGTGATTAATTATAAGAATGCATAAGTTTAATGTGGAGTTCTGAATGATGCTACTTCGCTTCTTCCTATTGTACTAATTCTCCCTCCGCCGACCCCTCCCAAAATCATAGGATTTCAATTCATCATGATGTTGTTTCTTTTTTTGCTTTGCAATAACATTTTTTGTATTTCAATTCAATCATTTATAACGCCTTGTCTTGTTAGGTATTAATAATAATGTAATGTGTTTCTTTTATCGTAAAATTGTCTGCTATGTACTAGATATATATGAAGGGTTTTATGTTTTGCCTACTTAAAAGATGTTGTATGTCATAGTTGAAGCAAGTCCTCTGAAGAAGTTACGGATGAAAAAACTTCTGCTAGGAAAATTATATGCACAGCGAAAGCATATCAGGATCTTTACTGCTTATATGCATAATACACAATCAATACCATTTATGCTAGAACAGATGAATTATGCTAGAACAGATAAATAAACTAAAAATTAATTCGATAAATACCTCTTGAAGTGTGAACGGATACCTTTAAGCGAATCTCCAACTTAAACGGATCTTCAAGCGAATCTACAAAATAGCTATGGTCTTCTACAGTGATCTCAAGTCACATCTGAACTCTCTCAATACTTGGATAGGCAAGTATCGAATAGAATACTAATTATATTTTTTTCAAGGTTCGGAGAATCCCTACATATAGAGATTTCATCCTAATCCAAAAAGGACTAGAAAACCTAGTTTTTTCCAGAAGACTCGAAAAATCCATATTATTTTTTCTTTTGGTATAAAAATAGAATTTTGAGTTCTTGTTAAATATGGGCACTATAGGGACCATAGAATTAATTACTGAGGTTTCCTATTATGGAAATAATTCCAAATAATTAATTTGAATTATTCTTACCATAGTAAGTTACAAATCTTTCCACTAGAAATTCGTGATTGTACTCCTCTATTTCGTAATTCCCCATTAAACACTTATGTAATTACCCATGTTAAGATATCAGATACTAATCAATAAATAAAATTACTGACGAATTTAACTTAATGATTAATATCCTTTAGAGCACTACTTCACTTATTTCATGTGTCGGATTTATAAATCCACTTGCAAGATTTGACACAATGAATAAGTTTCTCAAAAAGGCATATCAATCAATCTCTATAACGAGACATGAATTTTATCAACTAACTTATTGTTTCACCAATGTATATTATTATCATCCACCTTACCAGGCATATTGACCGATCTCATAATCTCACCTTTTCATAAATTAAAACGATATTTAATATATACAGATCATAATAGTTATATCAGTATTAAGAATATAAGTAAATTTAATAGTTTAGAGAATATATTTTTGTCTGTTAGTTTAAACTAACTATCTCTACTCGATCACATCCAATGCATACAAAATGTACAAGCACAAGAAGTTGGAACTATACTGTTCCCATAATCAGGACAAATGACATATAATCTTGTTCTACAATCGTACCCGATGAAATGTCCAATTTCCATCCTATATTGCGAACCAAAAGCTTTATACCTATAAGAACTTATCATTCATCATCTGTGTATAAGCTAAAAATCTACACACAAAATCATCTACTATATATGTAAATAGACACCATAAACGAATATCTGATCTATTGGATTTTAGCAAATATTTATTCTCTAATAAATATTATTTCTTAACACATGGTTAATAGTATATATCCAACAATCTCCCACTTAGACTTTTAACCATCACAATTATTATAATGTACTATATCCAAATGCATGGTTAATAGTATATACCCTAACAATCTCCCACTTAAGGGGCGTTTGGTGGGATGTATTAAAAGAAATAATCTATGTATTAGATGTGGTATAATTTAATACCGTGTTTTGTAGGAATGTTAAACTATGTATAACTAATCCATGGATTAGTTAATACATCCTACATGGTATTATGTGGTGTATTGCTATTACCTTCCATTTGGAGGTATTAGCTCTAATACCATAGACTATTCTAGGTAAAGACAAAAATACCCCTCAAATCCTTTTAATATTTAATTTATTTTTTTGATTTTATATTTTATATTTTATATTTATACTAATAAAGTTATTTAAATAAATTAGCTTACAACTTTTATTATTGAGATATAATTTTTTGTTTCTAAAATATGAATTACTTAATCTATTTATTATTAATATAAAATATTATAATCCGACTAATATGTTAATGTTGATGTATGAATTTAAGAACAATTCATAAGTAAAATATTGTCTCTTAATGAAAGTTCTTTACACATTACACAAGTAATCTAAAACAAGAGTGTGTGTATTTATATACACACAGACATCTCGAGTATAAAAATAGTTTAACTTATTTTTCTATATTAATTTTATATTTTTATTTTATTTTAATGATAAAGAGTTTTTTAAAATTTATTGATACAAAACAAAGTTCAATAAATTTTCTCTATAATCATTATAATTGTGTGACCTTTTGAGTTATTAACTCTAATTTATTAAGATGACAATTATTTACTCTCAAATAATTTAAGTGAGAAAATAATGAACATGACAATAAAAATTTTATTCTCCTAACTAGTTAAAAATGTTATAAAAAAATAATATTCTCCGTTAATTATCTACTTTTACTCAATTACATGAAATACAAAATCTCATAATAACTCTAGGGTATAATTGGAAAGGTTTTTTTAAAAAACATTTAAACCACACACAAAATTAGATAAGAAACAATGAACCAAACACTTGATAAAAATAATCCCTGCATTACTAATACCTGCATTGTTAATCCCTGCATTACTAATCTCTGTATTATTCATTTTTGTACCAAACGACCCCTTAGACTCTTAACTATGCATTTACAACTTTCGCAGGCATTCCATTATTTCCTATCGAAAGAAAATTTACCAAGCTATTTTTCATGTAATTTTTTCTAGTAGTGCTTCGTCGTAACAAATCAATTTTGTACTAGATCTTGAGAGACCTTATCATGAAACCTCCAAGAGTGTACTTTTCAGGGGTTCTATCATAAAAATTCTCTCATGCATACAAAACAACTCAAACTTCGTTATGATTCTCCCACTATGACTAAGTACTACTATTATAATCACACTTTCATGTTCTTGAGTTTTAGTATTTTCTTCAAAATCTTTCGATGATGAAATATTAACAACTTCTCATGAAGTGTTCTTTCAATTTGCTCAACATCACTCCCACAACTTGAGATAGTAGTTTTCTTATGTCTAGTAACATTTCTCTCACTACTTAAGTGCAATGGGACGTCAATTCTGACATACCTATTAGATGTTCTTGAGCGTATGAATTTACAATTGACGTATTTGTTATTTCTTTGTTCAATTCCCATAAAGATAATTTACTTCTTGGAACATGGTTTATTAAAATCATCATTTTCTAGAAATCGGAAAGTTGTGTTAACAATTGACTTATTTTCTTTTAGGACACTACAATAAACCTTGTTTCACTCTTTTACACATTCCGTTCCTAATTCTAATTTTTCTTATTCTCCCACTCAGCACATGTGATGGACAATCTTATATTTGAACATGTCACAAATTAGACTTACGCCAAATCCAACTAGTTCTATAGGTGCTCAAGGTACTTATATGAAAGAAATTGAATTCGGAATGTAATTATTAGAACCTATTCCAAAAAAAAAAACTAATAACGAGTCAATAATTAATCTCATCATCTTCATAAGCATCTAATTCTTTTCTCTTCTACACCAATCTATTATAGAGTGTCTAGAGTAGACAATTGAAAGACAATTACTCTACAAGATAAGTGACTTATGAGCTCTGCAGAGAGGTTTACGTCATTACAATCAGATTGTAATGACTTTATAAATTTTTCATGATGATACTTTCACGTGTTTTAAATATATTTTGAGTTTATCAAGACATTTAAACTTATAACATATGAAAAACTATATTCATATCAAGAGTAATTTTTTTGAAAACTGAAAATTTCAAATTGACCTCTTGCCCATGTGCTGATTTATTACACTAATCAGAATAGATTAATTATAACTTATCACTACCTCTTAAATACTTTTTAAGAGGAAAGGTCTCTTAGTCATTTTCTCTTTGAAACAAAACGTACATGTTGGTAGTAGGGTTGGGTGTTCTGTAGGTTTGGTTCGGTTCAAAAATATCGGTTTGATTTTTTGGTTTCCAATTTAGCCAAATATGAAACCAAATCAAATCGAAATAAATTCAATTTTGTTTGATTATTATAATTTTAGTTTGATTTATTTCGATTTGGTTTCTATTTAAACAAATTTAATACAAAAAATGATGAAGCGGCCATCGTGATAACTAGATATCAACTCAATCAGTAAAACATGAAAAATCCACAAGGGGTCGGCAAGATTGTCTTTTTTTTCCATTTCTTTGAATTTCTCGGCTGTTAGCCAGATAAAAAAAATTGCAAAGTAGTCATCATGACATACTAAAAATTCAGTCTCTAAGCAATAAAAGAACTTAAACATGGAAAAATCCAAAAGGGATCAACAAGATTTATCCCACTGTATTCTAATTTGGAGCATAAACGTATTGAGCATAACCGATCTCTAGCCAACAAGCAATAACATTAACAACTGGTCAAGAATAATAATAAAAAAACTATTAAAAGTCAAGACATATAACTCTAGAAAGTTCAACAAACTTGTGTCCATCACTAAAATAGAGTTAGTTTCAAACTAAAATCGATTTAGTTTCAAACTAAAATCATCATTATCTGGCTCATTGCAACTTGCATCAACAAAGAGATTTAGAAAATCAACAAAATATCGTTGCAACCTCTATCAAAAGTCAAGACAACAAAATTAGAAAGTTCAACAAACTTGTGTCCATCACTAAAATAGAGTTAGTTACAAACTAAAGTCATCATTATCTAGCTCATTGCAACTTACAGCAACAAAGAGAATTAGAAAACCGACAAAACACCCTTCCAACCTCTATAAAAAATCAAGACAACAACACTATAAAATTTAACAAACTTGTGTCCATCACTAAAATAGAGTTAGTTACAAACAAATGTCATCATTATCTGGCTCATTGCAACTTGCAGCAACAAAGAAATTTGGAGAAAAAAAAAACATCGTTGCAACCTCCATTGCAATAGCTCCCAAGTTTTAGCAGATAGCAACCAAGAAAATAACAAAACATTGATGGACCTAAGAGAAAATAGAACTCTTTAGACAAATGATCTACATTTCATAATAGAATATATAAAATGTAACGACCTGTTTAGTCGTTTTGAGCGGCAAATTTTATTTCTGGAAAACTGGCTGAGACGACGGACCCCACGACGGACCGTCATGGGCACGACGGACCGTCGAGGGGGTCTCGTTTCAAAACACTTAGAAATTCTGAAATTTGGGTACTGAAATCGACTCTCTGAACTTCGTGACGACATGGCAGGACGGACCGTCGTGGGCACGACGGACCGTCACAGACTCTTCAAGGAAATTGAGTCTCTGAACTGTGTGACGGAGCAGCAGGACGGACCGTCGCAGGCACGACGGGCCGTCACAGACTGTGTAATCCCAGGCTGGGCAGGATTTCTTTAAATGTTTTAAGGCACGTTTTTGACTATTCCTGCTTTAATTATAAAGTTAGTGGGTTAATATTAATAAGTCTAACTACTTGGGGGTTAAAAGAGGTAACCTTGAATTAATTAGTGGGTTATTATTGTCATCTTTTATACTTAATTATATGCTAATTAGGGTAAAAAAAAGAGGGTTTGAATAAGAAAAATAGAAAGAACAAGAGAGAGAGGGAGAATCGAACGAGGAAGAGAGAAACAAAGCTTAGGAAATTGCTTTCTTGATCACTAATCTTCGGTGGAGGTAGGTTATGGTTTTTATGTTATTCGTAGTAAACTCTTAATAGCGAATGATATGTGTTGGTAATATTATCTCATCTTCTATATGCTTAATTGTATGCTTGCATGAATGTGACTATATAATTGTGATAAAATAAGCATGATGAAGCTATTGAATCCCAAATCTTGAAAAAAACCCTAATCTCTTAGTTAATGATGATGCCTTGGTATAAGAGAAGGCTTGATGAACTAAAGTGATGAGAATGATGATGCCTTGGTATAAGAGAAGGCTTGATGAGTTGATAGAATGAGATTAGGCGATCGGAGTGTCACGTTCCGACACATAGAATTAAGGGATCGGGTGTCACGAACCGACACGTAGATTTAGGGGATCGGGTGTCACGAACCGACAGTAGATTTAGGGGATCGGGTGTCACAAACCGACATGTAGATTTAGGGGATCAGGTGTCACGAACCGACACGTAGATTTAGGGGATCGGGTGTCACGAACCGACACGTAGAATTAGGGGATCGGAGTGTCACGTTTCGACACATAGTAGTAGGGGATCGGAGTGTCACGTACCGACACAAGAGGAATAAAGATAATGAGGGAGCGGAGTGTCACGTACCGACACAAAAGAAATAAAGATAATGAATCTTGAAAGATGCTAATATACTCAATCTAATGAACCTAATTCCCAAATGAGTATGGTATTGAGGCTTGAGTCCTCATGTGTGAACTTGGAAGTACTTATTAATGATTATAGAACTTGTTGTTGCTACATGTTGAGTATTGTAGTTGATTTTATAATATAACTTGATATATACAGTTCTCTATTTTGAGTTGGCCGATGATATCTACTCAGTACCCGTGTTTTGTACTGACCCCTACTTTTATGTTTTTCTTCCTTGTTATTTGTGGAGTGCAGCAAAAGGACCGTCGTCTTCAACTCAATCGCAATTCTAGCCAGTCTTTGTCAGGGTTAGCTAGTGCTTCTAGCTTGGACTGGATCTTCTTCCTCATGTCTTGATGCCTTGAAGTTTTGGCATGGACTAGCTTTTACTTGTTTTAGCTTCTTAGAATACTCTTAGTTTAGTAATTTGATCATAGATGTTCTTGTGGTGATGACTTCCAGATTTTGGGAAATAATAGTTGTTGAATCTTAGAAGTTATTGAATTAGTTTTTATTAATGAGTTTAAGTCTTCCGCTTTACTTTCTGTTGATATTACATTGAAATGTTAGGGTTTAGATTGGTTGGTTCGCTCACATAGGAGGGTAAGTGTGGGTGCCAGTCGCGGCTCGGTTTTGGGTCGTGACAAACTTGGTATCAGAGCATTAGGTTCGTTGGTCTCATCACACAAGAACGAGTCTAGTAGAGTCTTAAGGAACGGTAGGGGGACACCTTTACTTTTCTTTGAGAGGCTATAATACTTTAGGAAAATTCCATTCTTTCTTTCTTTCTTTCGTGCTATTACTTGGATCCAATTGGTATCTAGGTGATACAAATTGGTATCTGACCATCTTCACTCTATTTCGCAGATGGTTAGAACTAGAGCAACGACAGCGCCAACACTAACACCGGCAAGACAAGATGCGTCTGAGCAAGCCACTGGGGCTGTAGCTTGGAGAGGAACAGTGGCAAGAGGCCGTGGTAGAGGTCATGGGAGGACGTACTCTAGAGGAAGAGGACAAGCACCTAGCCCATCTGGTACCAGGGCGGTGACTCCTCCACCGACTGAGGAAGTAGCAATAGAGGGTGAGGAAGGGGAGAATGAACAAGTGCAAAATGAGGAATTTCCCCCCCAACCTACCCCAGAGATGATCAATCAGGTTCTTGCTTATCTTAGCGGGTTATCTGATCAGGGTCAGGCACCTCCAGTGTTTTCTGCACCAACACCTCCGGTTTCAGAGTTACGACATGCCGCTGCTGGGGCTCCCCGCATGGATGTCTCATTGGAAATAGGCATGTTTCCTCGTCTGACTACAGGGCCTATAATGACAAATGAGCAGCATGAATTTTTCAGTAAGTTCTTAAAATTGAAACCTCCAGTCTTCAAGGGTGCTGAATTTGAGGATGCCTACGATTTTCTGGTTGACTGTCATGAGCTACTACACAAGATGGGTATAGTAGAACGGTTTGGTGTTGAGTTTGTGACTTATCAGTTTCAAGGGAACGCCAAAATGTGGTGGCGGTCACACGTTGAGTGTCAACCAACAGAGGCACCACCTATGACTTGGGCCTCATTCTCTAGCTTGTTTATGGAGAATATATCCCCCGAACTTTTAGGGATAGGAAAAGAGATGAGTTCTTGAGCCTGGAGCAAGGTAGGATGTTGGTTACGGCATATGAGCCTAAGTTTCGTGCATTATCCAGGTATGCCACCCAACTTTGTTTCAGTCTACAAGAGCGGATTCGCCATTTCGTGAAGGGGTTGAGGTCGGAATTGCGGATTTCAGCCTTACAGGTAGCGGCTACGGCAAAATCCTTTCAAGAAGTGGTAGACTTTGTGGTAGAGGTGGAAGGAGTAAAGCCAGATGACTTCACCATGGCGTCGACATCAAAAAGGTTTCGAAAGGGAGGTGAGTTTAATGGTTCTTACTCTAGAGGACAGGGTTCCGGAGGTTACTCAGTTCGACCAATTCAGTCTTCACTACAAACTGTAGTTGGGGGTCCACCTCAGACCGGTCAACACTTCTCTGAGAGACCTATGCTTGACTCTAGAGAGTGTTATGGATGTGGGGTGACTGAACATATTAGGAGGAATTGTCCAAAACAGAGTTATAGACCCCCAACAGCTAGAGGTTGAGGTTGTTATGGTAGAGGCCGTTATTCTTGAGGATGCGGTGGTCGAGGTAATGGTGGTCACCAAAACGGCCGGGATGATGGGCAAACTGGAGCCACTACATCACAACATGGTAGGGGAAACGGACATACAGGCGATAGGGCCCATTGTTACGCTTTCCCTGGGAGATCTAAAGCGGAGGCATCTGATGCTGTTATCACAGGTAATCTTTTGATTTGTGATTGCATGGCTTCTGTATTGTTAGATCCTGGATCCACATTTTCTTATGTATGTTCCTCATTTGCTAATGGTCTAAATTTACATTGTGAATTACTTGACATGCCTATTCATGTTTCTACTCCGGTGGGTGAGTCTGTGATAGTTGAAAAAGTATATAGGTCTTGTTTGGTGACTTTTGTGGGGAGCAACACTTATGTAGATTTGGTTATCTTAGAAATGGTTGACTTTGATGTAATTCTGGGTATGACTTGGCTTTCTCCGAATTTTGCGATCTTGGATTGTAATGCTAAAACTGTGACGTTAGCCAAGCCTGGGACATATCTGTTAGTGTGGGAGGGCGACTACACTTCCACTCCGTTGCGTATCATCTCCTTCCTTCGTGCTAAGAAAATGGTTAGTAAAGGGTGTTTAGCTTTCTTGGCACATCTCAGGGATGACAATACCCAAGTACCTTCAATCGAAACGGTTTTGGTAGTCCGTGAGTTTCTAGATGTGTTCCCTGCAGATATTCCTGGTATGCCACCGGATAGATATATTGATTTTGCATCGATCTGGAACCGGGTACTCGCCCCATTTCTATACCCCCTTATAGAATGGCTCGCGCGGAATTAAGAGAGTTAAAGACTCAACTTCAAGAGTTGTTGAGTAAAGGCTTCATTAGACCAAGTGCATCTCCTTGGGGTGCTCCGGTGTTATTTGTGAAGAAGAAGGATGGGAGTTTTCGGATGTGGATAGACTATAGACAACTGAATAAGGTAACTATTAAGAACAAGTATCCTCTTCCTCGCATTGAGACTTGTTCGATCAGTTACAAGGTGCTTGTGTCTTCTCTAAGATCGACTTGAGTTCGGTTATCATCAATTGAAAATACGGGCAACGGATGTGCCAAAGACATCCTTTCGAACCAGGTATGGGCATTACGAATTTGTAGTGATGTCTTTTTGTCTTACGAATGCCCCTGTTGCGTTCATGAATTTGATGAACGGGATTTTTAAGCCATGTCTGGATCTCTTTGTGATCGTATTTATTGATGATATACTGATATACTCTAAAAGTAAGAAGGAACATGAGGAGCATTTGAGAATTGTATTGGAAATGTTGAGGGAGAAAAAGCTTTATGCCAAGTTCTCTAAGTGTGAGTTTTGGCTAGATGCAGTGTCCTTCTTGGGGCACGTGGTTTCTAAGGATGGAGTGATGGTGGCTCCTTCTAAGATTGAGACAGTGAAGAATTGGGTAAGACCTACTAATGTGTCAGAAATAAGGAGCTTTGTTGGTTTAGCTAGCTATTATCATCGATTTGTCAAGGGATTCTCTTCCATTGCTTCCCAATTGACGAACTTGACTAAGCAGAATGTTCCATTTGTATGGTCGGACGAATTTGAGGAAAGCTTTCAGAAGCTCAAGACTTTGTTGACTACTGCACCAATTCTCACCTTGCCCGTGGAAGGTAAGAATTTCATTGTTTATTGTGATGCATCCTATTCGGGCTTGGGTGCAGTGCTAATGCATGAGAAGAATGTGATTGCTTATGCTTCAAGACAATTAAAAGTGCATGAACGTAACTATCAAACTCATGATTTGGAATTGGCCGCGGTAGTGTTTGCATTAAAGCAATGGAGGCACTATTTATATGGGGTTAAGTGTGATGTCTATACGGATCATCGTAGTCTACAGTATGTCTTTACTCAGAAAGATTTGAACTTGAGACAGAGGAGATGGATGGAACTACTTAAGGACTACGACATCACTATCTTGTATCATCCGGGAAAAGCGAATGTTGTGGCGGATGCTTTAAGTAGAAAGGCGGGAAGCATGGGAAGTCTAGCTCACTCGCAAGTTTCTAGACGCCCATTGGCTAGAGAGGTTCAGATTCTAGCTAATGACCTTATGAGGTTAGAAGTAAATGAGAAGGGAGGATTGTTAGCTTGTGTGGAGGCAAGATCTTCCTTCCTTGACAAGATTAAGGGAAAGCAGTTTAATGATGAGAAATTGATCCGGATCCGAGATAAAGTATTGCAAGGAGAGGCTAAAGAAGCAACAATCGATGAGGAAGGTATTTTGAGGATTAAGGGAAGGGTATGTGTACCCCGCGTCGATGATTTGATCAACACTATTCTGACAGAGGCTCATAGTTCAAGGTATTCTATACACCCTGGTGCAACCAAGATGTATCGTGACCTAAAGCAACACTTTTGGTGGAGTAGAATGAAGCGTGATATTGTTGATTTTATTGCCAAATGTCCAAACTGTCATCAAGTAAAGTATGAACACCAGAGGCCCGGAGGAACACTTCAGAGAATGCCCATTCCGAAATGGAAATGGGAGAGAATTGCAATGGATTTCGTGGTTGGTCTTCCAAAGACAATGGGTAAGTATGACTCTATTTGAGTGATTGTTGATAGGTTAACTAAGTCTGCTCATTTCATTCCGGTCAAGGTGACTTACAATGCAGAGAAGTTAGCCAAACTTTACATCTCAGAGATTGTTCGATTGCATGGAGTTCCGCTCTCCATCATATAAGATAGAGGTACGCAGTTTACTTCTAAGTTTTGGAAAACATTACATGCGGAGTTGGGTACTAGGTTGGACCTTAGTACTGCGTTCCATCCTAAGACCGATGGTCAGTCTGAACGAACGATTCAAGTGTTGGAGGATATGCTTCGTGCTTGTGTGATAGAATTTGGTGGCCATTGGGATAGCTTCTTACCCTTAGCGGAGTTTTCATACAACAATAGCTATCACTCAATTATTGATATGGCTCCATTTGAAGCACTGTATAGGAGGAGATGTAGGTCTCATATTGGGTGGTTTGATGCATTTGAGGTTAGACCTTGGGGTACTGACCTTTTGAGGGATTCAATAGAAAAGGTGAAATCTATTCAAGAAAAGCTTTTAGCGGCGCAAACTAGGCAAAAGGAATATGCAGATCAAAAGGTTAGAGACTTGGAGTTTATGGAGGGTGAGAACGTCTTACTGAAGGTGTCGCCTATGAAAGGGGTGATGCGGTTTGGAAAAAGAGGTAAACTAAGCCCAAGGTATATTGGTCCCTTTGAAGTTCTTAAGCGAGTAGGGGAGGTGGTTTATGAGTTCGCCTTGCTTCCAGGGCTGTCCGGAGTGCATCCGGTATTTCATGTGTCTATGTTGAAAAGATACCATGGGGATGGAAACTACATTATCCGTTGGGATTCAGTTTTGCTTGATGAGAATTTGTCTTATGAGGAGGAACCTATTGCTATTTTAGATAGAGAAGTCCGCAAGTTGAGGTCGAGGGAGATTGCATCCATCAAAGTTGAATGGAAGAATCGACCGCTTGAAGAGGCTACTTGGGAGAAGGAGGCTGATATGCGAGAAAGATACCCACACCTGTTTACAGATTCAGGTACTCCTTCTCGTCCTTGTTTTCCTTCCTGTGATCGTTCGAGGACGAACGATGGGTAAATTGGTATCTATTGTAATGACCTGTTTAGTCGTTTTGAGCAGCAAATTTTATTTCTGGAAAACTGGCTGAGACGACGGACCCCATGACGGACCGTCATGGGCACGACGGACCGTCGAGGGGTCTCGTTTCAAAACACTTAGAAATTATGAAATTTGGGTACTGAAATCGACTCTCTGAACTTCGTGACGACATGGCAGGACGGACCGTTGTGGGCACGACGGACCGTCACAAACTCTTCAAGGAAATTGAGTCTCTGAACTCTGTGACGGAGCAGCAGGACGGACCGTCACAGGCACGACGGGCCGTCACAGACTGCGTAATCCCAGGCTGGGTCGGATTTCTTTAAATTATTTAAGGGACGTTTTTGACTATTCCCTCTTTAATTATAAAGTTAGTGGGTTAATATTAACAAGTCTAATTACTTGGGGGTTAAAAGAGGTAACCTTGAATTAATTAGTGGGTTATCATTGTCATCTTTTATACTTAATTATATGCTAATTAGGGTAAAAGAAAGAGGGTTTGAATAAGAAAAATAGAAAGAACAAGAGAGAGAGGGAGAATCGAACGAGGAAGAGAGAAACAAAGCTTGGGAAATTGCTTGCTTGATCACTAATCTTCGGTGGAGGTAGGTTATGGTTTTTATGTTATTCGTAGTAAACTGTTAATAGCGAATGATATGTGTTGGTAATATTATCTCATCTTCTATATGCTTAATTGTATGCTTGCATGAATGTGAGTATATAATTGTGATAAAATAAGCATGATGAAGCTATTGAATCCCAAATCTTGAAAAAAACCCTAATCTCTTTGTTAATGATGATTCCTTGGTATAAGAGAAGGCTTGATTAACTAAAGTAATGAGAATTATGATGCCTTGGTATAAGAGAAGGCTTGATGAGTTGATAGAATGAGATTAAAGGATCGGAGTGTCACGTTCCGACACATAGAATTAATGGATCGGGTGTCACAAACCGACACGTAGATTTAGGGGATCGGGTGTCACGAATCGACCATAGATTTAGGGGATTGGGTGTCACGAACCGACACGTAGATTTAGGGTATCGGGTGTCACGAACCGACACGTAGATTTAAGGGATCGGGTGTCACGAACCGAAACGTAGAATTAGTGGATCGGAGTGTCTCGTTCCGACACATAGTAGTAGGGGATCGGAGTGTCACGTACCGACATAAGAGGAATAAAGATAATGAGGGAGCGGAGTGTCACGTACCGACACAAAAGAAATAAAGATAATGAATCTTGAAAGATGCTAATATAGTCAATCTAATGAACCTGATTCCCGAATGAGTATGGTATTGAGGCTTGAGTCCTCATGTGCGAACTTGGCAGTACTTATTAATGATTATAGAACTTGTTGTTGCTATATGTTGAGTATTGTAGTTGATTTTATAATATTACTTGATATATATTGTTCTCTATTTTCAGTTGGCCGATGATATCTACTCAGTACCCGTGTTTTGTACTGACCCCTACTTTTATGTTTTTCTTCCTTGTTATTTGTGGAGTGCAGCAAAAGAACCGTCGCCTTCAACTCAATCGCAATTCCAGCCAGTCTTCGTCACATCGGATCTTCAGGGTGAGCTAATGCTTCTATCTTGGAATGGATCTTCTTCCTCATGTCTTGATGCCTTGAAGTTCCGGCATGGACTAGCTTTTACTTGTTTTAGCTTCTTAGAATACTCTTAGTTTAGTAATTTGATCATAGATGTTCTTGTGGTGATGACTTCCAGATTTTTGGAAATAATAGTTGTTGAATCTTAGAAGTTATTGAATTAGTTTTTATTAATGAGTTTAAGTCTTCCGCATTACTTTCTATTTATATTACATTGAAATGTTAGGGTTTAGATTGGTTGGTTCGCTCACATAGGAGGGTAAGTGTGGGTGCCAGTCGCAGCTCGATTTTGGGTCGTGACATAAAACTATAAAGCAAGTTATATGAATAAGTTCTTTACTTACACGTTACAACACATCACAAGTTGATAGTTGAACTTACAAGCTGCAACTATATATCAATTATACTAGCTTCAGTTCCACTACAAGTTAAATCTAAAAAAATATGAAAGAATTTGTTAGTTGTTAAGAAACACAAGTAACAAAATTATTTTCAATATAGTTAATACAAATATCAAATTCTTACCATGTTCAAGTTGTTCAAGATACTCTAAATATTCCTCAATATTTATTTGAAAAGGCTCAATTCTAATTCAATCTTGAACACAAATAAGGTATTGCACAATTTTAGGAGTTAATGAACTCCTAAAGGGATCAAGAACACGACCTCCTGTGCTGAATGTACATTCTGATGCGACACTTAGAATGGGAATGGCAAACACAATCACGAATCATCTCTCCGAGAATAGGAAATCTCAGCTAATTAACTTTCCACCACATTAATATATCAAAGTCATCACTATCTAGCTCAATATCTTTAGCAAGACATCTTTTCAATTCTAATTTATTACATGAACTTTCACTAACTTCTTTACGTTTCTCAAATTGTTGTTTCGTTCTCATTCTTTCTCTATTTACAAAGTTGCCACAATCACTCACACTAGATATACTTGATGAATTATCAGATGAAGTGGGTGAAGATGGTTCATGTAAAGAGCTTTTTAGGGATTTCATGACATAATACTTAAACAATTTGTTCATGTATTTTTCACTTCTGAACATAGCTTTTCCCCAACTTCTTTTTCAAACATATCCACAATTGAAAATAGAACATAATCAAGCTTGTTACAGGGATGCAATAGATGAAATAAAGATCATCTTATTCGTTTTTGTGGTTCACCCCAATACTTTTTGAACTGCTCATTCATACTTTCTGCCATTTCTTTCAAATTACAATCTTCATTTGCCATCATCTCTTTCAAAATAAGATTAAGTTCAGCAATTTCAACAAAGTGAGTATTTCTAGTGACATAATTAGAACTCGAGACTCTACCACTGACCTCACATTTTTTAAGTCAACACTTGAAAGAATATTTGCAGTAGTTCCATATTCGACACTAGTTTCATCTTCAACACTAGTTCCATCTTCAACACTAGTTCCATCTTTGTTTTCAGAAGAATCAGAACCAATGGTACGAAGATGATTCAAGTACCCAATATTATAAAAACTATATCTTTCAAATGCAAGCTCAAAATATTGTGTTATATCAAGCATCGAATATGTAGAGTTCCACCTAGTAGGAACATCTAAACATAATGATTTCTTACAAGTTATTAATTCACATTCACAACATTCTTTAAACTTTCTAAGTCTTGCGGGAGATTGTTTAATGTATTTCACGACTTGTCTCACTAGCTTGACAAACTTACCAATTTCCTTCAACCCATCTTGCACAATAAAATTAAGGATATGTGTCATACACCTCACATGAAGATGGTCACCATCCATTATATTAGTTCCCCAATAGCTAAATTTTTAAGACATTTCTTTCACGGTAACATCATTAGAACTAGCATTATCAGCTGTAATAGTAAACACATTATCCAAACACCATTTAAGCAAACAATTAGTAATTCAAGTTGCCATATCCACGCACTTATGACTAGAAATAGGACAAAAATTTATCATTCTTTTATGCAAAATTCAATTTCTATCTATAAAGTGGGATGTCAAACACATGTAGTTTATTTTTTGTATCGAGGTCTAAGTATTTGTTGTAAGACAAACTCTTGGACGTGCTTCTTTGAAAACCTTCTTCAAAAGTTTTTTTTTCTTCGAGGTATAGTTCATAACAATCTCTCATCATAGTTCTATGAGAAGGAATATGAAATTGAGGCATTGTAACTCTCATGATTTTTGTAAAACCCTCTTCTCAACAAAACTAAATGATAGCTCGTCAATAATTATCATTTTGGTTAAATATTTCCTACTTTGTGCTTGGTCAAATTTTCAAGTGCTAATTACCCCTTCCTTTGCTCCCGTTGAAGATGGTAGAAAATTAATTAGATTTTGACCTTTATCTAAGGTGTAACGAGGAAATTTAGGACATGTTCTCATATGAGTATTTGTTGATGATGTACCATTCGATGATGTAGAAGTTGCATAAGGTTTTGCACAATACTTGCATTTGGTTTTACTAGCTCCATTTTCATCGGTGAACTTTTCAAAATGCTTCCAACAATTAGCTCTAGGTTTTATGATTTTTCTTTTATTTGAAGTATCAACATCAACTTCAACCTCACTGGAAGATGAGGTGTAAGGTATGCTCTCATTTGAAGCTCAACTTTCTCTTCCCTTACATCCACTTGTGTCATCTATAAAATGGTGAAACAAATAACAAAAACAACAATTAACAAATACACATTTATTAAAAAAGCAACAATGTCATTTTTTTTACACTTTATATTTACTGCTGACTTTACTTTAGAAAAAAATCTACACATCTGCTATTTAATACTAAAAATGGTTATTGGTTCAAGCCTCACAATAGCCCTCAGCTTTGTTACATGGAAACAAGCAATTTTCACAGAAGCAAAAGAAAAAGCAAAAGAAAAAGCACAAGAAACAACTATAGGATCAGCATATGAGAGTTCACAGATGACTGATGAGAGTTTAGAGACGATTTGACCAACTTACATTATGAGTAACGACAAACGAGAGTTGAGAGTTGAGAGATGAGTGAGAGTGGCGAACTGACAATAAGACAGAAGTGGCAGGCTGTGGCAACTAGCATATGTTATGAGTCAGCGTCTCGAACTCTCGGCGACCAGCTGCGGCGTTAGCATATCTGCGTGGCTGTGTTATTGACTTACTTAGAATTGAGAGTCGACCGCTGACCGCGTTATATCGTATCAGTTATAACGATTCACATATGTAATGTTACTTATCAATTAAGAGATTTATCAATTGATCATAGATTGATTTGCGTAGTTGAGTTAGGAATTTGGATAGTTGGGCTGACTGCTAAAAATAATAGGAATTTGGGTAGTTGAGCTGTCCGCTGAGAATAATAAGATGAAACGACTGGGAGGGAGTGGGATGGGGTAACAATTTGTCACGACCCAAAACCGAGCCGCGAGTGGCACCCACACTTATTCTACTATGTGAGCGAACCAACCAATCTAAACCCAAACATATTGAACAAAATACAATGCGGAAGACTTAAACTCATTAATGAAAATCAATTCAATAACTTCTAAAAACTCAACATCTATTATTACTCCCAAAATCTGGAAGTCATCATCGCAAGAACATCTATCCTCAAATTACTAATCTAAGAGTATCTAAGAAGCTAAAATAAGTAAAAAGCTAGTCCATGCCGGAAGTTCATCCATGAGGACTCAAGCCTCCATACCATACTCATTTGGGAATTAGGTTCATTAGATTGAGTATATTAACATCTTTCAAGATTCATTATCTTTATTCCTCGTGTGTCGGTACGTGACACTCCGCTCCATATACTATCCTGGTGTCGGAACGTGACACTCCGATCCATATTCTATCCTGGTGTCGGAACGTGACACTCCGATCCATAATCTATCCTGGTGCCGGAACGTGGCACTCCGATCTCCTAATTCTATGTGTCGGTTCGTGACACCCGATCCCCTAATTCTACGTGTCGGTTCGTGACACCCGATCCCCTAATTCTACGTGTACGTTCGTGACACCCGCTCCACTAATCTCATTCTATCAATTCATCACAATAAACAATGAAGTTCTTACCCTCTACTGGCAAGGTAAGGATAGGTGCAGTAGTCAGCAAGGTCTTGAGTTTCTGAAAGCTTTCCTCACATTCATCTGACCATACAAATGGAACATTCTGCTTAGTCAAGTTCGTAAATTGGGAAGCAATAGAAGAGAATCCCTTGACAAATCGACGGTATTATCTAGCTAAACCAACAAAGCTCCTTATTTCTGACGCATTAGTACGTCTTACCCAATTCCTCACTGTTTCAATCTTAGAAGGATCCATCATCACACCATCCTTAGAAACCACGTGCCCCAAGAAGGACACTAATTCTAACCAAAACTCACACTTGGAGAACTTGGCATACAGCCTTTTCTCCCTTAATACTTCCAACACAATCCTCAAATGCTCCTCATGTTCCTTCTTACTCTTGGAGTATATCAGTATATCATCAATAAATACGATCACAAAGAGATCCAGATATGGCTTAAAAATCACGTTCATCAAGCTCATGAAAGCAGCAGGGGCATTCGTAAGACCAAAAGACATTACTACAAATTCGTAATGCCCATACCTAGTTCGAAAAGCAGTCTTTGGCACATCCGTTGCCCGTATTTTCAATCGATGATAACCGGATCTCAAGTCAATCTTAGAGAAGACACAAGCACCTTGTAACTGATCGAACAAGTCATCAATGCGAGGAATGGGGTACTTGTTCTTAATAGTTACCTTGTTCAACTGCCGGTAGTCTATGCACATCCGAAAACTCCCATCCTTCTTCTTCACAAATAATACCGGAGCACCCCAAGGGGATGCACTTGGTCTAATGAAGCCTTTGCTTAACAACTCTTGAAGTTAGGCCTTTAACTCTCTTAACTCAGCGGGAGCCATTCGATAAGGGGGTATAGAAATGGGGCGATTACCCGGTTCCAGATCAATGCAAAAATCAATATCTCTATCCGGTGGCATACCAGGAAGATCTGCAGGGAATACATCCAGAAACTCACGGACTACCGAAACCGACTCAATTGAAGGTACTTGGGTAGTGTCATCCCTGAGATGTGCCAAGAAAGATAAACACCCCTTACTAACCATTCTCTTAGCACGAAGAAAGGAGATGATACGAACCGGAGTGGAAGTGTAGTTGCCCTCCCACACTAACGGATCTATCCCAGGCTTGGCTAACGTCACAGTTTTAGCATTACAATCCAAGATCGCAAAATTCGGAGAAATCCAAGTCATACCCAGAATTACATCAAAATCAACCATTTTTAAGATAACCAAGTCTACATAAGTACTGCTCCCCACAAAAGTCACCAGACAAGACCTATATACTTTTTCAACTATCACAGACTCACCCACCGGAGTAGAAACACGAATAGGCATGTCAAGCGATTCACAATGTAAATTAAGACCAGTAGCAAATGAGGAAGATACATATGAAAATGTGGAGCAAGGATAAAATAATACAGAAGCCATGCAATCCCAAACCAAAAGATTACCTATGATAACAACATCAGATGTCTCCGCTTCAGATCTCCCAGGGAAAGCGTAACAATGGGCCCTATCGCCTGTCTGTCTGTTGCCCCTAACATGTTGTGCTGTAGAGGCTCTAGTTTGCCCATCACCCTTGCCGTTTTGGTGACCACCATTACCTCGACCACCACGTCCTCCAGAATGACGGCCTCTTCCATGACCACCTCTACCTCTGACTATTGGGGGTCTGTAACTCTGTTTTGGACAATACCTCTTAATATGTCCAGTCTCCCCACATCCATAACACTCTCTGGATTCAAGCATAGGTCTCTCAGAGAAGTGTTGACCGGTTTGAGGTGGACGCCCAACTACAGTCTGTAGTGAAGACTGAATTGGTTGGACTGAGTAACCTCCTGAACCCTGTCCTCTAGAGTAAGAACCATTAAACTCACCTCCCTTTCGAAACCATTTTTATGTCAATGCCATGGTGAAGTCATCTGGCTTCACTCCTTCCACCTCTATCACGAAGTCTACCACTTCTTGAAAGGATTTTGCCGTAGCCGCTACCTGTAAGGCTGAAATCCGTAATTCTGACCTCAACCCCTTCACAAAATGGCGAATCCGCTCTTGTGGACTGAAACAAAGTTGGGTGGGATACCTGGATAATGCACGAAACTTAGCCTCATATGGAGTAACCGACATCCTACCTTGCTCTAGGGTCAAGAACTCATCTCTTTTCCTATCCCTCAAAGTCCGGGGATATACTTCTCCATAAACAAGCTAGAGAATGATGCCCAAGTCATAGGTGGTGCCTCTGTTGGTTGACACTCAACATGTGACCGCCACCACATTTTGGCGTTCCCTTGAAACTGATAAGTCACAAACTCTACACCAAACCGTTCTACTATACCCATCTTGTGTAGTAGCTCATGACAGTCAACCACAAAATCGTAGGCATCCTCAGATTCAGCACCCTTGAAGACTCGAGGTTTCAATTTCAAGAACTTACTGAAAAGTTCATGCTGATCACTTGTCATTATAGGCCCTGTAGTCAAACGAGGAAACGTGCCTATTTACAATGAGGCATCCATGAGGGGAGCCACGGTAGCTGCATGTTGTACCTCCGGAACCTGAGGTGCAGGTGCAGAAAATACTGGAGGTGTCTGGCCCTGATCAGATAACCCGCTAAGATAAGCAAGAACCTGATTAATCATCTGTGGGGTAGGTTGAGGTGGTAATTCCTCATTATGCACTTGTTCATTCTCCCCTTCCTCACCCTCTCTTATCACTTCCTCAGTCGGTGGATGAGTCACCGCCCTAGTACTAGTTGGGCTAGGTGCTTGTCCTCTTCCTCTAGAGGACGTCCTCCCGCGACCTCTACCACTGCCTCTTACCACTGCTCCTCTCCGAGCTACAGCCCCAGTGGTGTGCTCAGACGCATCTTGTCTTGTCGGTGTTGGTGTTGGCGCAATCGTTGCTCTAGTTCTAACCATCTGCGAAATAGAGTGAAGATGGTCAGATACCAATTTGTATCACCTATATACCAATTGGATCCAATTAATAGCACGAAAGAAAGAATGAAAGAATGGAATTTTCCTAAAGTCTTATAGCCTCTCAAGGAAAAGTAAAGGCGTCCCCCTACCGTTCCTTAAGACTCTACTAGACTCGTTCTTGTGTGATGAGACCAACGAACCTAATGCTCTGATACCAAGTTTGTCAAGGGATTCTCTTCTATTGCTTCCCAATTGACGAACTTGACTAAGCAGAATGTTCCATTTGTATGGTCGGATGAATGTGAGGAAAGCTTTCAGAAACTCAAGACCTTGCTGACTACTGCACCTATCCTTACCTTGCCAGTAGAGGGTAACAACTTCATTGTTTATTGTGATGCATCCTATTCTTGTTTGGGTGCAATGCTAATGCAAGAGAAGAATGTAACTGCTTATGCTTCGAGGCAATTAAAGGTGCACGAACGCAATTACCCGACCCATGATTTGGAATTGGCCGCGGTAGTATTTGCATTAAAGCAATGGAGGCACTATCTGTATGGGGTTAAGTGTGAAGTCTATTCGGATCATCGTAGCCTAAAGTATGTCTTTACTCAGAAAGATTTGAATTTGAGACAGAGGAGATGGATGGAACTACTCAAGGACTATGATGTTACCATCTTGTACCACCCAGGAAAGGCAAATGTTGTGGCAGACGCCTTAAGTAGAAAAGCAGGGAGCATGGGTAGTTTAGCCCACTTACAAGTTTCTAGACGCCCATTGGCTAGAGAGGTTCAGACCCTGGCTAATGACTTCATGAGGCTAGAAGTAAATGAGAAGGGAGGATTTTTGGCCTGTGTGGAGGCAAGATCTTCTTTTCTTGACAAGATCAAGGGAAAACAGTTTGATGACGAGAAACTAAGTCGAATTCGGGATATGGTGTTGCGAGGAGAGGCTAAAGAAGCAATAATTGATGAGGAAGGTGTTTTGATGATTAAGGGAAGGGTATGTGTGCCCCGTGTGGATGATTTGATCCACACTATTCTTACAGAGGCTCATAGTTCCGGATATTCAATACATCCTGGTGCAACCAAGATGTACCGTGATAGTTACCTTGTTCAACTGCCGGTAGTCTATGCACATCCGAGAACTCCCATCCTTCTTCTTCACAAATAATAACGGAGCACCCCAAGGGGATACACTTGGTCTAATGAAGCCTTTGCTTAACAACTCTTGAAGTTGGGCCTTTAACTCTCTTAACTCAGCGGGAGCCATTCTTTAAGGTGGTATAGAAATGGGGCAAGTACCCGGTTCCAGATCAATGCAAAAATCAATATCTCTATCCGGTGGCATACCAGGAAGATCTGCAGGGAACACATCCAGAAACTCACGGACTACCGAAACCGACTCAATTGAAGGTACTTGGGTAGTGTCATCCCTGAGATGTGCCAAGAAAGCTATACACCCCTTACTAACCATTCTCTTAGCACGAAGAAAGGAGATGATACGAACCGGAGTGGAAGTGTAGTCGCCCTCCAACACTAACGGATCTGTCCCAGGCTTGGCTAACGTCACAGTTTTAGCATTACAATCCAAGATCGGAAAATTTGGAGAAAGCCAAGTCATACCCAGAATTACATCAAAATCAACAATTTCTAAGATAACCAAGTCTACATAAGTACTGCTCCCCACAAAAGTCACCAGACAAGACCTATATACTTTTTCAACTATCACAGACTCACCCACCGGAGTAGAAACACGAATAGGCATGTCAAGCAATTCACAATGTAAATTAAGACCAATAGCAAATGAGGAAGATACATATGAAAATGTGGATCCAGGATCAAATAATACAGAATCCATGCAATCACAAACCAAAAAATTACCTGTGATAACAACCTCAGATGTCTCCGCTTCAGATCTCCCAGGGAAAGCGTAACAATGGGCCCTATCGCCTGTGTGTCTGTTGCCCCTACCATGTTGTGTTGTAGTGGCTCCAGTTTTCCCATCACCCCAGCCGTTTTGGTGACCACCATTACCTTGACCACCACGTCCTCCAGAATGACGGCCTCTCCATGACCACCTCTACCTCTGACTATTGGGGGTCTGTAACTCTGTTTTGGAGAATACCTCTTAATATGTCAAGTCTCCCCACATCCATAACACTCTCTGGAGTCAAGCATAGGTCTCTCAGAGAAGTGTTGACCGGTCTGAGGTGGACGCCCAACTACAGTCTGTAGTGAAGACTGAATTGGTCGGACTGAGTGACCTCCTGAACCCTGTCCTCTAGAGTAAGAACCATTAAACTCACCTCCCTTTCGAAACCTTTTTTATGTCGATGCCATGGTGAAGTCATCTGGCTTCACTCCTTCCACCTTTATCACGAAGTCTACCACTTCTTGAAAGGATTTTGCCGTAGCCGCTACCTGTAAGGATAAAATCCGCAATTCTGACCTCAACCCCTTCACAAAACGGCGAATCCGCTCTTGTGGACTGAAACAAAGTTGGGTGGCATACCTGGATAATGCACGAAACTTAGCCTCATATGCAGTAACCGACATCCT
The DNA here is from genome assembly GCA_027705065.1 of Solanum peruvianum. Lineage (NCBI taxonomy): Eukaryota > Viridiplantae > Streptophyta > Magnoliopsida > Solanales > Solanaceae > Solanum > Solanum peruvianum. The sequence continues at coordinate 6,584,136 of JAKWJD010001756.1, read as the reverse complement.
ACCTTGCTCTAGGCTCAAGAACTCATCTCTTTTCCTATCCCTCAAAGTCCGGAGGATATACTTCTCCATAAACAAGCTAGAGAATGTTGCCCAAGTCATAGGTGGTGCCTCTGTTGGTTGACACTCAACATGTGACCGCCACCACATTATGGCGTTCCCTTGAAACTGATAAGTCACAAACTCAACACCAAACCGTTCTACTATACCCATCTTGTGTAGTAGCTCATGACAGTCAACCAGAAAATCGTGGGCATCCTCAGATTCAGCACCCTTGAAGACTGGAGGTTTCAATTTCAAGAACTTACTGAAAAGTTCATGCTGATCACTTGTCATTATAGGCATTGTAGTCAAACGAGGAAATGTGCCTATTTCCAATGAGGCATCCATGCGGGGAGCCGCGGTAGCTGCATGTTGTACCTCCGGAACCTGCGGTGCTGGTGCATAAAACACTGGAGGTGTCTGGCCCTGATCAGATAACCCACTAAGATAAGCAAGAACCTTATTAATCATCTCTGGGGTAGGTTGGAGTGGTAATTCCTCATTCTGCACTTGTTCATTCTCCCCTTCCTCACCCTCTCTTATCACTTCCTCAGTCGGTGGATGAGTCACCGCCCTAGTACTAGTTGGGCTAGGTGCTTGTCCTCTTTCTCTAGAGGACGTCCTCCCGCGACCTCTACCACGGCCTCTTACCACTGCTCCTCTCCGAGCTACAACCCTAGTGGCTTGCTCAGACGCATCTTGTCTTGCCGGTGTTGGTGTTGGCGCAATCGTTGCTCTAGAATAAAATAAAAATCTAGTTCATGCCGGAACTTCAAGGCATCAAGACATGAGGAAGAAGATCCAGTCCAACCTAGAAGCATTAGCTCACCCTGAAATCCGGTGTAGTGAAGACTGGCTAGAGTTGCGGTTGAGTTGAAGACGACGGCACGTTTGCTGCACTCCACAAATAACAAAGAAAGAAACATACACGTAGGGGTCAGTACAAAACACAAGTAGGGTCAGTTGAGTAGGTATCACTGGCCAACTCAAAATAGAAAACAGTATATATCAGAATCATAAATCAACTACAATACTCAACATGTAGCAACAACAAGTACTATAATCATTAATAAGTACCGTCAAGTTCACCCATGAGGACTCAAGCCTCAATACCATACTCATTTGGGAATTAGGTTCATTAGATTGAGTATATTAACATCTTTCAAGATTCATTATCTTTATTCCTCTTGTGTCGGTACGTGACACTCCGCTCCCCTACTACTATGTGTCGGAACGTGACACTCCGATCCCCTAATTCTACGTGTCGGTTCGTGACACCCGATCCCCTAATGCTACGTGTCGGTTCGTGACACCAGATCCCCTAATTCTACGTGTCGTTCGTGACACTCGATCCCCTAATTCTATGTGTCGTAACGTGACACTCCGATCCCCTAATTCTACGTGTCGGAACGTGACATTCTGATCCCCTAATTCTACATGTCGGTTCGTGACACCCGATCCCCTAATTCTATGTGTCGGAACGTGACACTCCGATCCCCTAATTCTACTTGTCGGTTCGTGACACCCGCTCCACTAATCTCATTCTATCAATTCATCAATCCTTCTTTTATACCAAGGCATCATCAATCTCATTACTTTAGTTCGTCAAGCCTTCTTTTATACCAAGGCATCATCAATTTCATTACTTTTGTTCGTCAAGCCTTCTTTTATACAAAGGCATCATCATTAACAAAGTAAATTTAGGATTCAAGATTCAATAGCATCATCATGCTTATTTATCACAATCATATAATCACATCATGTAAGCACACAATTAAGCATATAGAAGGTTTTATAATACTACCCATCACATATCATTCGCTATTAAGAGTTTACTACGAATAGCATAAAAACCATAACCTACCTCCACCGAAGATTCGTGATCAAGCAAGCAATTTCCCAAAGCTTTGTTATCCTCTTCGTTCCTCTCTCTCTTGATCGATTCTCTGTCCCTCTCCTTGTTCTTTCTATTTTTCTTATTCAAACCCTCTTTCTTTTACCCTAATTAGCATATAATTAAGTATAAAAGATGAGGAATTAATCCACTAGTTAACTCAAGGTTATATCTTTTAACCCCCAAGTAATTGACTTATTAATATTAACCCACTAAATTTATAATTATAGCAGGAATAGTCCAAAACGCCCCTTAAAATATGTAACAGAAATCCGACCCAGTCTGGGATTACGCAACCTGTGACGGTCTGTCGTGCTTGCGACGGTCCGTCCTGCAGATCCGTCACAAAGTTCAGAGACTAATTTTCTGTGGAAAATGTGTGACGGTCCGTCGTGCCCACGACGGTCCGTCCTGCCATTCCGTCGTGAAGTTCAGAGAGTCAATTTCAGTACCCAAATTTCAGAATTCTAAGTGTTTTGGAACGAGACCCCCTCGATGGTCCGTCGTGCCCATGACGGTCCGTCGTGGAGACCGTCGAATCGGACATTTTTTCCAGAAATAAAATATGCTGCTCAAAACGACTAAACAGGTCGTTACACAATTATATATATATATATATATATATATATATATATATAATATATATATATATATATATATATATATATATATATATATATATATATATATATAATTTTGGTTTTTCGGTTAACCGAATTTTCAAATGTTAACACAAAAAATCAAATCTGAAAACCGAAATGTAAAAATTGAGTCGTCGAAATCAACCGAAATAATCAAAAAATGAAAATCGAATTTAAAAATAAATTGGTTCGACCAATTTTTTTTGATTTGAACCATATAATGCTCAGCCCTAGTTGGTAGTGGCTTCGCTTTCAATAAACAGTTATGTTCACCCATTAACCAACCTCAAAATTATATTAGGAATAAATGACTTAGACCCTAATGTACAGATAAGCCTCGTTCAATTTAAAAGACATTTTCCTTTATCAAACAGATTAGTATAATTTGATTATCTCGTACTTATAAAATAATCATGCATCAATATACCAGAAGAGATAAAATATTTATCAAATTAAATGCTAGAAGAGTTACATATATATATATATATATTCATATCTTATCTGGTTAGAAACTGAAAAAAATTATTCTAACATAAGGTACATATACAATACGTTCATTAAAATAATATCTTATCTCTACCAAAAGAAAATCTTAAGTAGTACTAACTGGTGTGTAAAGTCTTTTGAGAATATGAGAGACAATACTTTAAATAGATCATAATATTCTCGAATAGTCAATTGTTGGGATTGGAGAACTACTCATGCAATACACATGTAGAATGACCGATTATTCTCTCTGTAAACTTATACAAACCTAATTCAGTTGGAGAATCTACTGTTAGTTTAAGTCAAGTGAAATTCCTCTAGCTACATTGATCCAATCTGTATCATTTAGTTTAGGAGAGTTAATATAGATTTACAAAACTAGACAATTACATACATAGTGACTTGTATCAATTTCATTCGTTAGGGAGGAAGGTCTAAGCCACCACATAAAGCAAATACTTCACTACTATTTAATCAATTATGACCAAAAAAAATCATATAACGATCCAAAAAAAAATATAATTTCTTTCTAGGTCGTTCTTATAAATTTACCAAATTTCAGATCAATCAGAGTTCTTCTTTTTCGAATTTCAAAACTATGAACAATTTGGTTGAAAACGTTGTTTGGTCATAATAGAATTTAACATTTTTCCGCTCAGTAATTCTTATCATATATCATCATTTTGTGAAATAGATAAATAAATTAATAATAAAGAAAAAAATTCTAAAATTCCAAAAGGAAAGAATGTTTATGTATACATTGAATATTAAAATTCAAAGCACACCTTTTAGATATCTATGCATCTTGAACAATAAATTTTGATGAAAAATGACTACTCATGTAACATATATGTATGGTGTCATATATTGACTTCAACAAATTTAGAATAAAAGCCAACTCAGATGGTGAGTATATGTTAGTTTAAGTCAAGTGAATATCATTATCCCTAGATCCATTGATCTAATCTAATATTATTCAGTTTAAAAGACGCAATAGAGATAATCAAAACAAGAGATTAAATTTTAATGACTTGTATTAATTTCATCCGTTGTGGAGGGAGTTCTAAGTCAACACATGAACTTAATACTTAACAAAAATTTAGTCATCAAGACTGTAGAGAACAAACTCTATCACCACTATATCATATTCGGATAATTTTTTCGGTAAAATTAATTTTTCAAGATACAAAAATTATCTAAAAATATCATCTGAACGATCTCAAATTACCAAATCACTGCATAACAATGAGTATTTCAAATTTGATCGTTTCTGATGAACTTATCAAATTTCTGATCAATTGGAGTTCAAAAATAATATTTATCTCCCAATCTATGATCAAATTCAGATTCAAACGATTTAAGGAAAAATGAATAGATCTACATCCTTATCATATATCAATTTATATTAACTCATCATGTACCACATATAACATAAATAAAATCAATATAAAGGATGTCATTCATCAAAATTACAATTTAATTCCAATGAACATCTTTAACACCATTTCAACGATCTCAAAATAATTATAACCACATAGCAATGAGTACTTCTTACTAGGTCGTCATCAATGAACGTAACAAATTTTAGATCAATTGGAATCTTTAATGAATTTTTATTTCCAAAACTATGACCAAACTCAAATTCAAATGATTGAAGCATCTTTAGGAATTATTACAACATGACCTACATTCTTATCATATATCAATTATCGTTAAATAACTATGTACAATCATATTCCAAATTTAACGTAAACACAATTGATATAAGGAATGTTCTTATCATACTCAAATCAAATTTAATATAACAAACTACCTAAACCCATCTAAATGATTTTCGTTGGCACCATCAAATTTCAAATCGACCAAAGACCATAAAATTCATGACCACATAAACTATGACCAAATTTAAAAAATTAATCGTTTAAATGTAGTTTTAGACTAAAATAACTTGATTCAAAATTTCATTCTCTTCTAATAATTATTTCATGAGCATAAGACATACGTCGTGTATTGTCTTTTGGCTAAGGCATACAACTAACTTCCTTACAATAAATTATTCTCGTAATTAATGCACCTGAGAATCCAAGATATTATATTTCTTTCTTTAAGATCGGTGAAAATATTTCCTATCTTTTCTCACGAATTAATTAGACATAACTAGCATCTTAAGGTAAATCTCCATTAAAAAAAATTCATCACTAGTATTTTCTAAGAACAATTTATACATAATACATAAAAAATATTCTAATGACTCAAATAAATAAATCATGTTATTAAATATATTTGTTAATCATAGTTCTCAAAATCATGTATTACTATTCTCACACATATATATACCATAGATTTATATATTTATATGAAAAATTGTATAACTATGCCCATTTAATTCAAAGAAATTGATTCCTCTTCAATCAAAAATATCAGCACGTGAAACTACACTTCATCAATAATTTGACCACATTTACTGTATGCCCAATCACTGGGAAAAACTAATAGATACAACGGCTATAATTGTTGCTACCGACCCATACGACATTGCACTTAACAATTAACAAGTTACAACCACTAGTAAAACATAACTTAATAAAAAAAAGATTAATAATGTTACTTATTGTCACTTCCTTATTGTTTTCTAGTTCAGCTAACAAGATAATGCTTTAAAAAATATAACAAGAAACTCTTGGGTCAAGTAAATCTATTCCACTTTATAGAAATATTCACTGCCACCGTCAATTCTTTCTTCTTCCTTTTTTTTTCCAGATAATCAGCCTTTATTTTTAAAAAACCTCACATGAGCTCTTCAACAAAGCTAACAGAATCAATTTAGTATCACGGTAGGCGGCATCTTTATAGCAGACTCATCGACTTCTTTACATGAAAGATACACAATCGTATATATTTCAATCTAGGCTATATCGACTTCTTTACATGAAAGATACACAATCGTACATATAGATTTCAATCTAGGCTATCTATATAGATGTTAGCAAGGCTCTTGATGCCAATTGTTGGGAAAACTATATACACAGCAGAAGCATATCAGGATTTTTACTGCTTACATGAATAATAGACAATCAATACTATTTATGCTAGAACACATTAATCATGCTAGAACACGTAAATAAACTAAAACTTAATTCGATAAATACCTTTTGAAGCGTGAGCGGATACCTTCAAGCGAATCTCTAAGTTAAATGGATCTTCAAACGAATCTACAAGATAGCTATGATCTTCTAAAGTGATCCCAAGTCACATTTGAATTATCTCAATACTTGGATAGGCAAGTATCGAATAGAATACTAATTATCTTTTTTCTAGGTTAGGAGAATCCCTATATATAGAGATTTCTTCCTAATAAAAAAGGACTAGAAAATCTAGTTTTTCTAGAAGACTAGAAAATCCATATTATTCTTCCTTTTTGTATAGAAATAAGATTCTGAATTCTAGTTAAATATGGGTGTAATCATTTAAAATTTATTAAATATAAATTTATTAAATGATTCGGATTATATTGAATTCATAAATATATTAATCCAAATAAATATTGTGGATTGATATAATTGAGTTAAATATTTAAGTCCAATAAATATGGATTTAATTAAAGTCTAAATTAATTGATTTGGGCTACATTTGATGAACCCAATTTGTTAAACCCAATCTCATCTCATTCTAGAGCCCATCTTGGCGCCACGTGTGCAGATGATGTGGCATGCCAAGTCAAATAAGAAAACCAATAGAATCATGACATGTGTCAAAGATGACAAGCCCGCTCTATCAAGCCCAAATGCCATGTCACTTCAATCTGATTGGCTGAATGGAATCCTATTCCAATCGCAACTCCTCTATTATAAAATTATAAATAGGGGTCCTCATAATTCAGAAAGGAGAGAGAAAATTCTAAACAAGAAGCTAGAGAAGCTCTGTGGTACAAACACAATTTAATTATCTACAAAGCTACAAGTTTAAGAATTCAAGCATTCAAGTTCAAGAACGATCTAGATCAAGACCACCGAATTCAAGAACAAGCTCGAAGCCCTTGAGTTCAGATAAAAGTCAAGATCGAGATAAAGTTCAAGTTCAAGTTCATCATAGATTCAAGAACAAGCTTTAAAGCCCTTGAATTTATATTTGAAAAGGCGAATTCAGAGGAATTATAGAGATTGTAACACTTGCATTTGAAATAATAAAATTGATTGTTGCTCTAATTTTCCGTTCTTGATTATTGTTTTCTGGATGAGAATTTTATTGTCTACAAATTCTGGCACGCCCAGTGGGACAATCTCTACCTCTCATCTCAACTTTTCATACGTCAAAGAATATCAAGATGACTTCCATGAACAACAACTCTCGATCAACATCCTCTAAGGTCACTAGCTCCAAGTTCTCTACTGAAGTTGAAGACATCCTTGGAGTTACCTTTGGAAGTTTTGGAGTTGTTACGAGAAGCAAGGTTGCTACACTAGGGCAACAAACGCTTCAAGTGTCGTCTGCATCGACCCCTGTTTTTGGGTCTTCGACTCCAAAAGGAGCAAGTTCCTCCCAAATTCTCTAGAAGGAGGAAGTAGTGTTGCTGAAAAGATCAAGAAGACATTGGCTCTACTTGAGAAATCTGGTTCCAAGAACTCTACCACAAGGGAGAACTGTGATTCAACTTGTGAATCATCTCCACGTATATCGCATAATGTGAGTCCACTAAAAATTAAAATACGCGACAATCCATGTTATACTCCTGCATCTCCAATGATCATGCAAACGATGGTGACTGCTTCTTCTTCTCCTGAGGAACAACTCACAAATCTGACGAAGTTGGTTGAAGGATTGACAAAGCATGTACAACACCAAGAATCTCAAATTGACAAGTTGATGGACAGGATAGAAGGACTTTTAGATGGAGATGCGAGCCATGCACCTGGAAAGAGCATTGAAGTTTAAGAAATCGAAGATCCTTCTAAGAAAGCCCCGTTTGTTAAAGAGATGCCAGTTTCTTCTGAAGGAATGATCCCACTCGATCGCTTGAAGGAGTTTATTGAAGGCACTATCAAAGATAAGTATGAAGTCTCCACCAAGTCTTCTCATATGTATGCTAATCCATACACTGCTAGGAATGATAACTTTAAAATGCCTGCTGGTTATCAACCTCCCAAATTTCAACAATTTGAGGGAAAAGGAAATCCAAAACAACATGTCGCTCACTTCGTGGAGACATGTAATAATGCTGGAACATATGGAGACTATCTTTTCAAACAGTTTGTTCGCTCTCTAAAAGGAAATGCCTTTGATTGGTACACGGATCTCGAACCTAACTCTATTGATAGTTGCGAGCAACTAGAACATGAGTTTCTCAATCGCTTCTATAGCACAAGGTGAAAAGTGAGCATGGTAGAACTCATGAATACTCGCCAAAGGAAGGATGAACCAGTCATAGATTTCATAAATCGATGGAGGAACGCGAGCCTAAATTGCAAGGACAGGCTTAGTGAAGCTTCTGCAATCGAAATGTGTATTCAAGGAATGCACTGGGAGCTTCTTTACATCTTGCAAGGAATAAAACCAAAATCTTTCGAGGATTTAGCTACTCCTGCTCATGATATGGAGTTGAGTATGACATATGCCAGAAAAGATATGACTATTGTTCATGATCCTCGCAAAGGAAGGGACAGACAGGAACCCAAGAGATGGAGCAAGTTTGAGCCCAAAAATGACAACAAAGAATCCATGAGTGTAAATGTGTCACCCGCAAAGTTCGTCATGAATGAGGGCGTAAAACAAAATGTGAGAACGACTTTCCAAGCACGTTCAAATCAAAAGTCGACGCTAAGGGAGATGCAAGGAAAAAAGTATCCCTTCTTGGATTCTGACATTTCTGAAATTTTTGATGAATTGCTTGAGTTAAAGCTCATTGACTTGCCAGAGATGAAGCGACCCGATGAAGCTGGAAAAATTGATGACCCAAATTATTGCAAGTATCATAGACTTGTGAGTCATCCTCTTGAAAAATGTTTTGTCTTTAAGGAGAGAGTGATGCGATTGCCTAACGAAAATAAAATTATCCTTGATGATGAGAAGTCTTGTTCTAACCATACCTCTATCACGTTTGGGTCACTGGATCCGGTCCAAATATATATCTCTGAAAAGCATGAAGAAGAGCCTGTAGACCAGGACGTTGACTTAGATAGTGATGAGGGTTGGATTCTTGTAACTAGGCGAAGACACAACAAGTCAAGCTTACGAAAGAATTATCCGATCAACCGGTTAGAGGAAAAATGGTGAAGAAATCAAAGAAGAAAAAATCAATCAAGCGCCCCAAAAGGGCAAAGGTTGAAGTGCATTACTACCAAAAACCTCAACGTCTTGTGACTCTAGAGGAATTCTTGTCAAGCTCGTTCGACACAAAGTCTACTCAAGGCAATGTTGAGGCATCATGTTTCAATGTGGATAAAGAACAAACAATGAAGGTGCCTCCTATTGTAAAAGAAAGATCAACGAGTGAATCCTCACCAAAAGCGTCTCTTGGGGAAGAAGAAAAAGAAACAATGGAAATCTCAGAAATTATGTCTCTTTCATCTTCTGAAAAATCTATTCAACTTTCTTCCCAAGAAGCACATGTCTGTGATACTAAAATCACATTTACAGATAACGATCTTCTATTTGGTAAAGCACTACACAATTGTCTTTTGTATATGGTGGGTCATGTGCTAGAGAATAAGATAAATACAGTCTTAATAGATGAAGGATCTGGAGTCAAAAATTTACCTATCCACACATTGAAGGAACTTGGCATCACGACTGGGAAACTTAGTGAAAGTCGTCTGTTGATACAAGGATTTAATCAAGGCGGGTAGAGGTCCATAGGCTCTATTAAATTAGAGATCCACATGGGAGATTTGCGATCAAGCGCATGGATGCATGTGATTGATGCAAAGACATCATACAATATATTACTTGGCAGACCTTGGGTACATGAGAATAGAATTGTCTCATCTTCTTACTATCAATGTTTGAAATATCTTGAAGGTGGAATTGAAAGAAAGATAGTGTCAGATGATAATCCTTTCACCGAAGTGGAGACACAATTTGCGGAAGCGAAATTCTATATGAGAAGTTATGTTGTTAAAGGGGTCAAATCCAATGACATCAAATCAATCAAGATTGATAATATCGTAAGCAAAATAATTGATGCAGCTATCGAAAAGGTGAAAATTGACACTAAAGACTCTTGTCCCATCCTTAATGAAGGGAAGATCCTGTCTTCAAAAAAGAAGCAGACTTCTAGGTTTTGCTATGTTCCAAAAGGGAAGAAAGAACAAGATCAACCATTTAACCTTAAAGAAAATGCATTAAGAGGGCTAACTCTTCCTATCAGACGGATTGATGCAATAAACTTGTCTTCTAAGTAGCCAGAAAAGTAGTCGCTCAAGATCAAGTGCTAGATATGGCTCTCCCTACAAAGCGCACAAGAGAAGGTTTTGATCCCAATGCCTACAAGTTATTTGTGAAGGCAAGAGACAACCCTAGCGATCCATCAGCACTAGGAAAACTCCCATCAGAAGATACAACTAGGAAAGCGCGTGAAGGCCTAGGTTATAGCCAACCGCCGCCAATTCGCATTTCCATAAGTAGGGCCAGTAATAATCATATAACTTTTGAAGATGACGTCAATGCTCCTTATAAAAGGCATTCTGTTTTTGATCGACTTGGCGAAGCGACAACAAGATTTTTTGTGTTTGAGAGGTTTGGTCCTCTAAAGAAGAATAACAAGAACCTGAGAATCTATTTAAAAGTTACAACGCCTGCTTCACATTTGATTCGAAAAGATTTCAGAAGTTTGATTCCTTCTAGGATGAGGTGACGAGTGGAACTTATGGTTTCCTGTAAAGAGGAACTCAAGGCAAAGGTTCATACTGTGGTTTACACCAAAGAGCGCGAGGAAGATGAAGAAAGTGTAGGTTCCTCAAATCATGTTACAATCCAAAATGAGTACGATTCTTTTCCTCAAAAGAAGATTGTGGAAGAGGTAGAAGATATTTTCTCTTGTTGTCATATATCAGTCAATGACAATGATACTGTGGAAGACGAAGATGCTAAAGATGCTCCTCCAGAACTTGAAGAAGGAGCAAAAATCACAATAGATCCTTTGAAGGAAGTTAACCTTGGCACTGATGAAGATCCGAAGCCAACTTACTTGAGTGCGTTTCTAGAAATTGATGAAGAAGTCGCTTACATGAATATACTCAAAGAAGATAGAGATATATTCGCTTGGAGTTACAAAGAAATTCCTGGATTGAATCCTAGAGTAGCGGTCCATCAATTGGCAGTCAAAAATGGTTCTCGTCCAGTTAAACAAGCTCAAAGACTTTTTAGACCTGACTTGATTCCATTGATAGAACATGAAGTTAACAAACTCATTGAAGCAGGCATTATTTGTGAGGTCAAATATCCTACATGGATTTCAAGTATTGTTCCTGTGAGGAAGAAGAATGGTCAAATTTGAGTTTCTGTTGACTTTAGAGATCTCAATAATGCATGCCCTAAAGATGAGTTTCCTCTTCCCATTCCTGAGTTGATGATTGATGCCACCACTAGTTATGAGGCATTGTCATTCATGGATGGTTCTTCTGGATATAATCAAATCCGCATGTCACCAAAATATGAAGAACTCACTGCATTTCGCACGCCAAAAGGTATTTATTGCTACAAAGTGATGCCATTTGGTTTATTGAATGCCGGCGCCACATATCAAAGGGCTATGCAAAATATCTTTGACAACTAGCTCCATAAAAATGTTGAATGTTACGTTGATGATTTGGTAGTGAAGTCGAGGAAAAGGGGTGATTATTTGAAAGAGTTAAGGATGGTGTTTGAGTTACTCCGAAGATATCAATTAAGGATTAATCCATTGAAATGTGCCTTCGGAGTTACTTCCGGCAAGTTCCTTGGCTTTATTGTGAGACATCGAGGGATTGAAATTGATAAAGCAAAAGTCGATGCAATATCAAAGATGCCTGAACCTCGAGATATCCATGAGTTAAAAAGTCTCCAAGGAAAGTTAGCCTACTTGAGAAGGTTCATCTCAAATCTAGCAGGGAGATGTCAACCATCCAGTCATCTCATGAAGAAAGGTGCTCCTTCTAATTGGGACCAAACATGTAGTGAAACCTTTAAAAGTATCAAATCATCTCTAGCGAAACCTCCGGTTTTGGCAGCCCTTATATCTGGAAAACCATTGATACTCTACATTTCAGCACAAGAAAGGTCTGTAGGAGCCCTGTTAGCTCAAGAGAATAGTGAAGGCAAAGAAAATGCTCTTTATTACTTAAGTAGAACGATGACGCCAAATGAGCTAAATTATTCGCCAATTGAAAAGTTATGCTTGGCACTGGTCTTCTCAATTCAAAAGATGAAGCATTATTTTCAAGCTCATGTTGTCCGCCTTATTTCTAGAGCAAATCCCATCAAGTTTGTTATGTCAAAACCTGTCCTTAGTGACCGACTAGCAAGATGGTACCTCCAATTCCAACAATTTGAGATTGTGTACATCCCTCAAACATCCGTGAAGGGACAAGCACTAGCGGATTTCTTAGCAGACCATCCTATACAAAATGATTGGGAGTTAACTGATGAGTTTCCTGATGAAGATGCGATATTAATTAAAGTTCAACCTCCTTGGAAAATGTACTTATACGGGGCTGCACATCGCGGCGGAGCTGGTGCTAGCGTGGTGTTCATCACTTCACAAGAAGAGATTCTACCATTCTCTTTTACTCTAAAACAATGTTGCTCCAATAATGTCGTTGAATATCAAGCACTGATACTTGGACTTGAAATGGCCGTTGACATGAAACAATTACATTTACAGGTCTTTGGTGACTCTCAATTGGTGATTAATCAACTCTTAGGAAGTTATGAGGTAAAAAAGCCTGAATTTCGACCTTATCATGATTATGCTCAAAAGTTGATAAGATGGCTAGGGGATGTAACCCTTCAACATGTGCGTCAAACAGAGAATAAGAAAGTTGATTCATTGACTACTCTAGCTTCAACGCTAACCTTTCCTGATCAAACGCCATTAACTGTCTGTCAAAAATGGATAGTACCACCGTCAAATGATGAAGAATATATTGAAAATAAGCTTGATCATATCGTCGTCATTGTTGAAGCTGCGAAGGAAGATTGGAGACAACCCATCATTGACTACCTATGTTATGGGATACTTCCTGAAAATCCAAGAAGAAGAACTGACATACGTCGTCGTGCACCTCGATACCTTTACTACAAGGATACATTATATAGAAGATCATTTGAGGGTATGTTATTACGATGTTTGGGAGAGGAAAAAACGATTCAAGCCCTGCAAGAAGCACACTCAGGAGTATGTGGATCACATCAATCTGGAACAAAACTTCATTTTCACATAAAGAGGATGGGGTATTACTGACCAACCATGGTGAAAGATTGCTTATATTATGCAAGGAAATGTGATGCTTGTCAATTTCATGCGAATTTTATTCATCAGCCACTAGAAGTATTGCACCCAACCATCGCATCTTGGCCATTTGACGCTTGGGGACTGGATATTGTAGGACCATTACCAAAGTCTTCTGGTGGACACTTGTACATCTTTGCTGCAACTGATTACTTTTCAAAATGGGCTGAAGTTGTCGCTCTTAAAGAGGTAAAGAAAGAGAATGTTGTGAATTTTATCCGAGTAAATATTATCTATCGCTTTGGCACCCTCGCTATATAATAACAGACAATGGCAAACCATTTGATAACAAGTTAATGAACAAGATTTGTGATCTTTTTGACTTTAGTCAGCGTAAATTTTCTATGTACCATACTGCCGCTAATGGTCTTGCTGAAGCATTCAATAAGACTCTATGCAACCTACTCAAGAAATTTGTCTCCAAATCAAAACTGGATTGGCATGAAAGAATGGAAGAAGCTTTGTGGGCATATAGGACAACATATCGCACACCAACTCAAGCAACACAATATTCACTTGCTTTTGGAGTTGAAGCAGTCCTGCTACTCAAGCATCAAATACCCTCCCTAAGACTTGCTATTCAAGAAGGGATCACTGAGGAGGAAAATGCTCGATTGCGTCTTGCTAAGTTAGAAGCACTTGATGAAAAGAGGTTAGAAGCCCAACAAAACCTTGAATGTTATCAAGCTCGTCTATCTCGTGCTTTTAATAAGAAGGTTCGCTTGAGGTGCTTTCAAGTTGGAGATCAAGTTCTTGCGGTAATAAGACCAATCATTACTTCGCACAAGTCTGGGGGCAAATTTACCTCAAAGTGGGATGGACCATATGTCGTACAAGAAGCATATTCAAATGGTGATTACAAGCTTGTTGATGCTGATGGCTTAAGGATCGGTCCTATTAATGCCAAATTTCTAAATAGATACTATCCTTGAAGTAAGATGATGCTCCTTAAGGTACGAGCCTAAACTGCATGTCACTCCTAGCCCGCAATAGTATAAACTGTGTACGGCACAACCACAAAAAAAATCACTCAAATCCCCAAAACTACGTTGTGACTTGATCCTCTTTATTGAGGTACGTAGGCGCTTAGAACCATATTCTAAGTTCAGTTGCATGAGTGTCAAAAAAAAATGTTCCCACTTAAATTCAAAGAAAAGTCAAAGCGATATGTATATTATCTTTTGTCTCATCAAATTTTTAGAATTGTACGAAGTATTGATGGGTCTATGGAAGGAGCAAACCTTTATATTTTTTTAATTTACAAGTTAAAGGTTCTAAAACTTGTTACGAGTTGAAGCATCGGATCATAAGTCAAGTTTAAATGTGCAAACTAAATAAAGATGTGAAACTTGCGCTATATTCATTCGTATTGACATGGAAAATGCGACATGACTTTGAATTATTAAAAGCTTGCAATCAAGAATTAACGACCAATCAAAAGTTAAAAAGTAAAATAAAATAAAATGAAAAAAAGTCTAATCTAAGCGTAACTTGTAGTTGGTCAAATCTTGACGACTAGCCTCCAAGTACTCTCTTTTCTGTTCCATGCGAATTGAATCTTCAGGCATTAATAAACTCATATTCTCATACGAGGATATCTCATCTTCCGTAGCTACAATCTTGGCTTGAATCTCCTTGACATTCTTCTTAGCAGCTTCTAAAACAGCTTCAAGACCCTCTCGCTCTCCTTGTAAACTTGCTAGCTTCCGCTTAACCTTCTTTAGCGATTTCTTGTTAGAAGAGACATGTTTTGCCTTCTCACATTCCTCTACTTTGAATAATTCGAGACGCTCTTTGGCATTGGAAAGCAATTCCATCTTCCTATCTTCATGCGTCTTGTCAACAAAATTAGAGTGTTCTTGATCATAAGAAGTAGCATGATCAAAAAGAGAATCTACCATGCTTTTTAACGGTGAAAGATCTAATAAATTCATCTCACTCATCTCCTTGAAAATCTCATAAATATCATCTTTGTAATATGAAATATTGTTTAGAGAAGTTCTGGAAAGTTTTCTACATATCTCTTCCCAAAGACCCAAGATGTACTTCCTTTTGTGATTGAACACCACACCTCTTCCTTCGAAGACAGACATAGCACCATTAATCTTGGGAAGAACTCGGAAAAGCTCATTTGAGTTAGAAGCCAACCCTTTTAAAGTTTGTCCACGAGAAGTAGAGGATGACTCTTGAGCTTTCTCGATAGTTGAAATTTATTTTGCCTTAGGTCTCAATATCGCGGTAGACTCTTCGCTAACTTGTGGCCTTTCACGCGGTGGCCCTTGTAAATGTCCATCACCATCAACCTACAAACGGAAGGGGCAGGTTAGCAAGGTCATTTCATTTCATTTTATTTATTTATTTATAAATAAATAAATATATATAATAAATAAATAAATAAATAAATATATATATATATATATATATATATATATATACCATGTTACTCTTAATTGTCAATGATCTAGAAGGACTATCGACAGTTCGGACTTCTACAATTTCAGCCCCAGATAGTTCAACTCTTTGCCATTTCCAACATCGATCCTGGCTAGTTTTGCTTGATTCTTGAAGGGACCGTTTACTAGAGAAGAGAAATTGGGGGCATTTCTCTTTATCGATAGGAGTATGAACCAGTTCTTTCTTAGATGCCTTAGAAAAGTTAAGCTTCTTACTTTGATGTTGGGGAGCAAGTGGTGTTTTGACTTTTGAAAGTGTTTTCTCGGTATCTTGATTTTTGTCTTCTAGAAGGGTAACAAATTCTAACCCAGCTTTTTCAATCATAACATCCAAATTATCTTCAAGAAACATTCCATAGGACTTCTCCCACCAAGATGAATATTGGGTGGTATAAAGCTTCTTTGCGGAAGTTACCGCAGGAGGAAATGTCGCTTTAGACATAGTCACACGTGATACACAAATGCGCCAGTATCTAAGGCCTTCATCAAGGGATTCAACACGAATATCATTTTCTAAATATCCAGGATTATCTTGATGGAAACAAAATTGGCGACTAAATCGGTGCGGACTATATGGCTCAATAACAAAGGAACCTCCCCTCCTTAACGGAAGATAATTAAAACGAATGCTCATAAAATAAGCTTGATCCAACTCTGATGATTTTTCATCATCAATATAATAAGTTGGGTGAGGCCTACTAAGCATGGTTGCATTCCACACAATGTTCTCCCTTGATGAACACACTTTCTTGCCTCATCTTTGTCAAAATACTTTGCAGCACCTTCTCCAGAATATACCACCATTCGTGGTAGAGAAGGTCCACTAGTAAGCTGATAGTGTGTTTTGAGATAATAAGCAAGCCAACCATAGACATAGTGAATGGGAAAACAAACTCTTGCATGGTCCAACTGTGAAGAATTTGAAATTTTATTTAAGCCATGATATATGCTTGTTAAAATTGGAACCGCGAGGCTAGCCCTTTTACCGCTCGCCATTAAGCTTGCTATCTTGAAAGTCTCAGGTCGAATGAAATTGCCTTCTTCAGACTGAAGTACAAAGGCACATAACTAACATGACAAAAAGGCCGTCAGATAAGTCTCATATCTTTGATGTTTCACTCCAAGCTTAGAAAATACCATCTCTTGAGTACTTGACCATGTATTTATCTCGATAGGTATTTCGCCTGTAGGATTATGAGTAGACGACAGACGTCAAGATTTCTTCTCTTTTCTTGGGGGAGCTAGCTCATATTTGAGATCTTTCTTGCACCAAAATTGTATCCATTCATTAAAAGAGATTCCCATATTACCATGATTTCCTCTTTAAGGTGATGAAAGGAAGCAAACATATATTCACAAGTTCGAGGAAGAAATCTTTCCCTCTTATCATTAAATCCTGTAAGTTCATTGGAGTATGGTATTACTTCTTCGTAAGGGTATCTGTTAATTGGCAAACCACCAAGAATATGCAAGTCCCAAAGAGATATGGAAGTTTCCCAGCAGATGTAAGTAATGTATTTGTTTGAGGGCACCAAGCCTCACAAAAAGCTTGTACAATATTAGAGTTCCGATCGTAGGTAAAAAGAGAAATAAATACAGCATCACGAATACAAGCACTGTTTAAAGTTTGCCCATTTTTGCTTAAGACATCTTCTGTCCATTCCCAGTACCCCGGAATGCAACGATATTTGCCTTCAACCACAATTTTTCTCCCCAACATAGTTCTTCTTGAATCATGCGGCGACCTAAATTTGAAAGGGTCCTCGCGACGTTTATACGATGAGGAATTGGTTTCTCAACATACCACACTTTAGAGGTTTTGTTGGATTTATGATCGTATTCGGATGTCCAACTTTTCATATAAAGTGTGTTTCTCAATTGTGGCCATGGATCAACATAACGACCAACAAAAGATTCCTGGACCAAAAACTTAGTCTCCATCGTACTACCCTCTGATCCAACGAAAAGATATTCGAGTTTAGAAGATGGACAAGTATAATCCTTGAAGAAAACCATTGTTCAAACTGCAAAAAAAAAGAAATAAATAAAAGTGTTAATGTTTATTTATAATAATGCACAAAAGAATATAAAACTCGAAAAAGAGGGTTGTTAAGAAGGGGCGAATAATTTAAACATTCCGGACGTTGTAACACCTTGAGTTTATTTTCAAGGCGGGAGCGTTACACGGTATCCTATTAAAGCTTCAAGTTGGTTAAGAATTCGGGACCTTGTAACACCTTGAGTTTATTTTCAAGGCGGGAGCGTTACACAGTGTCCTTTTAAAGCTTCAAGATGGTTAAGCACTCAGGCCCTAGTAACACCTTGAGGTTATCTTCAAGGAGGGAGCTTTACATGGTATCCTATTAAAGCTTCAAATTGGTCAAGCATTCGGGACCTTGTAACACCTTGAGTATATTTTGAAGGCGAGAGTGTTACACGGTATTCTAGTAAAGCTTCATGGTCAAACATTCAGGACCTTGTTACACCTTGAGGTTATCTTCAAGGCGGGAGCGTTACATGGTATCCTATTAAAACTTCAAATTGGTCAAGCATCCGGAACCTTGTAACACCTTGACTTTATTTTCAAGGCGGGAGTGTTACACGGTATTCTAGTAAAGCTTCATGGTCAAACATTCAGGACCTTGTAACACCTTGAGGTTATCTTCAAGGCAGGAGCATTACATGGTATCCTATTAAAAGCGTCAAGTTGGTCAAGCATTCGGGACCTTGTGACGCCTTGAGGTTATCTTCAAGGCGGGAGCGTTACACGGTATTTTAGTACACGGTATTCTAGTAAAGCTTCATGGTCAAACAAATAGGACTTTGTAACACCTTGAGTTTATCTTCAAGGCGTGAGTGTTACATGGTATCCTATTAAAAATTCAAGATTGGTCAAGCGTTCGGGACCTTGTAACACCTTGAGGTTATCTTCAAGGCGGGAGCGTTACACGGTATTTTAGTAAAGCTTCATGGTTAAGCATTCGGGACCTTGTAACACCTTGAGGTTATCTTCAAGGCGGGTGCGTTACACGGTATTTTAGTAAAGATTCATGGTCAAGCATTCAGCACCTTGTAACACCTTGAGGTTATCTTCAAGGAGGGAGCGTTACACAGTATTTTAGTACACGGTATTCTAGTAAAGCTTCATGGTCAAACATTCAGGACCTTGTAACACCTTGAGGTTATCTTCAAGGCGCGAGTGTTACATGGTATCCTATTAAAACTTCAAGTTGGTCAAGCGTTCGGGACCTTGTAACACCTTGAGGTTAATTTCAAGGCGGGAGCGTTACACGGTATTTTAGTAAAGCTTCATGGTTAAGAATTCGGGACCTTGTAACACCTTGAGGTTATCTTCAAGGCGGGTGCGTTACACGGTTTTTTAGTAAAGCTTCATGGTTAAGCATTCGGGACCCTGTAACACCTTGAGGTTATCTTCAAGGCGGGAGCGTTACACTGTATTTTAGTAAAACTTCATGGTTAAGCATTCGGGACCTTGTAACACCTTGAGGTTATCTTCAAGGCAGGAGCGTTACGCGGTATTCTAGTAAAAGCTTCAAGTTGGTTAAGCATTCGGGACCTTGTAAAACCTTGAGGTTATTTTCAAGGTGGGAGCATTACACGGTATTCTAGTAAAGCATCAAGTTGGTTAAGCATTCGGGGCCATGGAACACCTTGAGAGTTTTATTTCTTTATTTTGTTAAGGCATGGCCGTTAAGCAAATTTTTATGTGATAAATCCTTCCATTATATAGCCTCCATAAAATATAAAATTCCTTTTCCTGATCTACAAAAAAAAAAAAAAAAGGAAATACAAGTGAAGGAGAGATTGTTACCTGTCAAGATGTTTGAGACTCGAAAGGTATTAAATCTTGAATCTTGGATGTGTTGTAGACATTTATGTCTAGATTAGGAATCACCAAGTGGATTGTTATTTCGCTGTTCCAACGTCAAGACACGAGATTTTTAGTAAGTAACACAAATCTGAAAATTTTTAGCATGGCAGAATTTAGAGCTAACTTCAAAAAAATCATATGGAAAGATTCTAAAGGTGTTAAATTTTGAATTTTGGATATGTTATAGATCGAAAAGTCTAGTTTCTGAAAAATCAAATGGTTCATGTTTGATTTTTCTACAATGAGATATGAATTTTCTACGATGAAACATGTCAGGCTGTAAATAAAATGTGATGAATTTTTAGCATGACAGAATCTAAAACTAACTTCAAAAAATCATCTAGAAAGATTCTGAAGGTATTAAATTTTGAATTTTGGATATGTTACAGATAAAAAAGTTTAGTTTCTGAAAAATCAAATGGTTCATGATTTTATTTTTCTACAATAAGATACGTATTTTCTACGACAAACATGTAAGGCTGTAAAAAAAAGTGACGAATTTTTAGCATGATAGAATCTATAGCTAACTTCAAAAAATCATCTAAAAAGATTCTAAAGGTATTAAATTTTGAATTTCGGTTATGTTTGATATCTAAAAGCCTAGTTTCTGAAAAATCAAACGGTTCATGATTTCGATTTTTCTACAATGAGATATGAATTTTCTACGACAGACATGTCAAGCTGTAAAATAAGTGACGAAAATAAGTAAAAAAGGAAGAAAAATTACCTTGAGTATGCCCTTTTCGTCGTAGGCTCACAATATGTAATTGAAGATAAAATTATGGAGACAATGTATCTATTTATAGATGTCATGTGGTGGGATAGAATCCTTCTCCTAGTTCAATTACAATTTCTTTTGGCTTGGACAATACAACATAATATGAATATGAAATTGAGTAGGATTACAATTCCTAGTTCAATTACATTTTCTTTTTGGCTTGGGCAATAAAACACAATATGAATATGAAATTGAGTAGGATTACAATTCCTAGTTCAATACAATTTCTTTTTGGCTTGGGCAATAAAACACCATATGAATATGAAATTGAGTAGGATTACAATTCCTAGTTCAATTACAATATCTTTTTGGCTTGGGCAATACAACATATATATGAATATCAAATTGAGTAGGATTACAATTGTTAATTCAATTATAATTCATTTTTAACTAAGGTGAATTAGTAACCAGTTCATACTTCAAGCCTAGTCTCTAAAAGATAAAATATCTCGACAAGACTTGAAGCAGGGGGCATTTGTAATCATTTAAAATTCATTAAATAAATTTATAAAATGATTCGGATTATATTGAATTCATAAATATATTAATCCAAATAAATATTGTGGATTGATATAATTGAGTTAAATATTTAAGTCCAATAAATATGAATTTAATTAAAGTCTAAATTAATTGATTTGGGCTACATTGGATGAACCCAATTTGTTAAACCCAATCTCATCTCATTCTAGAGCCCATCTTGGCGCCACGTGTGCAGATGATGTGGCATGCCAAGTCAAATAAGAAAACCAATAGAATCATGACATGTGTCAAAGATGACAAGCCTTCTCCATCAAGCCCAAATGCCATGTCACTTCAATCTGATTGGCTGAATGGAATCCTATTCCAATCGCAACTCCTCTATTCTAAAACTATAAATAGGGGTCCTCATAATTCAGAAAGGAGAGAGAAAATTCTAAACAAGAAGCTAGAGAAGCTTTGTGGTAAAAACTCCATTTAATTCTCTACAAATCTACAAGTTTAAGAATTCAAGCATTCAAGTTCAAGAACGATCAAGATCAAGACCACCGAATTCAAGAACAAGCTCGAAGCCCTTGAGTTCAAATAAAAGTCAAGATCAAGATAAAGTTCAAGTTCAAGTTCATCATAGATTCAAGAACAAGCTTTAAAGCCCTTTAATTTATATTTAAAAAGGCGAATTCAGAGGAATTATAGAGATTGTAACACTCACATTTGAAATAATAAATTGATTGTTGCTGTAATTTTCCGTTCTTGATTATTATTTTCTCGACGAGAATTTTATTGTCTACAATGGGCACTATAGCGACCACAAAATTAATTGTCGAGGCTTCCTTATATGGAAATAATTTCAAATAATTAATTTGAATTATTTTTACCATAACAAATTACAAATCATTCCACTTGAAATTCGTAATTGCACTCCTTTATTTCGTAATTCCCCATGAAACACTTATGTAATTCCCCGCATTAAGATTTCATATACTAATTAATAAATTAAATTACTGACGAATTTAACTTAATGATTAATTTCATTTAGAGCACTACTTAACTTATTTCATGTGTAGGATTTATAAATGCACTTGCAAGATTTGACACAATGAAAACTTATAAGTTTCTCAAAAAAACATATCAATCAATATCTATGATGAGAAATGAATTCCATTAACTAACTTATTATTTCACCAATATATATTATTATCATCAAACTTATCAGGCATATTGACCCATCTCAGAATCTCACCTTTTAATAAATCAAAACGATAATTAATATACACAGATCATAATAGTTATATCAGCATTGAGAATATAAGTACATTTAATAGTTTAGAGAATATGTTTTTATCAGTCAGTCTAAACAACTAACTCTACTCGGTCCCGTTCAATACATACAAAATGTACTAGTACAAGAAGTTGGAACTATAGCGTTCTCATAATCAGGACAAATTACATATAATCTTGTGCTACAATTGTTCTCGATGATATGTTCAATTTCTATCTTAGTTTGCGAAACAAAAACTTTATACTTATAAGAATCGATAATTTAATCCTCTGTGTGTAAGCTAAAACTCTACACACTAAATCATCTACTATATAAGTAAATAGACACTGTAAACGAATATATGATCTATTGAATTTTAGCAAACATTGATTCTCTAATAAATATTATTTCTTAACACATGATTAATAGTATATATCCCAACAACTTCATCAGATGATTGATACAAGTTCTTCATTCACATTTAAGTGCCTTAAAGTTGATACTATCCACAATTTTCCATTTGTTCGTGAAAACAATGGAAGTAGTGTTCCACAAAATGATGTCTTGGTTAATTATATGTTGGATTTTCCTAGAAATCCATTGATTTATAAGGAATTAGATATGGTTGGTTTTTAAATGGTGGGCACATTGTAAATGGATCTGAGTTGCATGTTATTTCTTGTCATGGATTGTTAACTTAATATGAGTGCTCATTGATATTCAGTTAGCATTTCATGATAAAAAATAATAGGAAATTTAGATCCATTTAAAATTCTTCCACCATTTAAAACCCAATAATATTTATTTCCTATATAAATTGATGCAATTTCGGGGACCTTGTAACGACCTGTTTAGTCGTTTTGAGCAGCAGAGTTTATTTCTGGAAATCACTGTCTGGGTCGACGGATCCCACAACGGACCATCATGGGCACGACGGACCGTCGAGGGGGTCTCGTTCCAAAACACTTAGAAATCTGAAATTTGGGTACTGAGATCGACTCTCTGAACTTCGTGACGGAATGGCAGGACGGACCGTCGTTGGCACGACGGACCGTCACAAATATTTCTACAGAATTAACTCTCTGAACTTTGTGACGGACCTGCAGGACGGACCGTCACAGTCATGACGGACCGTCACAGGTTGCGTAACCCTGACTGGGTCGGATTTCTGTTAAAAGATTTTAAGGGGCGTTTTGGACTATTCATGCTTAAAATTATAAAATTAGTGGATCAATGTTAATAATTTAATTACTTGGGGGTTAAAGGAGATAACCTTGAAATAAATAGTGGGTTACTTTTATCATCTTTTATACTTAATTATATGACAATTAGGGTAAAAGAAAAAGGGTTTGAATAAGAAAGAACAGAGAGAAAAGAGAGAAACGATCGAGAGGAAGAGAAGAACGCAAGGAAAGCAAAGGTTTTGGGAAGATAGCTTGTTTGATCGCGATTTTTCGGTGGAGGTAGGTTATGGTTTATATTATCTCATAGTAAACTCTTAATAGCGAATGATATGTGTTGTGTAGTATTATAAAGTCTTCTATAAGCTTAATTGTGTGCTTGCATGATGTGATTATGTAATTGTAATGGATTGGAAAGATGAGGCTGTGAATCTTAAATCTTAAATTTACTTTGTTAATGATGATGCCTTGGTATAAAAGAAGGCTTGACGAACTAAGTAATGAGATTAGAGGATCGGGTGTCACGTTCCGACACCAGGATAGTAATAGAGGATCGGGTGTCACGTTCCGACACCTGGATAGTATATGGATCAGAGTGTCACGTTCCGACACCAGGATAGCATATGGATCGGAGTGTCACGTTCCGACACCAGGATAGTATATGGATCGGAGTGTCACGTTCCGACACCAGGATAGCATATAGATCAAAGTGTCACGTTCCGACACCAGGATAGTATATGGATCGGAGTGTCACGCTCCGACACCAGGATAGTATATGGATCTGAGTGTCACGTTCCGACACCAGGATAGTATATGGATCAGAGTGTCACATTCCGACACCAGGATAGTAAAGAGAATGAATCTTGAAATATGTTAATATACTCAATCTAAAGAACCGGTTTCCCAAATGAGTATGGTGTGGAGGCTTGAGTCCTCATAGATGTGCTTGGCGTTGTGGCCGTATTTGTTGTTATCACCTGTTAAGAATATTAGTTGATTTTATGTTATTATCTGATATATATTGCTTTCTATTTTGAGTTAGCCGATGATACCTACTCAGTACTTGTGCCTTGTACTGACCCCTACTTGTATTTGTTTTTCTTTGCTTATTTGTCTAGTGCAGCAAACGTACCGTCGTCTTCAACTTGTCCGCAACTCTAGCTTGTCTTCATCACACCTGATTTCAGGGTGAGCTATTGCTTCTAGCTTGGACTGGATCTTCTTCTTCATGTCTTGATGCCTTGAAGTTCTGGCATGGACTAGATTTTTTACTTATTTTAGCTTCTTAGATACTCTTAGATTTAGTAATTTGAGGATAGATGTTCTTGTGGTGATGACTTCCAGATTTTGGGATAATAGTTAATAAATTTTAGAAGTTATTTATTGGTTATATTAATGAGTTTTAAGTCTTCTGCATTATATTCTGTCCATTATGGTTGAAATGTTGGGGTTTAGATTGGTTGGTTCGCTCACATAGTAGGATAAGTGTGGGTGCCACTCGCGGCTCGTTTTGGGTCGTTACAAACTTGGTATCAGAGCATTAGGTTCGTTGGTCTCATCACACAAGAACGAGTCTAGTAGAGTCTTAAGGAACGGTAGGGGGACGCCTTTACTTTTCTTTGAGAGGCTATAAGACTTTAGGAAAATTCCATTCTTTCTTTCTTTCTTTCGTGCTATTACTTGGATCCAATTGGTATCTAGGTGACACAAATTGGTATCTTACCATCTCCACTCTATTTCGCAGATGGTGAGAACTAGAGCAACAACTGCGCCAACACCAACACCGGCAAGACAAGATGCATCTGAGCCAGCCACTGGGGCTGTAGCTTGAAGAGGAGTAGTGGCAAGAGGTCGTGGTAGAGGTTGCGGGAGAATGTCCTCTAGAGGAAGAGGACAAGCACCTGGACCATCTAGTACTAGGGCGGTGACTCCTCCACCGACTGAGGAAGTAGTAAGAGAGGGTGAGGAAGGGGAAAACGAGCAAGTGCAGAATGAGGAATTACCACCCCAACCTACCCCAGAGATGATTAATCAGGTTCTTGCTTATCTTATCGGGTTATCTGATCAAGGCCAGACACCTCCAGTGTTTTTTGCACAAGCACCTCAGGTTCTGGAAGTACGACAGGCCGCTGCTGAGGCTCCCCGCATGGATGCCTCATTGGAAATAGGCACGTTTCCTCGTTTGACTACAGGGCCTATAATGACAAGTGATCAGCATGAACTTTTCAGTAAGTTCTTGAAATTGAAACCTCCAGTCTTCAAGGGTGCTGAATCTAAGGATGCCTACGATTTTCTAGTTGATTTCATGAGTTACTACATAAAATGGGCATAGTGGAATGATTTGGCGTTGAGTTTGTAACCTATCAGTTTTAGGGAAATGCCAAAATGTGGTGGCGGTCATATGTTGAGTGTCAACCCGCACAGGCACCACCTATGACTTGGGCGTCATTCTCTAGCTTATTTATGGAGAAGTATATCCCCCGGACCTTGAGGGATAGGAGGAGAGATGAGTTCTTGAGCCTAGAGCAAGGCAGGATGTCGGTTACCGCATATGAGGCTAAGTTTCGTGCATTATCCAGGTATGCCACCTAGCTTTGTTTCAGTCCACAAGAACGGATTCGCCGTTTTGTGAAGGGGTTGAGGTCAGATTTGCGGATTTCATCCTTAAAGGTCGCGGCTACAGCAAAATCCTTTCAGAAAGTGGTAGACTTCGTGATAGAGGTGGAGGGAGTGAAGCCAGATGATTTCACCATGGCATCGACATCTAAAAGGTTTCGTAAGGAGGTGAGTTTAATGGTTCTTACTCTAGAGGGCAGGGTGCAGGAGGTTATCCAACCCGACCTATTCAGTCTTCACTGCAGGCTGTAGTTGGGGGTCCACCGCAGACCGGTCAACATTTCTCTGAGTTTGGAGGTTATCCCCAGACTTCTTCATTCTCACAGAGACCTACGCTTGAATTCATAGAGTGTTATAGATGTGGGGAGACTGAACACATCAAGAGGTATTGTCCAAAACAGAGTTACAGACCTCCAATAGTCAGAGGTAGAGGTGGTCATGGAAGAGGTCGTCATTCTGGAGGACGTGGTGGCCGAGATAATGGTGGTCACCAAAACGGCCGGGGTGATGGGCAAACTGGAACCACTACAGCACAACATGGTAGGGGCAATGGGCAGACAGGTGATAGGGTCCATTGTTACGCTTTCCCCGGGCGGTCTGAAGCGGAGACATCTGATGTTGTTATCACAGGTAATCTTTTCGTTTGTGATTGTATGGCTTCTATATTATTTGATCCTGGCTCCACATTTTCATATGTATCTTCCTCATTTGCTACTTGTCTTAATTTACATTGTGAATTGCTTGACATGCCTATTCGTGTTTCTACTCCGGTGCGTGAGTCTGTGATAGTTGAAAAGGTATATAGGTCTTGTCTGGTGACTTTTGTGGGGAGCAATACTCATGTAGACTTAGTTATCTTAGAAATGGTTGATTTCGATATAATTTTAGTTATGACTTGGCTTTCTCCGAATTTTGCAATCTTAGATTGTAATGCTAAAAAGGTAACGTTGGCCAAGCCTGGGACAGATCTGTTAGTGTGGGAGGGTGACTACACTTCCACTCCATTTCGTATCATCTCCTTTATTTGTGCTAAGATAATGGTTAGTAAAGGGTGTTTAGTATTCTTGGCACACCTCAGGGATGATACTACCCAAGTACCTTCAATTGAGTCGGTTTCGATAGTGCGTGAGTTTCTGGATGTGTTCCCTGCAGACATTCCTGGTATGCCACCGGATAGGGATATCGACTTTTGCATTGATCTGGAGCCGGGTACTCGCCCCATTTCTATACCCCTTATAGGATGGCCACTGCGGAGTTAAGGGAATTAAGGGCCCAACTTCAAGAGTTGTTAAGTAAAGGCTTCATTAGACCAAGTGCATCCCCTTGGGGTGCTCCGGTGTTATTTGTGAAGAAGAAGGATGGGAGTTTTCGGATGTGCATAGACTACCGGCAGTTGACCAAGGTAACTATTAAGAACAAGTACCCCATTCCTCGCATTGATGACTTGTTCGATCAGTTACAAGGTGCTTGTGTCTTCTCTAAGATTGACTTGAGATCCGGTTATCATCAACTGAAATACGGGCAACAGATGTGCCAAAGACTGCTTTTCGAACCAGGTATGGGCATTACGAATTCGTAGTAATGTCTTTTGGTCTTACGAATGCCCCTGCTGCTTTCATGAGCTTGATGAATGGGATTTTTAAGCCATATCTGGATCTCCTTGTGATCGTATTTATTGATGATATACTGATATACTCCAAGAGTAAGAAGGAACATGGGGAGCATTTGAGAATTGTATTGGAAATGTTGAGGGAGAAAAAGCTTTATGCCAAATTCTCCAAGTGTGAGTTTTGGCTAGATTCAGTGTCCTTCTTAGGGCACGTAGTTTCTAAGGATGGGGTGATGGTGGATCCTTCTAAGATCGAAGCAGTGAAGAGTTGGGCAAGACCTACTAATGTTACAGAAGTAAGGAGTTTTGTTGGTTTAGCTAGCTACTACCGTCGATTTGTCAAGGGATTCTCTTCTATTGCTTCCCAATTGACAAACTTGACTAAGCAGAATGTTCCATTTGTATGGTCGGATGAATGTGAGGAAAGCTTTCAGAAACTCAAGACCTTGTTGACTACTGCACCAATTCTTACCTTGCCAGTGGAAGGCAAGAATTTCATTGTTTATTGTGATGCATCCTATTCTGGTTTGGGTGCAGTACTAATGCAAGAGAAGAATGTAATTGCTTATGCTTTGAGGCAATTAAAGGTGCATGAACGTAATTATCCGACCCATGATTTGGAATTGGCTGCAGTTGTGTTTGCATTAAAGCAATGGAGGCATTATCTATATGGGGTCAAGTGTGAAGTCTACACAGATCATTGTAGTCTACAGTATGTGTTTACCCAGAAAGACTTGAATTTGAGATAGAGGAGGTGGATGGAACTGTTGAAGGACTATGATATTTCTATTCTGTATCACCCAGGAAAAGCAAATGTGGTGGTTGATGCTTTAAGTAGAAAAGCAGGAAGCATGGGTAGTTTAGCCCACTTACAAGTTTCTAGACGCCCATTGGTTAGAGAAGTCCAAAACTTGGCTAACGACTTTATGAGACTGGAAATACTAGAGAAAGGAGTATTTTTGGCCTATGTGGAGGCAAGATCTTCTTCTCTTGACAAGATCAAGGGAAAATAGTTTGATGATGAGAAACTAAGCCGAATTCGGGATATGGTGTTGCGAGGAGAGGCTAAAGAGGCAATAATTGATGAGGAAGGTGTTTTGAGGATTAAGGGAAGGGTATGTGTGCCCCGTGTTGATGATTTGATCCACACTATCCTCACAGAGGCTCATAGTTTCGGATATTCTATACATCCAGGTGCAACCAAGATGTACCGTGACCTAAAGCAACACTTTTGGTGGAGAAGAATGAAGCGTGACATTGTTGATTTTGTTGCCAAATGTCCAAATTGTCAGCAAGTAAAGTATGAACACCAGAGGCCCGGAGGAACACTACAGAGAATGCCCATTCCTGAATGGAAGTGGGAGAGAATTGCAATGGACTTCGTGGTTGGTCTTCCAAAGACATTGGGAAATTTGATTCTATTTGGGTAATTGTGGACAGATTAACTAAGTCTGCTCACTTCATTCCGGTCAAGGTGACCTACAATGCAGAGAAGTTAGCCAAAATCTATATCTCAGAAATTGTTCGATTGCATGGAGTTCCACTTTCCATCATATCAGATAGAGGTACGCAGTTTACTTCTAAGTTTTGGAGAACATTGCATGCTGAATTAGGTACTAAGTTGGATCTTAGTACTGCATTTCACCCTCAGACCGATGGTCAGTCTGAGCGAACGGTTCAGGTATTGGAGGATATGCTTCGTGCATGAGTGATAGAATTTGGTGGCCATTGGGATAACTTCTTACCCTTAGCAGAGTTCTCATACAATAATAGCTATCACTCCAGTATTGACATGGCCCCATTCGAAGCATTGTATGGGAGGAGATGTAGGTCTCCCATTGGTTGGTTTGATGCATTTGAGGTTAGACCTTGGGGTACTGACCTTTTGAGGGATTCATTAGAGAGAGTGAAATCTATTCAAGAAAAGCTTTTAGCGGCACAAAATAGGCAAAAGGAATATGCAGATCGAAAGGTTAGAGACTTGGAGTTCATGGAGGGTGAACAAGTTTTGCTGAAGGTTTCACCCATGAAAGGGGTGATGCGGTTTGGTAAAAGAGGTAAGCTAAGCCCAAGGTATATTGGACCATTTGAAGTACTTTAGCGAGTAGGGGAGGTGGCTTATGAATTAGCCTTGCCTCCAGGACTGTCAGGAGTGCATCCGGTATTTCATGTGTCTATGTTGAAAAGATACCATGGGGATGGAAACTACATCATTCGTTGGGATTCGGTTCTGCTTGATGAGAATTTGTCTTATGAGGAGGAGCCTGTTACCATTCTAGATAGAGAAATTTGCAAGTTGAGATTAAGGGAGATTGCATCCATCAAAGTTCAATGGAAGAATCGACCAGTTGAAGAGTCCACTTGGGAGAAGGAGGCAGATATGCAAGAAAGATACCCACACCTGTTTACAGATTCAGGTACTCCTTTTCTCCCTTGTTTTTCTTCTTGTGATCGTTCGAGGATGAACAATGGGTAAATTGGTATCTATTGTAACGACCTGTTTAGTCGTTTTGAGCAGCAGAGTTTATTTCTGGAAATCACTGTCTGGGTCGACGGATCCCACGACGGACCGTCATGGGCACGACGGACCGTCGAGGGGGTCTCGTTCCAAAACACTTAGAATTCTGAAATTTGGGTACTGAGATCGACTCTCTGAACTTCGTGACGGAATGGCAGGACGGACCGTCGTTGGCACGAAGGACCGTCACAAATCTTTCCACAGAATTAACTCTCTGAACTTTGTGACAGACCTGCACGACTGACCGTCACAATCATGACGGACCGTCACAGGTTGTGTAACCCTGACTGGGTTGGATTTCTGTTAAAAGATTTTAAGGGGCGTTTTGGACTATTCATGCTTATAATTATAAAGTTAGTGGATTAATGTTAATAATTTAATTACTTGGGGGTTAAAGGAGATAACCTTGAAATAAATAGTGGGTTACTTTTATCATATTTTATACTTAATTATATGACAATTAGGGTAAAAGAAAAAGGGTTTGAATAAGAAAGAACAGAGAGAAAAGAGAGAAACGATCGAGAGGAAGAGAAGAACGCAAGGAAAGCAAAGGTTTTAGGAAGATATCTTGTTTGAACGCGATTCTTCGGTGGAGGTAGGTTATGGTTTATACTATCTCATAGTAAACTCTTAATAGCGAATGATATGTGTTGGGTAGTATTATAAAGTCTTCTATATGCTTAATTGTGTGCTTGCATGATGTGATTATGTAATTGTAATGGATTGGGAAGATGAGGCTGTGAACCTTAAATCTTAAATTTACTTTGTTAATGATGATGCCTTGGTATAAAAGAAGGCTTGACGAACTAAAGTAATGAGATTAGAGGATCGGGTGTCACGTTCCGACACCAGGATAGTAATAGAGGATCGGGTGTCACGTTCCGACACCAGGATAGTATATGGATCGGAGTGTCACGTTCCGACACCAGGATAGTATATGGATCGGAGTGTCACGTTCCGACACCAGGATAGTATATGGATCGGAGTGTCACGTTCCGACACCAGGATAGAATATGGATCGGAGTGTCACGTTCCGACTCCAGGATAGTATATGGATCGGAGTGTCACGTTCCGACACCAGGATAGTATATGGATCAGAGTGTCACGTTCCGACACCAGGATAGTATATGGATCGGAGTGTCACGTTCCGACACCAGGATAGTAAAGAGAATGAATCTTGAAATATGTTAATATACTCAATCTAAAGAACCTGTTTCCTAAATGAGTATGGTGTGGAGGCTTGAGTCCTCATAGATGTGATTGGCGTTGTGGACAATGGTTATGGTATTTGTTGTTATCACCTGTTAAGAATATTAGTTGATTTTATGTTATTATCTGATATATATTGCTTTCTATTTTGAGTTGGCCGATGATACCTACTTAGTACTTGTGCCTTGTACTGATCCTTACTTGTATTTGTTTTTCTTTGATTATTTGTGGAGTGCAGCAAATGTACCGTCGTCTTCAACTCATCCGCAACTCTAGCTAGTCTTCATCACACCAGATTTATGGGTTACCTATTGCTTCTAGCTTGGACTGGATCTTCTTCTTCATGTCTTGATGCCTTGAAGTTATGGCATGGACTAGCTTTTTTAATTATTTTAGCTTCTTAGATACTCTTAGACTTAGTAATTTGAGGATAGATGTTCTTGTGGTGATGAATTCCAGATTTTGGGGATAATAGTTAATAAATATTAGAAGTTATTTATTGGTTATATTAATGAGTTTTAAGTATTCTGCATTATATTCTGTCCATTATGGTTGAAATGTTGGGGTTTAGATTGGTTGGTTCGCTAACATAGTAGGATAAGTGTGGGTGCCACTCGCGGCTCGTTTTGGGTCGTGACACGACCTTCAACCCATGATTAACCAAGACATCATTTTGTGGAACAATGCTTCCATTGATTCCACGAACAAATGGACCACAATTTTTTAAAAAAAATATTGTATATAATATTGAGATCTAGTATCGGCCATCTCATGAAATTTCTTCTTCCTTAAATTCTTTAATGGACTTGTTTCCTTTAACACAAACAACATCTATAAGTAGGCCCAACGTATAATCCTTCATATAAACCCAGTGTAATAACAAACAATTTTACAATAACACAAAGACGCTACTTGATTATTAACACATAAAAACACAAGGTATTAAGATGTTTGAATTGAACAAACAAATAAAAGAACATTACATCAAATTAAAAAAAGATACAAATAACATGACTAACTGAAATCCTTTGAATACTGATTGTTGAGTTCATCACATTTTTGGTCAACTTTTGTTATATCAATGATACAAGTAATTGTTAAAAAAGAATAGTTATTAGATTTGAAAATTAAAATTCTTTACTTGGCAAATGGGTATGATTTGCAATCTTTTTTTTTGTAACTTTGCTATATTTACCTATGGCATTATTGACATAGGCACAGTTTTATTCTGCTCATTTGTAGAACACATCAAATTAGAGAGAGAAAATTATTTTGAGAGCAAAGTGAGGTATTCCATATACATTACAAGAAAAGTAGTCTGTGAAAAAAAATAGAGAGTGAACGATATTTTTCGTAAGGTGGAAACAAAACAGTGTTGTTTCTTTTGAGTGTATAGTAGTCAGTTTGAATATTGTATTTATGACTACACAGTGTAAAATTTTACTATACTAATACTAGTTGCTTCTCTTGGCCCGTGGTTTTTTCCCTTATTCAGAAGGGTTTCCACGTAAAATACTTGGTGTCATTATTTTTT
>JAKWJD010001756.1:6450965-6550965 GCA_027705065.1 Solanum peruvianum | reverse complement strand
GTATAGTTCATAACAATCTCTCATCATAGTTCTATGAGAAGGAATATGAAATTGAGGCATTGTAACTCTCATGATTTTTGTAAAACCCTCTTCTCAACAAAACTAAATGATAGCTCGTCAATAATTATCATTTTGGTTAAATATTTCCTACTTGTGCTTGGTCAAATTTTCAAGTGCTAATTACCCCTTCCTTTGCTCCCGTTGAAGATGGTAGAAAATTAATTAGATTTTGACCTTTATCTAAGGTGTAACGAGGAAATTTAGGACATGTTCTCATATGAGTATTTGTTGATGATGTACCATTCGATGATGTAGAAGTTGCATAAGGTTTTGCACAATACTTGCATTTGGTTTTACTAGCTCCATTTTCATCGGTGAACTTTTCAAAATGCTTCCAACAATTAGCTCTAGGTTTTATGATTTTTCTTTTATTTGAAGTATCAACATCAACTTCAACCTCACTGGAAGATGAGGTGTAAGGTATGCTCTCATTTGAAGCTCAACTTTCTCTTCCCTTACATCCACTTGTGTCATCTATAAAATGGTGAAACAAATAACAAAACAACAATTAACAAATACACATTTATTAAAAAAGCAACAATGTCATTTTTTTTACACTTTATATTTACTGCTGACTTTACTTTAGAAAAAAATCTACACATCTGCTATTTAATACTAAAAATGGTTATTGGTTCAAGCCTCACAATAGCCCTCAGCTTTGTTACATGGAAACAAGCAATTTTCACAGAAGCAAAAGAAAAGCAAAAGAAAAAGCACAAGAAACAACTATAGGATCAGCATATGAGAGTTCACAGATGACTGATGAGAGTTTAGAGACGATTTGACCAACTTACATTATGAGTAACGACAAACGAGAGTTGAGAGTTGAGAGATGAGTGAGAGTGGCGAACTGACAATAAGACAGAAGTGGCAGGCTGTGGCAACTAGCATATGTTATGAGTCAGCGTCTCGAACTCTCGGCGACCAGCTGCGGCGTTAGCATATCTGCGTGGCTGTGTTATTGACTTACTTAGAATTGAGAGTCGACCGCTGACCGCGTTATATCGTATCAGTTATAACGATTCACATATGTAATGTTACTTATCAATTAAGAGATTTATCAATTGATCATAGATTGATTTGCGTAGTTGAGTTAGGAATTTGGATAGTTGGGCTGACTGCTAAAAATAATAGGAATTTGGGTAGTTGAGCTGTCCGCTGAGAATAATAAGATGAAACGACTGGGAGGGAGTGGGATGGGGTAACAATTTGTCACGACCCAAAACCGAGCCGCGAGTGGCACCCACACTTATTCTACTATGTGAGCGAACCAACCAATCTAAACCCAAACATATTGAACAAAATACAATGCGGAAGACTTAAACTCATTAATGAAAATCAATTCAATAACTTCTAAAAACTCAACATCTATTATTACTCCCAAAATCTGGAAGTCATCATCGCAAGAACATCTATCCTCAAATTACTAATCTAAGAGTATCTAAGAAGCTAAAATAAGTAAAAAGCTAGTCCATGCCGGAAGTTCATCCATGAGGACTCAAGCCTCCATACCATACTCATTTGGGAATTAGGTTCATTAGATTGAGTATATTAACATCTTTCAAGATTCATTATCTTTATTCCTCGTGTGTCGGTACGTGACACTCCGCTCCATATACTATCCTGGTGTCGGAACGTGGACACTCCGATCCATATTCTATCCTGGTGTCGGAACGTGACACTCCGATCCATAATCTATCCTGGTGCCGGAACGTGGCACTCCGATCTCCTAATTCTATGTGTCGGTTCGTGACACCCGATCCCCTAATTCTACGTGTCGGTTCGTGACACCCGATCCCCTAATTCTACGTGTACGTTCGTGACACCCGCTCCACTAATCTCATTCTATCAATTCATCACAATAAACAATGAAGTTCTTACCCTCTACTGGCAAGGTAAGGATAGGTGCAGTAGTCAGCAAGGTCTTGAGTTTCTGAAAGCTTTCCTCACATTCATCTGACCATACAAATGGAACATTCTGCTTAGTCAAGTTCGTAAATTGGGAAGCAATAGAAGAGAATCCCTTGACAAATCGACGGTATTATCTAGCTAAACCAACAAAGCTCCTTATTTCTGACGCATTAGTACGTCTTACCCAATTCCTCACTGTTTCAATCTTAGAAGGATCCATCATCACACCATCCTTAGAAACCACGTGCCCCAAGAAGGACACTAATTCTAACCAAAACTCACACTTGGAGAACTTGGCATACAGCCTTTTCTCCTTAATACTTCCAACACAATCCTCAAATGCTCCTCATGTTCCTTCTTACTCTTGGAGTATATCAGTATATCATCAATAAATACGATCACAAAGAGATCCAGATATGGCTTAAAAATCACGTTCATCAAGCTCATGAAGCAGCAGGGGCATTCGTAAGACCAAAAGACATTACTACAAATTCGTAATGCCCATACCTAGTTCGAAAAGCAGTCTTTGGCACATCCGTTGCCCGTATTTTCAATCGATGATAACCGGATCTCAAGTCAATCTTAGAGAAGACACAAGCACCTTGTAACTGATCGAACAAGTCATCAATGCGAGGAATGGGGTACTTGTTCTTAATAGTTACCTTGTTCAACTGCCGGTAGTCTATGCACATCCGAAAACTCCCATCCTTCTTCTTCACAAATAATACCGGAGCACCCCAAGGGGATGCACTTGGTCTAATGAAGCCTTTGCTTAACAACTCTTGAAGTTAGGCCTTTAACTCTCTTAACTCAGCGGGAGCCATTCGATAAGGGGGTATAGAAATGGGGCGATTACCCGGTTCCAGATCAATGCAAAAATCAATATCTCTATCCGGTGGCATACCAGGAAGATCTGCAGGGAATACATCCAGAAACTCACGGACTACCGAAACCGACTCAATTGAAGGTACTTGGGTAGTGTCATCCCTGAGATGTGCCAAGAAAGATAAACACCCCTTACTAACCATTCTCTTAGCACGAAGAAAGGAGATGATACGAACCGGAGTGGAAGTGTAGTTGCCCTCCCACACTAACGGATCTATCCCAGGCTTGGCTAACGTCACAGTTTTAGCATTACAATCCAAGATCGCAAAATTCGGAGAAATCCAAGTCATACCCAGAATTACATCAAAATCAACCATTTTTAAGATAACCAAGTCTACATAAGTACTGCTCCCCACAAAAGTCACCAGACAAGACCTATATACTTTTTCAACTATCACAGACTCACCCACCGGAGTAGAAACACGAATAGGCATGTCAAGCGATTCACAATGTAAATTAAGACCAGTAGCAAATGAGGAAGATACATATGAAAATGTGGAGCAAGGATAAAATAATACAGAAGCCATGCAATCCCAAACCAAAAGATTACCTATGATAACAACATCAGATGTCTCCGCTTCAGATCTCCCAGGGAAAGCGTAACAATGGGCCCTATCGCCTGTCTGTCTGTTGCCCCTAACATGTTGTGCTGTAGAGGCTCTAGTTTGCCCATCACCCTTGCCGTTTTGGTGACCACCATTACCTCGACCACCACGTCCTCCAGAATGACGGCCTCTTCCATGACCACCTCTACCTCTGACTATTGGGGGTCTGTAACTCTGTTTTGGACAATACCTCTTAATATGTCCAGTCTCCCCACATCCATAACACTCTCTGGATTCAAGCATAGGTCTCTCAGAGAAGTGTTGACCGGTTTGAGGTGGACGCCCAACTACAGTCTGTAGTGAAGACTGAATTGGTTGGACTGAGTAACCTCCTGAACCCTGTCCTCTAGAGTAAGAACCATTAAACTCACCTCCCTTTCGAAACCATTTTTATGTCAATGCCATGGTGAAGTCATCTGGCTTCACTCCTTCCACCTCTATCACGAAGTCTACCACTTCTTGAAAGGATTTTGCCGTAGCCGCTACCTGTAAGGCTGAAATCCGTAATTCTGACCTCAACCCCTTCACAAAATGGCGAATCCGCTCTTGTGGACTGAAACAAAGTTGGGTGGGATACCTGGATAATGCACGAACTTAGCCTCATATGGAGTAACCGACATCCTACCTTGCTCTAGGGTCAAGAACTCATCTCTTTTCCTATCCCTCAAAGTCCGGGGATATACTTCTCCATAAACAAGCTAGAGAATGATGCCCAAGTCATAGGTGGTGCCTCTGTTGGTTGACACTCAACATGTGACCGCCACCACATTTTGGCGTTCCCTTGAAACTGATAAGTCACAAACTCTACACCAAACCGTTCTACTATACCCATCTTGTGTAGTAGCTCATGACAGTCAACCACAAAATCGTAGGCATCCTCAGATTCAGCACCCTTGAAGACTCGAGGTTTCAATTTCAAGAACTTACTGAAAAGTTCATGCTGATCACTTGTCATTATAGGCCCTGTAGTCAAACGAGGAAACGTGCCTATTTACAATGAGGCATCCATGAGGGGAGCCACGGTAGCTGCATGTTGTACCTCCGGAACCTGAGGTGCAGGTGCAGAAAATACTGGAGGTGTCTGGCCCTGATCAGATAACCCGCTAAGATAAGCAAGAACCTGATTAATCATCTGTGGGGTAGGTTGAGGTGGTAATTCCTCATTATGCACTTGTTCATTCTCCCCTTCCTCACCCTCTCTTATCACTTCCTCAGTCGGTGGATGAGTCACCGCCCTAGTACTAGTTGGGCTAGGTGCTTGTCCTCTTCCTCTAGAGGACGTCCTCCCGCGACCTCTACCACTGCCTCTTACCACTGCTCCTCTCCGAGCTACAGCCCCAGTGGTGTGCTCAGACGCATCTTGTCTTGTCGGTGTTGGTGTTGGCGCAATCGTTGCTCTAGTTCTAACCATCTGCGAAATAGAGTGAAGATGGTCAGATACCAATTTGTATCACCTATATACCAATTGGATCCAATTAATAGCACGAAAGAAAGAATGAAAGAATGGAATTTTCCTAAAGTCTTATAGCCTCTCAAGGAAAAGTAAAGGCGTCCCCCTACCGTTCCTTAAGACTCTACTAGACTCGTTCTTGTGTGATGAGACCAACGAACCTAATGCTCTGATACCAAGTTTGTCAAGGGATTCTCTTCTATTGCTTCCCAATTGACGAACTTGACTAAGCAGAATGTTCCATTTGTATGGTCGGATGAATGTGAGGAAAGCTTTCAGAAACTCAAGACCTTGCTGACTACTGCACCTATCCTTACCTTGCCAGTAGAGGGTAACAACTTCATTGTTTATTGTGATGCATCCTATTCTTGTTTGGGTGCAATGCTAATGCAAGAGAAGAATGTAACTGCTTATGCTTCGAGGCAATTAAAGGTGCACGAACGCAATTACCCGACCCATGATTTGGAATTGGCCGCGGTAGTATTTGCATTAAAGCAATGGAGGCACTATCTGTATGGGGTTAAGTGTGAAGTCTATTCGGATCATCGTAGCCTAAAGTATGTCTTTACTCAGAAAGATTTGAATTTGAGACAGAGGAGATGGATGGAACTACTCAAGGACTATGATGTTACCATCTTGTACCACCCAGGAAAGGCAAATGTTGTGGCAGACGCCTTAAGTAGAAAAGCAGGGAGCATGGGTAGTTTAGCCCACTTACAAGTTTCTAGACGCCCATTGGCTAGAGAGGTTCAGACCCTGGCTAATGACTTCATGAGGCTAGAAGTAAATGAGAAGGGAGGATTTTTGGCCTGTGTGGAGGCAAGATCTTCTTTTCTTGACAAGATCAAGGGAAAACAGTTTGATGACGAGAAACTAAGTCGAATTCGGGATATGGTGTTGCGAGGAGAGGCTAAAGAAGCAATAATTGATGAGGAAGGTGTTTTGATGATTAAGGGAAGGGTATGTGTGCCCCGTGTGGATGATTTGATCCACACTATTCTTACAGAGGCTCATAGTTCCGGATATTCAATACATCCTGGTGCAACCAAGATGTACCGTGATAGTTACCTTGTTCAACTGCCGGTAGTCTATGCACATCCGAGAACTCCCATCCTTCTTCTTCACAATAATAACGGAGCACCCCAAGGGGATACACTTGGTCTAATGAAGCCTTTGCTTAACAACTCTTGAAGTTGGCCTTTAACTCTCTTAACTCAGCGGGAGCCATTCTTTAAGGTGGTATAGAAATGGGGCAAGTACCCGGTTCCAGATCAATGCAAAAATCAATATCTCTATCCGGTGGCATACCAGGAAGATCTGCAGGGAACACATCCAGAAACTCACGGACTACCGAAACCGACTCAATTGAAGGTACTTGGGTAGTGTCATCCCTGAGATGTGCCAAGAAAGCTATACACCCCTTACTAACCATTCTCTTAGCACGAAGAAAGGAGATGATACGAACCGGAGTGGAAGTGTAGTCGCCCTCCAACACTAACGGATCTGTCCCAGGCTTGGCTAACGTCACAGTTTTAGCATTACAATCCAAGATCGGAAAATTGGAGAAAGCCAAGTCATACCCAGAATTACATCAAAATCAACAATTTCTAAGATAACCAAGTCTACATAAGTACTGCTCCCCACAAAAGTCACCAGACAAGACCTATATACTTTTTCAACTATCACAGACTCACCCACCGGAGTAGAAACACGAATAGGCATGTCAAGCATTCACAATGTAAATTAAGACCAATAGCAAATGAGGAAGATACATATGAAAATGTGGATCCAGGATCAAATAATACAGAATCCATGCAATCACAAACCAAAAAATTACCTGTGATAACAACCTCAGATGTCTCCGCTTCAGATCTCCCAGGGAAAGCGTAACAATGGGCCCTATCGCCTGTGTGTCTGTTGCCCCTACCATGTTGTGTTGTAGTGGCTCCAGTTTTCCCATCACCCCAGCCGTTTTGGTGACCACCATTACCTTGACCACCACGTCCTCCAGAATGACGACCTCTCCATGACCACCTCTACCTCTGACTATTGGGGGTCTGTAACTCTGTTTTGGAGAATACCTCTTAATATGTCAAGTCTCCCCACATCCATAACACTCTCTGGAGTCAAGCATAGGTCTCTCAGAGAAGTGTTGACCGGTCTGAGGTGGACGCCCAACTACAGTCTGTAGTGAAGACTGAATTGGTCGGACTGAGTGACCTCCTGAACCCTGTCCTCTAGAGTAAGAACCATTAAACTCACCTCCCTTTCGAAACCTTTTTTATGTCGATGCCATGGTGAAGTCATCTGGCTTCACTCCTTCCACCTTTATCACGAAGTCTACCACTTCTTGAAAGGATTTTGCCGTAGCCGCTACCTGTAAGGATAAAATCCGCAATTCTGACCTCAACCCCTTCACAAAACGGCGAATCCGCTCTTGTGGACTGAAACAAAGTTGGGTGGCATACCTGGATAATGCACGAAACTTAGCCTCATATGCAGTAACCGACATCCTACACCTTGCTCTAGGCTCAAGAACTCATCTCTTTTCCTATCCCTCAAAGTCCGGAGGATATACTTCTCCATAAACAAGCTAGAGAATGTTGCCCAAGTCATAGGTGGTGCCTCTGTTGGTTGACACTCAAATGTGACCGCCACCACATTATGGCGTTCCCTTGAAACTGATAAGTCACAAACTCAACACCAAACCGTTCTACTATACCCATCTTGTGTAGTAGCTCATGACAGTCAACCAGAAAATCGTGGGCATCCTCAGATTCAGCACCCTTGAAGACTGGAGGTTTCAATTTCAAGAACTTACTGAAAAGTTCATGCTGATCACTTGTCATTATAGGCATTGTAGTCAAACGAGGAAATGTGCCTATTTCCAATGAGGCATCCATGCGGGGAGCCGCGGTAGCTGCATGTTGTACCTCCGGAACCTGCGGTGCTGGTGCATAAAACACTGGAGGTGTCTGGCCCTGATCAGATAACCCACTAAGATAAGCAAGAACCTTATTAATCATCTCTGGGGTAGGTTGGAGTGGTAATTCCTCATTCTGCACTTGTTCATTCTCCCCTTCCTCACCCTCTCTTATCACTTCCTCAGTCGGTGGATGAGTCACCGCCCTAGTACTAGTTGGGCTAGGTGCTTGTCCTCTTTCTCTAGAGGACGTCCTCCCGCGACCTCTACCACGGCCTCTTACCACTGCTCCTCTCCGAGCTACAACCCTAGTGGCTTGCTCAGACGCATCTTGTCTTGCCGGTGTTGTGTTGGCGCAATCGTTGCTCTAGAATAAAATAAAAATCTAGTTCATGCCGGAACTTCAAGGCATCAAGACATGAGGAAGAAGATCCAGTCCAACCTAGAAGCATTAGCTCACCCTGAAATCCGGTGTAGTGAAGACTGGCTAGAGTTGCGGTTGAGTTGAAGACGACGCACGTTTCTGCACTCCACAAATAACAAAGAAAGAAACATACACGTAGGGGTCAGTACAAAACACAAGTAGGGTCAGTTGAGTAGGTATCACTGGCCAACTCAAAATAGAAAACAGTATATATCAGAATCATAAATCAACTACAATACTCAACATGTAGCAACAACAAGTACTATAATCATTAATAAGTACCGTCAAGTTCACCCATGAGGACTCAAGCCTCAATACCATACTCATTTGGAATTAGGTTCATTAGATTGAGTATATTAACATCTTTCAAGATTCATTATCTTTATTCCTCTTGTGTCGGTACGTGACACTCCGCCTCCCCTACTACTATGTGTCGGAACGTGACACTCCGATCCCCTAATTCTACGTGTCGGTTCGTGACACCCGATCCCCTAATGCTACGTGTCGGTTCGTGACACCAGATCCCCTAATTCTACGTGTCGTTCGTGACACTCGATCCCCTAATTCTATGTGTCGTAACGTGACACTCCGATCCCCTAATTCTACGTGTCGGAACGTGACATTCTGATCCCCTAATTCTACATGTCGGTTCGTGACACCCGATCCCCTAATTCTATGTGTCGGAACGTGACACTCCGATCCCCTAATTCTACTTGTCGGTTCGTGACACCCGCTCCACTAATCTCATTCTATCAATTCATCAATCCTTCTTTTATACCAAGGCATCATCAATCTCATTACTTTAGTTCGTCAAGCCTTCTTTTATACCAAGGCATCATCAATTTCATTACTTTTGTTCGTCAAGCCTTCTTTTATACAAAGGCATCATCATTAACAAAGTAAATTTAGGATTCAAGATTCAATAGCATCATCATGCTTATTATCACAATCATATAATCACATCATGTAAGCACACAATTAAGCATATAGAAGGTTTTATAATACTACCCATCACATATCATTCGCTATTAAGAGTTTACTACGAATAGCATAAAAACCATAACCTACCTCCACCGAAGATTCGTGATCAAGCAAGCAATTTCCCAAAGCTTTGTTATCCTCTTCGTTCCTCTCTCTCTTGATCGATTCTCTGTCCCTCTCCTTGTTCTTTCTATTTTTCTTATTCAAACCCTCTTTCTTTTACCCTAATTAGCATATAATTAAGTATAAAAGATGAGGAATTAATCCACTAGTTAACTCAAGGTTATATCTTTTAACCCCCAAGTAATTGACTTATTAATATTAACCCACTAAATTTATAATTATAGCAGGAATAGTCCAAAACGCCCCTTAAAATATGTAACAGAAATCCGACCCAGTCTGGGATTACGCAACCTGTGACGGTCTGTCGTGCTTGCGACGGTCCGTCCTGCAGATCCGTCACAAAGTTCAGAGACTAATTTTCTGTGGAAAATGTTGACGGTCCGTCGTGCCCACGACGGTCCGTCCTGCCATTCCGTCGTGAAGTTCAGAGAGTCAATTTCAGTACCCAAATTTCAGAATTCTAAGTGTTTTGGAACGAGACCCCCTCGATGGTCCGTCGTGCCCATGACGGTCCGTCGTGGAGACCGTCGAATCGGACATTTTTTCCAGAAATAAAATATGCTGCTCAAAACGACTAAACAGGTCGTTACACAATTATATATATATATATTATATATATATATATATATATATATATATATATATATATATATATATATATATATATATATATATATATATATATATATATATATATAATTTTGGTTTTTCGGTTAACCGAATTTTCAAATGTTAACACAAAAAATCAAATCTGAAAACCGAAATGTAAAAATTGAGTCGTCGAAATCAACCGAAATAATCAAAAAATGAAAATCGAATTTAAAAATAAATTGGTTCGACCAATTTTTTTTGATTTGAACCATATAATGCTCAGCCCTAGTTGGTAGTGGCTTCGCTTTCAATAAACAGTTATGTTCACCCATTAACCAACCTCAAAATTATATTAGGAATAAATGACTTAGACCCTAATGTACAGATAAGCCTCGTTCAATTTAAAAGACATTTTCCTTTATCAAACAGATTAGTATAATTTGATTATCTCGTACTTATAAAATAATCATGCATCAATATACCAGAAGAGATAAAATATTTATCAAATTAAATGCTAGAAGAGTTACATATATATATATATATTCATATCTTATCTGGTTAGAAACTGAAAAAAATTATTCTAACATAAGGTACATATACAATACGTTCATTAAAATAATATCTTATCTCTACCAAAAGAAAATCTTAAGTAGTACTAACTGGTGTGTAAAGTCTTTTGAGAATATGAGAGACAATACTTAAATAGATCATAATATTCTCGAATAGTCAATTGTTGGGATTGGAGAACTACTCATGCAATACACATGTAGAATGACCGATTATTCTCTCTGTAAACTTATACAAACCTAATTCAGTTGGAGAATCTACTGTTAGTTTAAGTCAAGTGAAATTCCTCTAGCTACATTGATCCAATCTGTATCATTTAGTTTAGGAGAGTTAATATAGATTTACAAAACTAGACAATTACATACATAGTGACTTGTATCAATTTCATTCGTTAGGGAGGAAGGTCTAAGCCACCACATAAAGCAAATACTTCACTACTATTTAATCAATTATGACCAAAAAAAATCATATAACGATCCAAAAAAAAATATAATTTCTTTCTAGGTCGTTCTTATAAATTTACCAAATTTCAGATCAATCAGAGTTCTTCTTTTTCGAATTTCAAAACTATGAACAATTTGGTTGAAAACGTTGTTTGGTCATAATAGAATTTAACATTTTTCCGCTCAGTAATTCTTATCATATATCATCATTTTGTGAAATAGATAAATAATTAATAATAAAGAAAAAAATTCTAAAATTCCAAAAGGAAAGAATGTTTATGTATACATTGAATATTAAAATTCAAAGCACACCTTTTAGATATCTATGCATCTTGAACAATAAATTTTGATGAAAAATGACTACTCATGTAACATATATGTATGGTGTCATATATTGACTTCAACAAATTTAGAATAAAAGCCAACTCAGATGGTGAGTATATGTTAGTTTAAGTCAAGTGAATATCATTATCCCTAGATCCATTGATCTAATCTAATATTATTCAGTTTAAAAGACGCAATAGAGATAATCAAAACAAGAGATTAAATTTTAATGACTTGTATTAATTCATCCGTTGTGGAGGGAGTTCTAAGTCAACACATGAACTTAATACTTAACAAAAATTTAGTCATCAAGACTGTAGAGAACAAACTCTATCACCACTATATCATATTCGGATAATTTTTTCGGTAAAATTAATTTTTCAAGATACAAAAATTATCTAAAAATATCATCTGAACGATCTCAAATTACCAAATCACTGCATAACAATGAGT
The DNA here is from genome assembly GCA_027705065.1 of Solanum peruvianum. NCBI lineage: Eukaryota > Viridiplantae > Streptophyta > Magnoliopsida > Solanales > Solanaceae > Solanum > Solanum peruvianum. Next base: position 6,539,225 of record JAKWJD010001756.1, on the reverse strand, counting down.
ATTTCAAATTTGATCGTTTCTGATGAACTTATCAAATTTCTGATCAATTGGAGTTCAAAAATAATATTATCTCCCAATCTATGATCAAATTCAGATTCAAACGATTTAAGGAAAAATGAATAGATCTACATCCTATCATATATCAATTTATATTAACTCATCATGTACCACATATAACATAAATAAAATCAATATAAAGGATGTCATTCATCAAAATTACAATTTAATTCCAATGAACATCTTTAACACCATTTCAACGATCTCAAAATAATTATAACCACATAGCAATGAGTACTTCTACTAGGTCGTCATCAATGAACGTAACAAATTTTAGATCAATTGGAATCTTTAATGAATTTTTATTTCCAAAACTATGACCAAACTCAAATTCAAATGATTGAAGCATCTTTAGGAATTATTACAACATGACCTACATTCTTATCATATATCAATTATCGTTAAATAACTATGTACAATCATATTCCAAATTTAACGTAAACACAATTGATATAAGGAATGTTCTTATCATACTCAAATCAAATTTAATATAACAAACTACCTAACCCATCTAAATGATTTTCGTTGGCACCATCAAATTTCAAATCGACCAAAGACCATAAAATTCATGACCACATAAACTATGACCAAATTTAAAAAATTAATCGTTTAAATGTAGTTTTAGACTAAAATAACTTGATTCAAAATTTCATTCTCTTCTAATAATTATTTCATGAGCATAAGACATACGTCGTGTATTGTCTTTTGGCTAAGGCATACAACTAACTTCCTTACAATAAATTATTCTCGTAATTAATGCACCTGAGAATCCAAGATATTATATTTCTTTCTTTAAGATCGGTGAAAATATTTCCTATCTTTTCTCACGAATTAATTAGACATAACTAGCATCTTAAGGTAAATCTCCATTAAAAAAAATTCATCACTAGTATTTTCTAAGAACAATTTATACATAATACATAAAAAATATTCTAATGACTCAAATAAATAAATCATGTTATTAAATATATTTGTTAATCATAGTTCTCAAAATCATGTATTACTATTCTCACACATATATATACCATAGATTTATATATTTATATGAAAAATTGTATAACTATGCCCATTTAATTCAAAGAAATTGATTCCTCTTCAATCAAAAATATCAGCACGTGAAACTACACTTCATCAATAATTGACCACATTTACTGTATGCCCAATCACTGGGAAAAACTAATAGATACAACGGCTATAATTGTTGCTACCGACCCATACGACATTGCACTTAACAATTAACAAGTTACAACCACTAGTAAAACATAACTTAATAAAAAAAAGATTAATAATGTTACTTATTGTCACTTCCTTATTGTTTTCTAGTTCAGCTAACAAGATAATGCTTTAAAAAATATAACAAGAAACTCTTGGGTCAAGTAAATCTATTCCACTTTATAGAAATATTCACTGCCACCGTCAATTCTTTCTTCTTCCTTTTTTTTTCCAGATAATCAGCCTTTATTTTTAAAAAACCTCACATGAGCTCTTCAACAAAGCTAACAGAATCAATTTAGTATCACGGTAGGCGGCATCTTTATAGCAGACTCATCGACTTCTTTACATGAAAGATACACAATCGTACATATATATTTCAATCTAGGCTATATCGACTTCTTTACATGAAAGATACACAATCGTACATATAGATTTCAATCTAGGCTATCTATATAGATGTTAGCAAGGCTCTTGATGCCAATTGTTGGGAAAACTATATACACAGCAGAAGCATATCAGGATTTTTACTGCTTACATGAATAATAGACAATCAATACTATTTATGCTAGAACACATTAATCATGCTAGAACACGTAAATAAACTAAAACTTAATTCGATAAATACCTTTTGAAGCGTGAGCGGATACCTTCAAGCGAATCTCTAAGTTAAATGGATCTTCAAACGAATCTACAAGATAGCTATGATCTTCTAAAGTGATCCCAAGTCACATTTGAATTATCTCATACTTGGATAGGCAAGTATCGAATAGAATACTAATTATCTTTTTTCTAGGTTAGGGAATCCCTATATATAGAGATTTCTTCCTAATAAAAAAGACTAGAAAATCTAGTTTTTCTAGAAGACTAGAAAATCCATATTATTCTTCCTTTTTGTATAGAAATAAGATTCTGAATTCTAGTTAAATATGGGTGTAATCATTTAAAATTTATTAAATATAAATTTATTAAATGATTCGGATTATATTGAATTCATAAATATATTAATCCAAATAAATATTGTGGATTGATATAATTGAGTTAAATATTTAAGTCCAATAAATATGGATTTAATTAAAGTCTAAATTAATTGATTTGGGCTACATTTGATGAACCCAATTTGTTAAACCCAATCTCATCTCATTCTAGAGCCCATCTTGGCGCCACGTGTGCAGATGATGTGGCATGCCAAGTCAAATAAGAAAACCAATAGAATCATGACATGTGTCAAAGATGACAAGCCCGCTCTATCAAGCCCAAATGCCATGTCACTTCAATCTGATTGGCTGAATGGAATCCTATTCCAATCGCAACTCCTCTATTATAAAATTATAAATAGGGGTCCTCATAATTCAGAAAGGAGAGAGAAAATTCTAAACAAGAAGCTAGAGAAGCTCTGTGGTACAAACACAATTTAATTATCTACAAAGCTACATTTTAAGAATTCAAGCATTCAAGTTCAAGAACGATCTAGATCAAGACCACCGAATTCAAGAACAAGCTCGAAGCCCTTGAGTTCAGATAAAAGTCAAGATCGAGATAAGTTCAAGTTCAAGTTCATCATAGATTCAAGAACAAGCTTTAAAGCCCTTGAATTTATATTTGAAAAGGCGAATTCAGAGGAATTATAGAGATTGTAACACTTGCATTTGAAATAATAAAATTGATTGTTGCTCTAATTTTCCGTTCTTGATTATTGTTTTCTGGATGAGAATTTTATTGTCTACAAATTCTGGCACGCCCAGTGGGACAATCTCTACCTCTCATCTCAACTTTTCATACGTCAAAGAATATCAAGATGACTTCCATGAACAACAACTCTCGATCAACATCCTCTAAGGTCACTAGCTCCAAGTTCTCTACTGAAGTTGAAGACATCCTTGGAGTTACCTTTGGAAGTTTTGGAGTTGTTACGAGAAGCAAGGTTGCTACACTAGGGCAACAAACGCTTCAAGTGTCGTCTGCATCGACCCCTGTTTTTGGGTCTTCGACTCCAAAAGGAGCAAGTTCCTCCCAAATTCTCTAGAAGGAGGAAGTAGTGTTGCTGAAAAGATCAAGAAGACATTGGCTCTACTTGAGAAATCTGGTTCCAAGAACTCTACCACAAGGGAGAACTGTGATTCAACTTGTGAATCATCTCCACGTATATCGCATAATGTGAGTCCACTAAAAATTAAAATACGCGACAATCCATGTTATACTCCTGCATCTCCAATGATCATGCAAACGATGGTGACTCTGCTTCTTCTTCTCCGAGGAACAACTCACAAATCTGACGAAGTTGGTTGAAGGATTGACAAAGCATGTACAACACCAAGAATCTCAAATTGACAAGTTGATGGACAGGATAGAAGGACTTTTAGATGGAGATGCGAGCCATGCACCTGGAAAGAGCATTGAAGTTTAAGAAATCGAAGATCCTTCTAAGAAAGCCCCGTTTGTTAAAGAGATGCCAGTTTCTTCTGAAGGAATGATCCCACTCGATCGCTTGAAGGAGTTTATTGAAGGCACTATCAAAGATAAGTATGAAGTCTCCACCAAGTCTTCTCATATGTATGCTAATCCATACACTGCTAGGAATGATAACTTTAAAATGCCTGCTGGTTATCAACCTCCCAAATTTCAACAATTTGAGGGAAAAGGAAATCCAAAACAACATGTCGCTCACTTCGTGGAGACATGTAATAATGCTGGAACATATGGAGACTATCTTTTCAAACAGTTTGTTCGCTCTCTAAAAGGAAATGCCTTTGATTGGTACACACGGATCTCGAACCTAACTCTATTGATAGTTGCGAGCAACTAGAACATGAGTTTCTCAATCGCTTCTATAGCACAAGGTGAAAAGTGAGCATGGTAGAACTCATGAATACTCGCCAAAGGAAGGATGAACCAGTCATAGATTTCATAAATCGATGGAGGAACGCGAGCCTAATTGCAAGGACAGGCTTAGTGAAGCTTCTGCAATCGAAATGTGTATTCAAGGAATGCACTGGGAGCTTCTTTACATCTTGCAAGGAATAAAACAAAATCTTTCGAGGATTTAGCTACTCCTGCTCATGATATGGAGTTGAGTATGACATATGCCAGAAAAGATATGACTATTGTTCATGATCCTCGCAAAGGAAGGGACAGACAGGAACCCAAGAGATGGAGCAAGTTTGAGCCCAAAAATGACAACAAAGAATCCATGAGTGTAAATGTGTCACCCGCAAAGTTCGTCATGAATGAGGGCGTAAAACAAAATGTGAGAACGACTTTCCAAGCACGTTCAAATCAAAAGTCGACGCTAAGGGAGATGCAAGGAAAAAAGTATCCCTTCTTGGATTCTGACATTTCTGAAATTTTTGATGAATTGCTTGAGTTAAAGCTCATTGACTTGCCAGAGATGAAGCGACCCGAGATGAGCTGGAAAAATGATGACCCAAATTATTGCAAGTATCATAGACTTGTGAGTCATCCTCTTGAAAAATGTTTTGTCTTTAAGGAGAGAGTGATGCGATTGCCTAACGAAAATAAAATTATCCTTGATGATGAGAAGTCTTGTTCTAACCATACCTCTATCACGTTTGGGTCACTGGATCCGGTCCAAATATATATCTCTGAAAAGCATGAAGAAGAGCCTGTAGACCAGGACGTTGACTTAGATAGTGATGAGGGTTGGATTCTTGTAACTAGGCGAAGACACAACAAGTCAAGCTTACGAAAGAATTATCCGATCAACCGGTTAGAGGAAAAATGGTGAAGAAATCAAAGAAGAAAAAATCAATCAAGCGCCCCAAAAGGGCAAAGGTTGAAGTGCATTACTACCAAAAACCTCAACGTCTTGTGACTCTAGAGGAATTCTTGTCAAGCTCGTTCGACACAAAGTCTACTCAAGGCAATGTTGAGGCATCATGTTTCAATGTGGATAAAGAAAAACAATGAAGGTGCCTCCTATTGTAAAAGAAAGATCAACGAGTGAATCCTCACCAAAAGCGTCTCTTGGGGAAGAAGAAAAAGAAACAATGGAAATCTCAGAAATTATGTCTCTTCATCTTCTGAAAAATCTATTCAACTTTCTTCCCAAGAAGCACATGTCTGTGATACTAAAATCACATTTACAGATAACGATCTTCTATTTGGTAAAGCACTACACAATTGTCTTTTGTATATGGTGGGTCATGTGCTAGAGAATAAGATAAATACAGTCTTAATAGATGAAGGATCTGGAGTCAAAAATTTACCTATCCACACATTGAAGGAACTTGGCATCACGACTGGGAAACTTAGTGAAAGTCGTCTGTTGATACAAGGATTTAATCAAGGCGGGTAGAGGTCCATAGGCTCTATTAAATTAGAGATCCACATGGGAGATTTGCGATCAAGCGCATGGATGCATGTGATTGATGCAAAGACATCATACAATATATTACTTGGCAGACCTTGGGTACATGAGAATAGAATTGTCTCATCTTCTTACTATCAATGTTTGAAATATCTTGAAGGTGGAATTGAAAGAAAGATAGTGTCAGATGATAATCCTTTCACCGAAGTGGAGACACAATTTGCGGAAGCGAAATTCTATATGAGAAGTTATGTTGTAAAGGGGTCAAATCCAATGACATCAAATCAATCAAGATTGATAATATCGTAAGCAAAATAATTGATGCAGCTATCGAAAAGGTGAAAATTGACACTAAAGACTCTTGTCCCATCCTTAATGAAGGGAAGATCCTGTCTTCAAAAAAGAAGCAGACTTCTAGGTTTTGCTATGTTCCAAAAGGGAAGAAAGAACAAGATCAACCATTTAACCTTAAAGAAAATGCATTAAGAGGGCTAACTCTTCCTATCAGACGGATTGATGCAATAAACTTGTCTTCTAAGTAGCCAGAAAAGTAGTCGCTCAAGATCAAGTGCTAGATATGGCTCTCCCTACAAAGCGCACAAGAGAAGGTTTTGATCCCAATGCCTACAAGTTATTTGTGAAGGCAAGAGACAACCCTAGCGATCCATCAGCACTAGGAAAACTCCCATCAGAAGATACAACTAGGAAAGCGCGTGAAGGCCTAGGTTATAGCCAACCGCCGCCAATTCGCATTTCCATAAGTAGGGCCAGTAATAATCATATAACTTTTGAAGATGACGTCAATGCTCCTTATAAAAGGCATTCTGTTTTTGATCGACTTGGCGAAGCGACAACAAGATTTTTTGTGTTTGAGAGGTTTGGTCCTCTAAAGAAGAATAACAAGAACCTGAGAATCTATTTAAAAGTTACAACGCCTGCTTCACATTTGATTCGAAAAGATTTCAGAAGTTTGATTCCTTCTAGGATGAGGTGACGAGTGGAACTTATGGTTTCCTGTAAAGAGGAACTCAAGGCAAAGGTTCATACTGTGGTTTACACCAAAGAGCGCGAGGAAGATGAAGAAAGTGTAGGTTCCTCAAATCATGTTACAATCCAAATGAGTACGATTCTTTTCCTCAAAAGAAGATTGTGGAAGAGGTAGAAGATATTTTCTCTTGTTGTCATATATCAGTCAATGACAATGATACTGTGGAAGACGAAGATGCTAAAGATGCTCCTCCAGAACTTGAAGAAGGAGCAAAAATCACAATAGATCCTTTGAAGGAAGTTAACCTTGGCACTGATGAAGATCCGAAGCCAACTTACTTGAGTGCGTTTCTAGAAATTGATGAAGAAGTCGCTTACATGAATATACTCAAAGAAGATAGAGATATATTCGCTTGGAGTTACAAAGAAATCCTGGATTGAATCCTAGAGTAGCGGTCCATCAATTGGCAGTCAAAAATGGTTCTCGTCCAGTTAAACAAGCTCAAAGACTTTTAGACCTGACTTGATTCCATTGATAGAACATGAAGTTAACAAACTCATTGAAGCAGGCATTATTTGTGAGGTCAAATATCCTACATGGATTTCAAGTATTGTTCCTGTGAGGAAGAAGAATGGTCAAATTTGAGTTTCTGTTGACTTTAGAGATCTCAATAATGCATGCCCTAAAGATGAGTTTCCTCTTCCCATTCCTGAGTTGATGATTGATGCCACCACTAGTTATGAGGCATTGTCATTCATGGATGGTTCTTCTGGATATAATCAAATCCGCATGTCACCAAAATATGAAGAACTCACTGCATTTCGCACGCCAAAAGGTATTTATTGCTACAAAGTGATGCCATTTGGTTTATTGAATGCCGGCGCCACATATCAAAGGGCTATGCAAAATATCTTTGACAACTAGCTCCATAAAAATGTTGAATGTTACGTTGATGATTTGGTAGTGAGTCGAGGAAAAGGGGTGATTATTTGAAAGAGTTAAGGATGGTGTTTGAGTTACTCCGAAGATATCAATTAAGGATTAATCCATTGAAATGTGCCTTCGGAGTTACTTCCGGCAAGTTCCTTGGCTTTATTGTGAGACATCGAGGGATTGAAATTGATAAAGCAAAAGTCGATGCAATATCAAAGATGCCTGAACCTCGAGATATCCATGAGTTAAAAAGTCTCCAAGGAAAGTTAGCCTACTTGAGAAGGTTCATCTCAAATCTAGCAGGGAGATGTCAACCATCCAGTCATCTCATGAAGAAAGGTGCTCCTTCTAATTGGGACCAAACATGTAGTGAAACCTTTAAAAGTATCAAATCATCTCTAGCGAAACCTCCGGTTTTGGCAGCCCTTATATCTGGAAAACCATTGATACTCTACATTCAGCACAAGAAAGGTCTGTAGGAGCCCTGTTAGCTCAAGAGAATAGTGAAGGCAAAGAAAATGCTCTTTATTACTTAAGTAGAACGATGACGCCAAATGAGCTAAATTATTCGCCAATTGAAAAGTTATGCTTGGCACTGGTCTTCTCAATTCAAAAGATGAAGCATTATTTTCAAGCTCATGTTGTCCGCCTTATTTCTAGAGCAAATCCCATCAAGTTTGTTATGTCAAAACCTGTCCTTAGTGACCGACTAGCAAGATGGTACCTCCAATTCCAACAATTTGAGATTGTGTACATCCCTCAAACATCCGTGAAGGGACAAGCACTAGCGGATTTCTTAGCAGACCATCCTATACAAAATGATTGGGTTAGTTAACTGATGAGTTTCCTGATGAAGATGCGATATTAATTAAAGTTCAACCTCCTTGGAAAATGTACTTATACGGGGCTGCACATCGCGGCGGAGCTGGTGCTAGCGTGGTGTTCATCACTTCACAAGAAGAGATTCTACCATTCTCTTTTACTCTAAAACAATGTTGCTCCAATAATGTCGTTGAATATCAAGCACTGATACTTGGACTTGAAATGGCCGTTGACATGAAACAATTACATTTACAGGTCTTTGGTGACTCTCAATTGGTGATTAATCAACTCTTAGGAAGTTATGAGGTAAAAAAGCCTGAATTTCGACCTTATCATGATTATGCTCAAAAGTTGATAAGATGGCTAGGGGATGTAACCCTTCAACATGTGCGTCAAACAGAGAATAAGAAAGTTGATTCATTGACTACTCTAGCTTCAACGCTAACCTTTCCTGATCAAACGCCATTAACTGTCTGTCAAAAATGGATAGTACCACCGTCAAATGATGAAGAATATATTGAAAATAAGCTTGATCATATCGTCGTCATTGTTGAAGCTGCGAAGGAAGATTGGAGACAACCCATCATTGACTACCTATGTTATGGGATACTTCCTGAAAATCCAAGAAGAAGAACTGACATACGTCGTCGTGCACCTCGATACCTTTACTACAAGGATACATTATATAGAAGATCATTTGAGGGTATGTTATTACGATGTTTGGGAGAGGAAAAAACGATTCAAGCCCTGCAAGAAGCACACTCAGGAGTATGTGGATCACATCAATCTGGAACAAAACTTCATTTTCACATAAAGAGGATGGGGTATTACTGACCAACCATGGTGAAAGATTGCTTATATTATGCAAGGAAATGTGATGCTTGTCAATTTCATGCGAATTTTATTCATCAGCCACTAGAAGTATTGCACCCAACCATCGCATCTTGGCCATTTGACGCTTGGGGACTGGATATTGTAGGACCATTACCAAAGTCTTCTGGTGGACACTTGTACATCTTTGCTGCAACTGATTACTTTTCAAAATGGGCTGAAGTTGTCGCTCTTAAAGAGGTAAAGAAAGAGAATGTTGTGAATTTTATCCGAGTAAATATTATCTATCGCTTTGGCACCCTCGCTATATAATAACAGACAATGGCAAACCATTTGATAACAAGTTAATGAACAAGATTTGTGATCTTTTTGACTTTAGTCAGCGTAAATTTTCTATGTACCATACTGCCGCTAATGGTCTTGCTGAAGCATTCAATAAGACTCTATGCAACCTACTCAAGAAATTGTCTCCAAATCAAAACTGGATTGGCATGAAAGAATGGAAGAAGCTTTGTGGGCATATAGGACAACATATCGCACACCAACTCAAGCAACACAATATTCACTTGCTTTGGAGTTGAAGCAGTCCTGCTACTCAAGCATCAAATACCCTCCCTAAGACTTGCTATTCAAGAAGGGATCACTGAGGAGGAAAATGCTCGATTGCGTCTTGCTAAGTTAGAAGCACTTGATGAAAAGAGGTTAGAAGCCCAACAAAACCTTGAATGTTATCAAGCTCGTCTATCTCGTGCTTTTAATAAGAAGGTTCGCTTGAGGTGCTTTCAAGTTGGAGATCAAGTTCTTGCGGTAATAAGACCAATCATTACTTCGCACAAGTCTGGGGGCAAATTTACCTCAAAGTGGGATGGACCATATGTCGTACAAGAAGCATATTCAAATGGTGATTACAAGCTTGTTGATGCTGATGGCTTAAGGATCGGTCCTATTAATGCCAAATTTCTAAATAGATACTATCCTTGAAGTAAGATGATGCTCCTTAAGGTACGAGCCTAAACTGCATGTCACTCCTAGCCCGCAATAGTATAAACTGTGTACGGCACAACCACAAAAAAAATCACTCAAATCCCCAAAACTACGTTGTGACTTGATCCTCTTTATTGAGGTACGTAGGCGCTTAGAACCATATTCTAAGTTCAGTTGCATGAGTGTCAAAAAAAAATGTTCCCACTTAAATTCAAAGAAAAGTCAAAGCGATATGTATATTATCTTTTGTCTCATCAAATTTTTAGAATTGTACGAAGTATTGATGGGTCTATGGAAGGAGCAAACCTTTATATATTTTTTTAATTTACAAGTTAAAGGTTCTAAAACTTGTTACGAGTTGAAGCATCGGATCATAAGTCAAGTTTAAATGTGCAAACTAAATAAAGATGTGAAACTTGCGCTATATTCATTCGTATTGACATGGAAAATGCGACATGACTTTGAATTATTAAAAGCTTGCAATCAAGAATTAACGACCAATCAAAAGTTAAAAAGTAAAATAAAATAAAATGAAAAAAAGTCTAATCTAAGCGTAACTTGTAGTTGGTCAAATCTTGACGACTAGCCTCCAAGTACTCTCTTTTCTGTTCCATGCGAATTGAATCTTCAGGCATTAATAAACTCATATTCTCATACGAGGATATCTCATCTTCCGTAGCTACAATCTTGGCTTGAATCTCCTTGACATTCTTCTTAGCAGCTTCTAAAACAGCTTCAAGACCCTCTCGCTCTCCTTGTAAACTTGCTAGCTTCCGCTTAACCTTCTTTAGCGATTTCTTGTTAGAAGAGACATGTTTTGCCTTCTCACATTCCTCTACTTTGAATAATTCGAGACGCTCTTTGGCATTGGAAAGCAATTCCATCTTCCTATCTTCATGCGTCTTGTCAACAAAATTAGAGTGTTCTTGATCATAAGAAGTAGCATGATCAAAAAGAGAATCTACCATGCTTTTTAACGGTGAAAGATCTAATAAATTCATCTCACTCATCTCCTTGAAAATCTCATAAATATCATCTTTGTAATATGAAATATTGTTTAGAGAAGTTCTGGAAAGTTTTCTACATATCTCTTCCCAAAGACCCAAGATGTACTTCCTTTTGTGATTGAACACCACACCTCTTCCTTCGAAGACAGACATAGCACCATTAATCTTGGGAAGAACTCGGAAAAGCTCATTTGAGTTAGAAGCCAACCCTTTTAAAGTTTGTCCACGAGAAGTAGAGGATGACTCTTGAGCTTTCTCGATAGTTGAAATTTATTTTGCCTTAGGTCTCAATATCGCGGTAGACTCTTCGCTAACTTGTGGCCTTTCACGCGGTGGCCCTTGTAAATGTCCATCACCATCAACCTACAAACGGAAGGGGCAGGTTAGCAAGGTCATTTCATTTCATTTTATTTATTTATTTATAAATAAATAAATATATATAATAAATAAATAAATAAATATATATAATAAATAAATAAATATATATATATATATACCATGTTACTCTTAATTGTCAATGATCTAGAAGGACTATCGACAGTTCGGACTTCTACAATTTCAGCCCCAGATAGTTCAACTCTTTGCCATTTCCAACATCGATCCTGGCTAGTTTTGCTTGATTCTTGAAGGGACCGTTTACTAGAGAAGAGAAATTGGGGGCATTTCTCTTATCGATAGGAGTATGAACCAGTTCTTTCTTAGATGCCTTAGAAAAGTTAAGCTTCTTACTTTGATGTTGGGGAGCAAGTGGTGTTTTGACTTTTGAAAGTGTTTTCTCGGTATCTTGATTTTTGTCTTCTAGAAGGGTAACAAATTCTAACCCAGCTTTTTCAATCATAACATCCAAATTATCTTCAAGAAACATTCCATAGGACTTCTCCCACCAAGATGAATATTGGGTGGTATAAAGCTTCTTTGCGGAAGTTACCGCAGGAGGAAATGTCGCTTTAGACATAGTCACACGTGATACACAAATGCGCCAGTATCTAAGGCCTTCATCAAGGGATTCAACACGAATATCATTTTCTAAATATCCAGGATTATCTTGATGGAAACAAAATTGGCGACTAAATCGGTGCGGACTATATGGCTCAATAACAAAGGAACCTCCCCTCCTTAACGGAAGATAATTAAAACGAATGCTCATAAAATAAGCTTGATCCAACTCTGATGATTTTTCATCATCAATATAATAAGTTGGGTGAGGCCTACTAAGCATGGTTGCATTCCACACAATGTTCTCCCTTGATGAACACACTTTCTTGCCTCATCTTTGTCAAAATACTTTGCAGCACCTTCTCCAGAATATACCACCATTCGTGGTAGAGAAGGTCCACTAGTAAGCTGATAGTGTGTTTTGAGATAATAAGCAAGCCAACCATAGACATAGTGAATGGGAAAACAAACTCTTGCATGGTCCAACTGTGAAGAATTTGAAATTTTATTTAAGCCATGATATATGCTTGTTAAAATTGGAACCGCGAGGCTAGCCCTTTTACCGCTCGCCATTAAGCTTGCTATCTTGAAAGTCTCAGGTCGAATGAAATTGCCTTCTTCAGACTGAAGTACAAAGGCACATAACTAACATGACAAAAAGGCCGTCAGATAAGTCTCATATCTTTGATGTTTCACTCCAAGCTTAGAAAATACCATCTCTTGAGTACTTGACCATGTATTTATCTCGATAGGTATTTCGCCTGTAGGATTATGAGTAGACGACAGACGTCAAGATTTCTTCTCTTTTCTTGGGGGAGCTAGCTCATATTTGAGATCTTTCTTGCACCAAAATTGTATCCATTCATTAAAAGAGATTCCCATATTACCATGATTTCCTCTTTAAGGTGATGAAAGGAAGCAAACATATATTCACAAGTTCGAGGAAGAAATCTTTCCCTCTTATCATTAAATCCTGTAAGTTCATTGGAGTATGGTATTACTTCTTCGTAAGGGTATCTGTTAATTGGCAAACCACCAAGAATATGCAAGTCCCAAAGAGATATGGAAGTTTCCCAGCAGATGTAAGTAATGTATTTGTTTGAGGGCACCAAGCCTCACAAAAAGCTTGTACAATATTAGAGTTCCGATCGTAGGTAAAAAGAGAAATAAATACAGCATCACGAATACAAGCACTGTTTAAAGTTTGCCCATTTTTGCTTAAGACATCTTCTGTCCATTCCCAGTACCCCGGAATGCAACGATATTTGCCTTCAACCACAATTTTTCTCCCCAACATAGTTCTTCTTGAATCATGCGGCGACCTAAATTTGAAAGGGTCCTCGCGACGTTTATACGATGAGGAATTGGTTTCTCAACATACCACACTTTAGAGGTTTTGTTGGATTTATGATCGTATTCGGATGTCCAACTTTTCATATAAAGTGTGTTTCTCAATTGTGGCCATGGATCAACATAACGACCAACAAAAGATTCCTGGACCAAAAACTTAGTCTCCATCGTACTACCCTCTGATCCAACGAAAAGATATTCGAGTTTAGAAGATGGACAAGTATAATCCTTGAAGAAAACCATTGTTCAAACTGCAAAAAAAAGAAATAAATAAAAGTGTTAATGTTTATTTATAATAATGCACAAAAGAATATAAAACTCGAAAAAGAGGGTTGTTAAGAAGGGGCGAATAATTTAAACATTCCGGACGTTGTAACACCTTGAGTTTATTTTCAAGGCGGGGCGTTACACGGTATCCTATTAAAGCTTCAAGTTGGTTAAGAATTCGGGACCTTGTAACACCTTGAGTTTATTTTCAAGGCGGGAGCGTTACACAGTGTCCTTTTAAAGCTTCAAGATGGTTAAGCACTCAGGCCCTAGTAACACCTTGAGGTTATCTTCAAGGAGGGAGCTTTACATGGTATCCTATTAAAGCTTCAAATTGGTCAAGCATTCGGGACCTTGTAACACCTTGAGTATATTTTGAAGGCGAGAGTGTTACACGGTATTCTAGTAAAGCTTCATGGTCAAACATTCAGGACCTTGTACACCTTGAGGTTATCTTCAAGGCGGGAGCGTTACATGGTATCCTATTAAAACTTCAAATTGGTCAAGCATCCGGAACCTTGTAACACCTTGACTTTATTTTCAAGGCGGGAGTGTTACACGGTATTCTAGTAAAGCTTCATGGTCAAACATTCAGGACCTTGTAACACCTTGAGGTTATCTTCAAGGCAGGAGCATTACATGGTATCCTATTAAAAGCGTCAAGTTGGTCAAGCATTCGGGACCTTGTGACGCCTTGAGGTTATCTTCAAGGCGGGAGCGTTACACGGTATTTTAGTACACGGTATTCTAGTAAAGCTTCATGGTCAAACAAATAGGACTTTGTAACACCTTGAGTTTATCTTCAAGGCGTGAGTGTTACATGGTATCCTATTAAAATTCAAGATTGGTCAAGCGTTCGGGACCTTGTAACACCTTGAGGTTATCTTCAAGGCGGGAGCGTTACACGGTATTTTAGTAAAGCTTCATGGTTAAGCATTCGGGACCTTGTAACACCTTGAGGTTATCTTCAAGGCGGGTGCGTTACACGGTATTTTAGTAAAGATTCATGGTCAAGCATTCAGCACCTTGTAACACCTTGAGGTTATCTTCAAGGAGGGAGCGTTACACAGTATTTTAGTACACGGTATTCTAGTAAAGCTTCATGGTCAAACATTCAGGACCTTGTAACACCTTGAGGTTATCTTCAAGGCGCGAGTGTTACATGGTATCCTATTAAAACTTCAAGTTGGTCAAGCGTTCGGGACCTTGTAACACCTTGAGGTTAATTTCAAGGCGGGAGCGTTACACGGTATTTTAGTAAAGCTTCATGGTTAAGAATTCGGGACCTTGTAACACCTTGAGGTTATCTTCAAGGCGGGTGCGTTACACGGTTTTTTAGTAAAGCTTCATGGTTAAGCATTCGGGACCCTGTAACACCTTGAGGTTATCTTCAAGGCGGGAGCGTTACACTGTATTTTAGTAAAACTTCATGGTTAAGCATTCGGGACCTTGTAACACCTTGAGGTTATCTTCAAGGCAGGAGCGTTACGCGGTATTCTAGTAAAAGCTTCAAGTTGGTTAAGCATTCGGGACCTTGTAAAACCTTGAGGTTATTTTCAAGTGGGAGCATTACACGGTATCTAGTAAAGCATCAAGTTGGTTAAGCATTCGGGGCCATGGAACACCTTGAGAGTTTTATTTCTTTATTTTGTTAAGGCATGGCCGTAAGCAAATTTTTATGTGATAAATCCTTCCATTATATAGCCTCCATAAAATATAAAATCCTTTTCCTGATCTACAAAAAAAAAAAAAAAAGGAAATACAAGTGAAGGAGAGATTGTTACCTGTCAAGATGTTTGAGACTCGAAAGGTATTAAATCTTGAATCTTGGATGTGTTGTAGACATTTATGTCTAGATTAGGAATCACCAAGTGGATTGTTATTTCGCTGTTCCAACGTCAGACACGAGATTTTTAGTAAGTAACACAAATCTGAAAATTTTTAGCATGGCAGAATTTAGAGCTAACTTCAAAAAATCATATGGAAAGATTCTAAAGGTGTTAAATTTTGAATTTTGGATATGTTATAGATCGAAAAGTCTAGTTTCTGAAAAATCAAATGGTTCATGTTTGATTTTTCTACAATGAGATATGAATTTTCTACGATGAACATGTCAGGCTGTAAATAAAATGTGATGAATTTTTAGCATGACAGAATCTAAAACTAACTTCAAAAAATCATCTAGAAAGATTCTGAAGGTATTAAATTTTGAATTTTGGATATGTTACAGATAAAAAAGTTTAGTTTCTGAAAAATCAAATGGTTCATGATTTTATTTTTCTACAATAAGATACGTATTTTCTACGACAAACATGTAAGGCTGTAAAAAAAAGTGACGAATTTTTAGCATGATAGAATCTATAGCTAACTTCAAAAAATCATCTAAAAAGATTCTAAAGGTATTAAATTTTGAATTTCGGTTATGTTTGATATCTAAAAGCCTAGTTTCTGAAAAATCAAACGGTTCATGATTTCGATTTTTCTACAATGAGATATGAATTTTCTACGACAGACATGTCAAGCTGTAAAATAAGTGACGAAAATAAGTAAAAAAGGAAGAAAAATTACCTTGAGTATGCCCTTTTCGTCGTAGGCTCACAATATGTAATTGAAGATAAAATTATGGAGACAATGTATCTATTTATAGATGTCATGTGGTGGGATAGAATCCTTCTCCTAGTTCAATTACAATTTCTTTTTGGCTTGGACAATACAACATAATATGAATATGAAATTGAGTAGGATTACAATTCCTAGTTCAATTACATTTTCTTTTTGGCTTGGGCAATAAAACACAATATGAATATGAAATTGAGTAGGATTACAATTCCTAGTTCAATACAATTTCTTTTTGGCTTGGGCAATAAAACACCATATGAATATGAAATTGAGTAGGATTACAATTCCTAGTTCAATTACAATATCTTTTTGCTTGGGCAATACAACATATATATGAATATCAAATTGAGTAGGATTACAATTGTTAATTCAATTATAATTCATTTTTAACTAAGGTGAATTAGTAACCAGTTCATACTTCAAGCCTAGTCTCTAAAAGATAAAATATCTCGACAAGACTTGAAGCAGGGGGCATTTGTAATCATTTAAAATTCATTAAATATAAATTTATAAAATGATTCGGATTATATTGAATTCATAAATATATTAATCCAAATAAATATTGTGGATTGATATAATTGAGTTAAATATTTAAGTCCAATAAATATGAATTTAATTAAAGTCTAAATTAATTGATTTGGGCTACATTGGATGAACCCAATTTGTTAAACCCAATCTCATCTCATTCTAGAGCCCATCTTGGCGCCACGTGTGCAGATGATGTGGCATGCCAAGTCAAATAAGAAAACCAATAGAATCATGACATGTGTCAAAGATGACAAGCCTTCTCCATCAAGCCCAAATGCCATGTCACTTCAATCTGATTGGCTGAATGGAATCCTATTCCAATCGCAACTCCTCTATTCTAAAACTATAAATAGGGGTCCTCATAATTCAGAAAGGAGAGAGAAAATTCTAAACAAGAAGCTAGAGAAGCTTTGTGGTAAAAACTCCATTTAATTCTCTACAATCTACAAGTTTAAGAATTCAAGCATTCAAGTTCAAGAACGATCAAGATCAAGACCACCGAATTCAAGAACAAGCTCGAAGCCCTTGAGTTCAAATAAAAGTCAAGATCAAGATAAAGTTCAAGTTCAAGTTCATCATAGATTCAAGAACAAGCTTTAAAGCCCTTTAATTTATATTTAAAAAGGCGAATTCAGAGGAATTATAGAGATTGTAACACTCACATTTGAAATAATAAATTGATTGTTGCTGTAATTTTCCGTTCTTGATTATTATTTTCTCGACGAGAATTTTATTGTCTACAATGGGCACTATATGCGACCACAAAATTAATTGTCGAGGCTTCCTTATATGGAAATAATTTCAAATAATTAATTTGAATTATTTTTACCATAACAAATTACAAATCATTCCACTTGAAATTCGTAATTGCACTCCTTTATTTCGTAATTCCCCATGAAACACTTATGTAATTCCCCGCATTAAGATTTCATATACTAATTAATAAATTAAATTACTGACGAATTTAACTTAATGATTAATTTCATTTAGAGCACTACTTAACTTATTTCATGTGTAGATTTATAAATGCACTTGCAAGATTTGACACAATGAAAACTTATAAGTTCTCAAAAAAACATATCAATCAATATCTATGATGAGAAATGAATTCCATTAACTAACTTATTATTTCACCAATATATATTATTATCATCAAACTATCAGGCATATTGACCCATCTCAGAATCTCACCTTTAATAAATCAAAACGATAATTAATATACACAGATCATAATAGTTATATCAGCATTGAGAATATAAGTACATTTAATAGTTTAGAGAATATGTTTTTATCAGTCAGTCTAAACAACTAACTCTACTCGGTCCCGTTCAATACATACAAAATGTACTAGTACAAGAAGTTGGAACTATAGCGTTCTCATAATCAGGACAAATTACATATAATCTTGTGCTACAATTGTTCTCGATGATATGTTCAATTTCTATCTTAGTTTGCGAAACAAAAACTTTATACTTATAAGAATCGATAATTTAATCCTCTGTGGTAAGCTAAAACTCTACACACTAAATCATCTACTATATAAGTAAATAGACACTGTAAACGAATATATGATCTATTGAATTTTAGCAAACATGATTCTCTAATAAATATTATTTCTTAACACATGATTAATAGTATATATCCCAACAACTTCATCAGATGATTGATACAAGTTCTTCATTCACATTTAAGTGCCTTAAAGTTGATACTATCCACAATTTTCCATTTGTTCGTGAAAACAATGGAAGTAGTGTTCCACAAAATGAGGTTGTCTTGGTTAATTATATGTTGGATTTTCCTAGAAATCCATTGATTTATAAGGAATTAGATATGGTTGGTTTTAAATGGTGGGCACATTGTAAATGGATCTGAGTTGCATGTTATTTCTTGTCATGGATTGTTAACTTAATATGAGTGCTCATTGATATTCAGTTAGCATTTCATGATAAAAAATAATAGGAAATTTAGATCCATTTAAAATTCTTCCACCATTTAAAACCCAATAATATTTATTTCCTATATAAATTGATGCAATTTCGGGGACCTTGTAACGACCTGTTTAGTCGTTTTGAGCAGCAGAGTTTATTTCTGGAAATCACTGTCTGGGTCGACGGATCCCACAACGGACCATCATGGGCACGACGGACCGTCGAGGGGGTCTCGTTCCAAAACACTTAGAAATCTGAAATTTGGGTACTGAGATCGACTCTCTGAACTTCGTGACGGAATGGCAGGACGGACCGTCGTTGGCACGACGGACCGTCACAAATATTTCTACAGAATTAACTCTCTGAACTTTGTGACGGACCTGCAGGACGGACCGTCACAGTCATGACGGACCGTCACAGGTTGCGTAACCCTGACTGGGGGTCGGATTTCTGTTAAAAGATTTTAAGGGGCGTTTGGGACTATTCATGCTTAAAATTATAAAATTAGTGGATCAATGTTAATAATTTAATTACTTGGGGGTTAAAGGAGATAACCTTGAAATAAATAGTGGGTTACTTTTATCATCTTTTATACTTAATTATATGACAATTAGGGTAAAAGAAAAAGGGTTTGAATAAGAAAGAACAGAGAGAAAAGAGAGAGAAACGAATCGAGAGGAAGAGAAGAACGCAAGGAAAGCAAAGGTTTTGGGAAGATAGCTTGTTTGATCGCGATTTTTCGGTGGAGGTAGGTTATGGTTTATATATCTCATAGTAAACTCTTAATAGCGAATGATATGTGTTGTGTAGTATTATAAAGTCTTCTATAAGCTTAATTGTGTGCTTGCATGATGTGATTATGTAATTGTAATGGATTGGAAAGATGAGGCTGTGTGAATCTTAAATCTTAAATTTACTTTGTTAATGATGATGCCTTGGTATAAAAGAAGGCTTGACGAACTAAGTAATGAGATTAGAGGATCGGGTGTCACGTTCCGACACCAGGATAGTAATAGAGGATCGGGTGTCACGTTCCGACACCTGGATAGTATATGGATCAGGTGTCACGTTCCGACACCAGGATAGCATATGGATCGGAGTGTCACGTTCCGACACCAGGATAGTATATGGATCGGAGTGTCACGTTCCGACACCAGGATAGCATATAGATCAAAGTGTCACGTTCCGACACCAGGATAGTATATGGATCGGAGTGTCACGCTCCGACACCAGGATAGTATATGGATCTGAGTGTCACGTTCCGACACCAGGATAGTATATGGATCAGAGTGTCACATTCCGACACCAGGATAGTAAAGAGAATGAATCTTGAAATATGTTAATATACTCAATCT
The DNA here is from genome assembly GCA_027705065.1 of Solanum peruvianum. Classification (NCBI taxonomy): domain Eukaryota; kingdom Viridiplantae; phylum Streptophyta; class Magnoliopsida; order Solanales; family Solanaceae; genus Solanum; species Solanum peruvianum. The sequence goes on along the minus strand of JAKWJD010001756.1, from coordinate 6,519,081 downwards.
AAAGAACCGGTTTCCCAAATGAGTATGGTGTGGAGGTTGAGTCCTCATAGATGTGCTTGGCGTTGTGGCCGTATTTGTTGTTATCACCTGTTAAGATATTAGTTGATTTTATGTTATTATCTGATATATATTGCTTTCTATTTTGAGTTAGCCGATGATACCTACTCAGTACTTGTGCCTTGTACTGACCCCTACTTGTATTTGTTTTTCTTTGCTTATTTGTCTAGTGCAGCAAACGTACCGTCGTCTTCAACTTGTCCGCAACTCTAGCTTGTCTTCATCACACCTGATTTCAGGGTGAGCTATTGCTTCTAGCTTGGACTGGATCTTCTTCTTCATGTCTTGATGCCTTGAAGTTCTGGCATGGACTAGATTTTTTACTTATTTTAGCTTCTTAGATACTCTTAGATTTAGTAATTTGAGGATAGATGTTCTTGTGGTGATGACTTCCAGATTTTGGGGATAATAGTTAATAAATTTTAGAAGTTATTTATTGGTTATATTAATGAGTTTTAAGTCTTCTGCATTATATTCTGTCCATTATGGTTGAAATGTTGGGGTTTAGATTGGTTGGTTCGCTCACATAGTAGGATAAGTGTGGGTGCCACTCGCGGCTCGTTTTGGGTCGTTACAAACTTGGTATCAGAGCATTAGGTTCGTTGGTCTCATCACACAAGAACGAGTCTAGTAGAGTCTTAAGGAACGGTAGGGGGACGCCTTTACTTTTCTTTGAGAGGCTATAAGACTTTAGGAAAATTCCATTCTTTCTTCTTTCTTTCGTGCTATTACTTGGATCCAATTGGTATCTAGGTGACACAAATTGGTATCTTACCATCTCCACTCTATTTCGCAGATGGTGAGAACTAGAGCAACAACTGCGCCAACACCAACACCGGCAAGACAAGATGCATCTGAGCCAGCCACTGGGGCTGTAGCTTGAAGAGGAGTAGTGGCAAGAGGTCGTGGTAGAGGTGCGGGAGAATGTCCTCTAGAGGAAGAGGACAAGCACCTGGACCATCTAGTACTAGGGCGGTGACTCCTCCACCGACTGAGGAAGTAGTAAGAGAGGGTGAGGAAGGGGAAAACGAGCAAGTGCAGAATGAGGAATTACCACCCCAACCTACCCCAGAGATGATTAATCAGGTTCTTGCTTATCTTATCGGGTTATCTGATCAAGGCCAGACACCTCCAGTGTTTTTTGCACAGCACCTCAGGTCTGGAAGTACGACAGGCCGCTGCTGAGGCTCCCCGCATGGATGCCTCATTGGAAATAGGCACGTTTCCTCGTTTGACTACAGGGCCTATAATGACAAGTGATCAGCATGAACTTTTCAGTAAGTTCTTGAAATTGAAACCTCCAGTCTTCAAGGGTGCTGAATCTAAGGATGCCTACGATTTTCTAGTTGATTTTCATGAGTTACTACATAAAATGGGCATAGTGGAATGATTTGGCGTTGAGTTTGTAACCTATCAGTTTTAGGGAAATGCCAAAATGTGGTGGCGGTCATATGTTGAGTGTCAACCCGCACAGGCACCACCTATGACTTGGGCGTCATTCTCTAGCTTATTTATGGAGAAGTATATCCCCCGGACCTTGAGGGATAGGAGGAGAGATGAGTTCTTGAGCCTAGAGCAAGGCAGGATGTCGGTTACCGCATATGAGGCTAAGTTTCGTGCATTATCCAGGTATGCCACCTAGCTTTGTTTCAGTCCACAAGAACGGATTCGCCGTTTTGTGAAGGGGTTGAGGTCAGATTTGCGGATTTCATCCTTAAAGGTCGCGGCTACAGCAAAATCCTTTCAGAAAGTGGTAGACTTCGTGATAGAGGTGGAGGGAGTGAAGCCAGATGATTTCACCATGGCATCGACATCTAAAAGGTTTCGTAAGGAGGTGAGTTTAATGGTTCTTACTCTAGAGGGCAGGGTGCAGGAGGTTATCCAACCCGACCTATTCAGTCTTCACTGCAGGCTGTAGTTGGGGGTCCACCGCAGACCGGTCAACATTTCTCTGAGTTGAGGTTATCCCCAGACTTCTTCATTCTCACAGAGACCTACGCTTGAATTCAAGAGTGTTATAGATGTGGGGAGACTGAACACATCAGAGGGTATTGTCCAAAACAGAGTTACAGACCTCCAATAGTCAGAGGTAGAGGTGGTCATGGAAGAGGTCGTCATTCTGGAGGACGTGGTGGCCGAGATAATGGTGGTCACCAAAACGGCCGGGGTGATGGGCAAACTGGAACCACTACAGCACAACATGGTAGGGGCAATGGGCAGACAGGTGATAGGGTCCATTGTTACGCTTTCCCCGGGCGGTCTGAAGCGGAGACATCTGATGTTGTTATCACAGGTAATCTTTTCGTTTGTGATTGTAATGCTTCTATATTATTTGATCCTGGCTCCACATTTTCATATGTATCTTCCTCATTTGCTACTTGTCTTAATTTACATTGTGAATTGCTTGACATGCCTATTCGTGTTTCTACTCCGGTGCGTGAGTCTGTGATAGTTGAAAAGGTATATAGGTCTTGTCTGGTGACTTTTGTGGGGAGCAATACTCATGTAGACTTAGTTATCTTAGAAATGGTTGATTTCGATATAATTTTAGTTATGACTTGGCTTTCTCCGAATTTTGCAATCTTAGATTGTAATGCTAAAAAGGTAACGTTGGCCAAGCCTGGGACAGATCTGTTAGTGTGGGAGGGTGACTACACTTCCACTCCAGTTCGTATCATCTCCTTATTTGTGCTAAGATAATGGTTAGTAAAGGGTGTTTAGTATTCTGGCACACCTCAGGGATGATACTACCCAAGTACCTTCAATTGAGTCGGTTTCGATAGTGCGTGAGTTTCTGGATGGTTCCCTGCAGACATTCCTGGTATGCCACCGGATAGGGATATCGACTTTTGCATTGATTGGAGCCGGGTACTCGCCCCATTTCTATACCCCTTATAGGATGGCCACTGCGGAGTAGTTAAGGGAATTAAGGGCCCAACTTCAAGAGTTGTTAAGTAAAGGCTTCATTAGACCAAGTGCATCCCCTTGGGGTGCTCCGGTGTTATTTGTGAAGAAGAAGGATGGGAGTTTTCGGATGTGCATAGACTACCGGCAGTTGACCAAGGTAACTATTAAGAACAAGTACCCCATTCCTCGCATTGATGACTTGTTCGATCAGTTACAAGGTGCTTGTGTCTTCTCTAAGATTGACTTGAGATCCGGTTATCATCAATTGAAAATACGGGCAACAGATGTGCCAAAGACTGCTTTTCGAACCAGGTATGGGCATTACGAATTCGTAGTAATGTCTTTTGGTCTTACGAATGCCCCTGCTGCTTTCATGAGCTTGATGAATGGGATTTTTAAGCCATATCTGGATCTCCTTGTGTGATCGTATTTATTGATGATATACTGATATACTCCAAGAGTAAGAAGGAACATGGGGAGCATTTGAGAATTGTATTGGAAATGTTGGGGAGAAAAAGCTTTATGCCAAATTCTCCAGTGTGAGTTTTGGCTAGATTCAGTGTCCTTCTTAGGGCACGTAGTTTCTAAGGATGGGGTGATGGTGGATCCTTCTAAGATCGAAGCAGTGAAGAGTTGGGCAAGACCTACTAATGTCACAGAAGTAAGGAGTTTTGTTGGTTTAGCTAGCTACTACCGTCGATTTGTCAAGGGATTCTCTTCTATTGCTTCCCAATTGACAAACTTGACTAAGAAGAATGTTCCATTTGTATGGTCGGATGAATGTGAGGAAAGCTTTCAGAAACTCAAGACCTTGTTGACTACTGCACCAATTCTTACCTTGCCAGTGGAAGGCAAGAATTTCATTGTTTATTGTGATGCATCCTATTCTGGTTTGGGTGCAGTACTAATGCAAGAGAAGAATGTAATTGCTTATGCTTTGAGGCAATTAAAGGTGCATGAACGTAATTATCCGACCCATGATTTGGAATTGGCTGCAGTTGTGTTTGCATTAAAGCAATGGAGGCATTATCTATATGGGGTCAAGTGTGAAGTCTACACAGATCATGTAGTCTACAGTATGTGTTTACCCAGAAAGACTTGAATTTGAGATAGAGGAGGTGGATGGAACTGTTGAAGGACTATGATATTTCTATTCTGTATCACCCAGGAAAAGCAAATGTGGTGGTTGATGCTTTAAGTAGAAAAGCAGGAAGCATGGGTAGTTTAGCCCACTTACAAGTTTCTAGACGCCCATTGGTAGAGAAGTCCAAAACTTGGCTAACGACTTTATGAGACTGGAAATACTAGAGAAGGAGTATTTTTGGCCTATGTGGAGGCAAGATCTTCTTCTCTTGACAAGATCAAGGGAAAATAGTTTGATGATGAGAAACTAAGCCGAATTCGGGATATGGTGTTGCGAGGAGAGGCTAAAGAGGCAATAATTGATGAGGAAGGTGTTTTGAGGATTAAGGGAAGGGTATGTGTGCCCCGTGTTGATGATTTGATCCACACTATCCTCACAGAGGCTCATAGTTTCGGATATTCTATACATCCAGGTGCAACCAAGATGTACCGTGACCTAAAGCAACACTTTTGGTGGAGAAGAATGAAGCGTGACATTGTTGTTTGTTGCCAAATGTCCAAATTGTCAGCAAGTAAAGTATGAACACCAGAGGCCCGGAGGAACACTACAGAGAATGCCCATTCCTGAATGGAAGTGGGAGAGAATTGCAATGGACTTCGTGGTTGGTCTTCCAAAGACATTGGGAAATTTTGATTCTATTTGGGTAATTGTGGACAGATTAACTAAGTCTGCTCACTTCATTCCGGTCAAGGTGACCTACAATGCAGAGAAGTTAGCCAAAATCTATATCTCAGAAATTGTTCGATTGCATGGAGTTCCACTTTCCATCATATCAGATAGAGGTACGCAGTTTACTTCTAAGTTTTGGAGAACATTGCATGCTGAATTAGGTACTAAGTTGGATCTTAGTACTTGCATTTCACCCTCAGACCGATGGTCAGTCTGAGCGAACGGTTCAGGATTGGAGGATATGCTTCGTGCATGAGTGATAGAATTTGGTGGCATTGGGATAACTTCTTACCCTTAGCAGAGTTCTCATACAATAATAGCTATCACTCCAGTATTGACATGGCCCCATTCGAAGCATTGTATGGAGGAGATGTAGGTCTCCCATTGGTTGGTTTGATGCATTTGAGGTTAGACCTTGGGGTACTGACCTTTTGAGGGATTCATTAGAGAGAGTGAAATCTATTCAAGAAAAGCTTTTAGCGGCACAAAATAGGCAAAAGGAATATGCAGATCGAAAGGTTAGAGACTTGGAGTTCATGGAGGGTGAACAAGTTTTGCTGAAGGTTTCACCCATGAAAGGGGTGATGCGGTTTGGTAAAAGAGGTAAGCTAAGCCCAGGTATATTGGACCATTTGAAGTACTTTAGCGAGTAGGGGAGGTGGCTTATGAATTAGCCTTGCCTCCAGGACTGTCAGGAGTGCATCCGGTATTTCATGTGTCTATGTTGAAAAGATACCATGGGGATGGAAACTACATCATTCGTTGGGATTCGGTTCTGCTTGATGAGAATTTGTCTTATGAGGAGGAGCCTGTTACCATTCTAGATAGAGAAATTTGCAAGTTGAGATTAAGGGAGATTGCATCCATCAAAGTTCAATGGAAGAATCGACCAGTTGAAGAGTCCACTTGGGAGAAGGAGGCAGATATGCAAGAAAGATACCCACACCTGTTTACAGATTCAGGTACTCCTTTTCTCCCTTGTTTTTCTTCTTGTGATCGTTCGAGGATGAACAATGGGTAAATTGGTATCTATTGTAACGACCTGTTTAGTCGTTTTGAGCATAGCGAGTTTATTTCTGGAAATCACTGTCTGGGTCGACGGATCCCACGACGGACCGTCATGGGCACGACGGACCGTCGAGGGGGTCTCGTTCCAAAACACTTAGAATTCTGAAATTGGGTACTGAGATCGACTCTCTGAACTTCGTGACGGAATGGCAGGACGGACCGTCGTTGGCACGAAGGACCGTCACAAATCTTTCCACAGAATTAACTCTCTGAACTTTGTGACAGACCTGCACGACTGACCGTCACAATCATGACGGACCGTCACAGGTTGTGTAACCCTGACTGGGTGGATTTCTGTTAAAAGATTTTAAGGGGCGTTTTGGACTATTCATGCTTATAATTATAAAGTTAGTGGATTAATGTTAATAATTTAATACTTGGGGGTTAAGGAGATAACCTTGAAATAAATAGTGGGTTACTTTTATCATATTTTATACTTAATTATATGACAATTAGGGTAAAAGAAAAAGGGTTTGAATAAGAAAGACAGAAGAGGAAAAGAGGAGAAACGATCGAGAGGAAGAGAAGAACGCAAGGAAAGCAAAGGTTTTAGGAAGATATCTTGTTTGAACGCGATTCTTCGGTGGAGGTAGGTTATGGTTTATACTATCTCATAGTAAACTCTTAATAGCGAATGATATGTGTTGGGTAGTATTATAAAGTCTTCTATATGCTTAATTGTGTGCTTGCATGATGTGATTATGTAATTGTAATGGATTGGGAAGATGAGGCTGTGAACCTAAATCTTAATTTACTTTGTTAATGATGATGCCTTGGTATAAAAGAAGGCTTGACGAACTAAAGAATGAGATTAGAGGATCGGGTGTCACGTTCCGACACCAGGATAGTAATAGGATCGGGTGTCACGTTCCGACACCAGGATAGTATATGGATCGGAGTGTCACGTTCCGACACCAGGATAGTATATGGATCGGAGTGTCAAGCGTTCCGACACCAGGATAGTATATGGATCGGAGTGTCACGTTTCGACCCCACCAGGATAGAATATGGATCGGAGTGTCACGTTCCGACTCCAGGATAGTATATGGATCGGAGTGTCACGTCCGACACCAGGATAGTATATGGATCAGAGTGTCACGTTCCGACACCAGGATAGTATATGGATCGGAGTGTCACGTTCCGACACCAGGATAGTAAAGAGAATGAATCTTGAAATATGTAATATACTCAATCTAAAGAACCTGTTTCCTAAATGAGTATGGTGTGGAGGCTTGAGTCCTCATAGATGTGATTGGCGTTGTGGACAATGGTTATGGTATTTGTTGTTATCACCTGTTAAGAATATTAGTTGATTTTATGTTATTATCTGATATATATTGCTTTCTATTTTGAGTTGGCCGATGATACCTACTTAGTACTGTGCCTTGTACTGATCCTTACTTGTATTTGTTTTTCTTTGATTATTTGTGGAGTGCAGCAAATGTACCGTCGTCTTCAACTCATCCGCAACTCTAGCTAGTCTTCATCACACCAGATTTAGGGTTACCTATTGCTTCTAGCTTGGACTGGATCTTCTTCTTCATGTCTTGATGCCTTGAAGTTATGGCATGGACTAGCTTTTTTAATTATTTTAGCTTCTAGATACTCTTAGACTTAGTAATTTGAGGATAGATGTTCTTGTGGTGATGAATTCCAGATTTTGGGGATAATAGTTAATAAATATTAGAAGTTATTTATTGGTTATATTAATGAGTTTTAAGTATTCTGCATTATATTCTGTCCATTATGGTTGAAATGTTGGGTTTTAGATTGGTTGGTTCGCTAACATAGTAGGATAAGTGTGGGTGCCACTCGCGGCTCGTTTGGGTCGTGACACGACCTTCAACCCATGATAACCAAGAACATCATTTTGTGGAACAATGCTTCCATTGATTCCACGAACAAATGGACCACAATTTTTTAAAAAAAAATATTGTATATAATATTGAGATCTAGTATCGGGCCATCTCATGAAATTTCTTCTTCCTTAAATTCTTTAATGGACTTGTTTCCTTAACACCAAACAACATCTATAAGTAGGCCCCAACGTATAATCCTTCATATAAACCCAGTGTAATAACAAACAATTTTACAATAACACAAAGACGCTACTTGATTATTAACACATAAAAACACAAGGTATTAAGAATGTTTGAATTGAACAAACAAATAAAAGAACATTACATCAAATTAAAAAAAGATACAAATAACATGACTAACTGAAATCCTTTGAATACTGATTTGTTGAGTTCATCACATTTTTGGTCAACTTTTGTTATATCAATTGATACAAGTAATTGTTAAAAAAGAATAGTTATTAGATTTGAAAATTAAAATTCTTTACTTGGCAAATGGGTATGATTTGCAATCTTTTTTTTTTAACTTTGCTATATTTACCTATGGCATTATTGACATAGGCACAGTTTTATTCTTGCTCATTTGTAGAACACATCAAATTAGAGAGAGAAATTATTTTGAGAGCAAAGTGAGGTATTCCATATACATTACAAGAAAAGTAGTCTGTGAAAAAAAATAGAGAGTGAACGATATTTTTCGTAAGGTGGAAACAAAAACAGTGTTGTTTCTTTTGAGTGTATAGTAGTCAGTTTGAATATTGTATTTATGACTACACAGTGTAAAATTTTTACTATACTAATACTAGTTGCTTCTCTTGGCCCGTGGTTTTTCCCTTATTCAGAAGGGTTTCCACGTAAAATACTTGGTGTCATTATTTTTCCATTTTATTTCTATTGTTTGACCATATATATTTTTGTGTTTGTCCGCATTTTCTCAACAAACTGGTATCAGAGCCAATGTTTTATCTGAGTATGCTCTGTGGTTGCAGCACAGTCTGAACTTTCATATCAGAAAAGATTTACTTTGATTTGTGATAACTATATTTTTGGGAAAAACGATGGAAGACAACACAAGTAGAATAATTACTTTAAATGACATTAGTTATGCCATTTGAAAGGGAAAAATGGAAGATCTGCTTCGTGTTAAGAATTTTTACAAACCAGTATTTACCACTGTAAAGCCTGATAACAAAACAGATGAAGAGTGGAATCTGTTGCACAGACAGGTTTGTGAATTCATTAGGCAACGGGTCGATGATAATGTGTTAAATCATATTTCTGGAGAGATACATGCTCGAACCCTATTGGAGCATCTTAACAGTTTGTATGCTCAGAAGACTGGCAATAAAAAAACTTCCTAATAAAGCAGATGTTGAGTTTAAAGTATCATTATGGTTCGCCAATGGCAGACCATCTGAATAATTTTCAGGGATCATGAATCAGTTATCTGCAATGGGCATTAATTTGATGAAGATTTTCAAGGGTCTACTTGGTTCCATACCAGACTCTTGGGAAACATTTAGAACTTCATTGTCAAATTCTTCTCTGGATAGTGTGATCTCTATGAACTCCTCCAAGAGTAGTGTCTTGAACGAAGAGATGGGAAAAAAAACTCAAAGTTCTTTTTTGTCGGATGTCCTGATAACTGGCCCCAAGGGGAGAAAAAAACTCGTGTTTCTCAGTATAAAGAACAAAATAGGAGCATATCCAGAGGAATACATAAGGATATTGAGTGCTATCATTGTGACATGAAAGGGCACAAAAAAAAGTTCTACAGGTAGTTGAAGAGGGAAGAAACAAAGAGGAAACTAAAGTAGATGGCAATGAATATTGTGTAGGCACCGTTACCACCGAAGACCTTGTTACTTTCCTTGATGCGTATATGATAAATATTATTTGTGATGATTCAAGCTGGGTTGTAGACGCTGGCGCTGTAACATTCCGAAAAATTACATGTCTAGTGAAGAGCCCAATAGGTCTTTAAGAATGCGTATTGGGGATACATAGGCCTTCCAATGCCCAATATTGAGAAATATTGGACATAGTATAGAAAATTGGCTAAGGGGTATTAGCCATTTCTATATAATGCCCAAATAAGCACAATATTGGGCATATTAGAAAATATTGGCTTAAAGGGTGTTAGCCAATTTTTCTAAATGTTAATGAGCTTGTTTAAGAGATGTATACATACCCTAATCTAAAAATCTTCATTTTTCATTTCTCACATAAAAGGTATGAGGCATCCAAGTGTCAAGCCTAGATACCATAGCACATGATCAATTAAAATGATCATGTAGATTATGTAGTACCCAAGGATATAGTGAGGGTCCTTGGGACAGTAAGTAAACATTCCCAAATGAACCATAAATAATAGTTAGTTAGGAAAGTCAAACCAACACATGTGCAAGACATGTGAAGAAGTTGCCAAAGGAGGGGACTACCCTAACCGAATTTGGTTAGGGTAGTTATGAGGGAAAACGTGCATAAGGGACCACTCCATATGGGGCCTAACTTCCTAACCAATTTTAGACTCTAACCTACTGCCCCAAATAGCTAACTAACTTAGTACTAAACGGATTGGATCCAATAGTGCACCCAACAACCTAGGATCAAAATCAGGTTGACACTGACCTGCTACTAGTTAAAGAGACAATCTAGTACCCAACCTAGTATGGTCCAAAAGTTTAGCTATAGTCCTAACAACTTAGAAGTAGTTTAGTAGTATCCCTAGGTTACCTAATTAATTACTTTATAAAATTAATTAATTAATTTAAAATGGCTAAAACCAAAAATAAAAAGGAAATTTTCATATTTCGATTAAGACAAGAAAGGGACAACCTAGTACCTAACCTAGGATGGTCCAAAAAGTTATTTCAGATCCTAACGACTTAAGGGTACTTTAGTAAATACCTTAGGATACTTAATTAATTAATTTAGAAACTTAATTAATTAATTTAAAGGGTTAAAACCTAAATCACAAAACAATTTCCAAATTTTGGTTAAAACAATAAAAAGACAACCTAGTACCTAACCTAGGATGGTTCAAAGGATTAGTTATGATTATAACGACTTACGGGTTCTTTAGTAATTACTTTAGCTCACTTAATTAATTAAATTATACATTTAATTAATTAAATTAAAGGGGTCAAAGTGAAATTCTTACACTAACCTAGTACAACTTAAGAAACATCCTAGTACTTAACCTAGGATGGTCCAAAAGGGTTAATTTTGGTTCCAATGACTTGAGGGTACTTTAGTACTTACCCTAGGTACCTAAATTAATTAAATTCAGGATTTATTTTATTAAAATAAAGTCAAAATGTTGACCAAAATCATTATAGTCAACACCAATTTCCATATTTGACTAAGTGTTATTTTCTCCTATGTTTAGTCAACTTAGGAAGATTTTTTTAGTAAATAGTTAATTAATTTATTTAATCAACTTATTAAACCCTAAGTTGAATAAGTCAATGTCAATTCCTAAATCTAAAAACCACATTCAAACTCAAACAAATACAGGACTAAAACCAGAAAACAAGCGTGAGAAAAACAGTGAAAAAAACACAAGAAAAAAAATTCTTGGATGATTTTCAAGGTTTCTTCAAGGTTAGTTCAAGGTGGACTTATTAGATTAAGTTCTACTTAAAATATGAGTTTTCTATCATGGAATTAATTCTCCAAGAGGCTTTTAAAACGTTTTAAACTCATGAACTTCGAAACTAGGGTTGTTTTCCAATGATATTAGTGAACGTCCATCTCCCTAGTTATCCTTGTTTTTGATTATTTAAGTATATAGATTTTATCTTGAACATGTTGTTGGTATGTGGTTATAACTGATTTTATAATTTATTGATTTATTAATGATTAATGAGGTCTATAGATTGGGTTCGGATGATTGAGTGATTAGTTACACAGATTAAGGAATGACATAATGCTTAGTTTTGTGTTTGAGAAAGATGAAGTTGTTATGAGTTGCTTGTGAAGTTGAGTCTACTGTTATAGGTTGTTCATTGAATGAAAATTATAAATTAATTGAATGTAAAAAGGTTGGCTTACAACAAATGAAGTTTAAATGTCCACCATATGTGAAAGATTGGTTTATGCCAACAAACTGGCTAGCAAAACCATGTCAAAAATATTATCTCCAAAAATGTGTGAAGTTATACTAACAAATTGATACCAATCTCTACATCAATGAACTCATAACATAGGATATGCCAATCAATGGGACAAGCCCCAACATACCCTATCCACACGAACTTGTGAACGTAATAGTATTGAATAAGTAGTTATAACTTTCATAAAGAATAAAAGCTAGTTCACGAATTTATAATGCAAAAATAACTTCATAGCTTGGCCAAACCAAGCATTGAATTGTTCTTGTAAGTTTAATGAAAGATTAAAAGTTCAAGTGTAGTGAAAGTTTCGCTTATACCAATAAATTTGTCTACAACATTATGTTCAAAATATGTAATGGAATTGGTTAATGATTCCATGAAATTAAACTTGAATGAATTGCCTGCCTTATGCCAATAAAATGGCTAAGAATACATCGTCTAAGAGTGATGAATGTAATTGGCTATAATTTTATCTTTAAATAATAAAAAGACTAACTAATGGCTAAGGTATACCAAACTAAACATGAATGAGTGTAACTTTGGCTTGTTCCAATAAATTGGCTATGAATTCAGATTTCAAATTTTCTAGTCCAATACTAATTTTGTGCCAATCATATATACCCAAAGTATTTAAATGACAATATAAGAACATCTAAGTTAATTCAATGAATCCATATCCAAAGGCATGCCAATCATTGGGACAAGTACCAACATGACCTAACCAAATGAACTATGAACGTATGTAATTCATTAAGTGAAGTTCTCATCGTCCATAAACGATGATAGGAAGATATAAACAAAATTTAGCAAGTAACGTGAGTAATAACATAACTAAAGATGTCTAAGTTAATGAAGTGACCATAATGAGGTGTTAAAAAAGTGAGACAAGCCCCACTTACACCTAAGCTACTATGTTAAAAATACTCCTGAATGAAGGTGTTAGAATGTGTGAGACAAGTCTCATTAACACCAAAGATGTTATGTAAGGACAATTAACATTTTATCAATGTAAAGAAAAAGATGACAAGTCATCAATAGTGTAAGTAAATGTTACCAAAACGTACTCACCTATGAGAGTGTAAAGCTAATGGAGAGACCAGTATCTATGTACAGTCTAATGAAAGTATTGATACTGACATATACTTAATACTAATGATGATATGAGAAATCATCTATTGAGATATGATGTCCTTATACTATTGTAACGACCTGTTTAGTCGTTTTGAGCAGCAGATTTTAATTCTGGAAAAACTGGCCAAGACCACGGGCACTGCGACGGACCGTCACAGGCACGACGGCCCGTCGAGGGTGCATCGTCTCAGCATACTTAGAATTCTGAAATTGGATACTGAAAATCGACTCTCTGTAAATTGTGACGGACCTGCAGGACGTGCCGTCACATCCACGACGAACCGTCGTGAGTTTCCGTTGCAAAACACTTCAACTTTTGAGAATTTGGTACAAGAAATGAGTTTCTGACCGTCAGGACGGACCGTCACTGGTGTGACGGGCCGTCACAGTTCACCTTGATTTTGGGAGGTTGCGACGACCATCATGACGAACCGTCGCAGGCACGACGGCCCGTCACAGGTTGCGCAAATCCCAGGCAGAATAGGATTCCTCTACACGTTTTAAGGGTCGTTTTGGACTATTCTTTCCTTAATTATAAAGATTGAGGGTTAATATTAATAAGTCTAATTACTTGGGGGTTAAAAGAGGTAACCTTAAGTTAATTAGGTGGTTCTATTGTCCTCTTTTAGTCTTAATTATATGATAATTAGGGTAAAGGAAAGAGGGTTGAACATAAGAAAACAGAAAGAACAAGAGAGAAAGAGAGGAATCGATCGAGAGGGAGGAGAAAACAAAGCTTGGGAGTTTCTTGCTTGATCACTAGTCTTCGGTGGAGGTAGGTTATGGTTATTTTACGATACTCGTAGTGAACTCTTAATAGTGAATGATATGTATTGGTGGTATTGTAAACCTATCTATATGCTTAATTGTATGTTTGTATGAATATGATTATGTGATTTTGATAAAACAAGCATGATGAAAACCATTGAATCCCAAATCTTGAAAGAAACTTTAATCTACTTATTAATGATAATGCCTTGGTATAAAAGAAGGCTTGATGAATTAAAGTAATGGGATTGATGATGCCTTGGTATAGAGAAGGCGTGATGAACGGATATAATGAGATTACTGGATCGGAGTGTCATGTTCCGACACATAGTATTAGTGGATCGGAGTGTCACGTTCCGACACATAGTATTAGTGGATCGGAGTGTCACGTTCCGACACATAGTATTAGTGGATCGGAGTGTCACGTTCCGACACATAGTATTAGTGGGACGGGTGTCACGAACCGACACATAGAATTAGGGGATCGGAGTGTCACGTACCGACACATATAGGGGATCAGAGTGTCACGTTCCGACACATATAGGGTATCGGAGTGTCACGTTCCGACACATATAGGGGATCGGAGTGTCACGTACCGACACATAGTGGTAGGGGATTGGAGTGTCACGTACCGACACAAGAGGAAGAAAGATAATGAATCTTGAAAGATGATAAATATACTCAATCTAATGAACTTAATTCCCAAATGAGTATGGTATTGAGGCTTGATCCCTCATGATGAACTTGATGGTATTTATTGACGATTATAATACTGTTTGTTGCTATATGTTGAGTTTATAGTTGATTTATAATTTTCTCGATATATATTATCTTCTATTTTGAGTTGGCCGATGATATCTACTCAGTACTTGTGGTTGTACTGACCCCCTACTTTTATGTTTTCTTCTTTGTTATTTGTGTAATGCAGCAAACGTTCCGTCAACTTTAACTCAACAGTAGATCTAGCCAGTCTTCACTCATCGGAAATTCAGGGTGAGCTAATGCGTCTAGCTTGGACTGGATCTTCTTCTTCAAGTCTCGATGCCTTGAACTTCCGGCATGGACTAGCTAGTATTTTGGTTTTAGCTTCTTAGACAGTTTTAGTTTAGAAATTTGAGATAGATGTTCTTGTGATGATGACTTCCAGATTTTGGGGATATTAATAATACTTTTGAAATGTTTTATTAATGAGTTTAAGTCTTCCGCATTATTTTCTGTTGATATATCTTGAAACGTTAAGGGTTAGTTTGGTTGGTTCGCTCACATAGGAGGGTAGATGTGGGTGCCAGTCGCGTCCCCGATTTGGGTCGTGACAAACTTGGTATCAGAGCATTAGGTTCGTTGGTCTCATCACACAAGAACAAGTCTAGTAGAGTCTTAAGGAACGATAGGGGGACGCCTTTACTTTTGTTTGAGAGGCTATAGGACTTTAGGAAAATTCCATTCTTTCATTCTTTCTTTCGTGCTACTACTTGAGTCCAATTGGTATCTAGGTGATACAAATTGGTATCTGACCATCTTCACTCTATTTCGCAGATGGTTAAACTAGAGCAACGACCGCACCAGCAGCAACAACGGAAAGACAAGAAACATCTGAGCCAGCCACTGGGGCTGTGGCTCGAGAGAACAACGGCAAGGGCCGTGGGAGAGGTCGTGGGAGGACGTCCTCTAGAGGAAGAGGACGAGCACCTAGTCCGTCTGATGCTAGGGCGGTGACTCCTCCACCGACTGAGGAGGTAGTAAGAGAGGGTGAGGAAGGGGAAACTGAACAAGGGCAAAATGAGGAATGCCACCCCAACCTACCCCAGAGATGATCAACCAGGTACTTGCTTATCTTAGCGGGTTATCTGATCACGGTCAGGCACCTCCAGTGGTTTCTCTTCACCAACACCTCCGGTTTCAGAGGTACGACATGCGGCTACTATGGCTCCCCGCATGGATGCATCATTGGAATAGGCACATTTCCACGTCTGACTACTGGGCCTATTATGACAATGATCAGCATGAACTTTTCAGTAAGTTCTTGAAATTGAAACTCCAGTCTTTAAGGGGCAGAATCAGAGGATGCCTACGATTTTCTGGTTGATTGTCATGAGCTACTACACAAGATGGGTATAGTAGAGCGGTTTCGTGTCGAGTTCGTGAGTTATCAGTTTCAAGGAAACGCCAAAATGTGGTGGCGATCACATGTTGAGTGTCAACCAACAGAGGCATCTATGACTTGGGAATCATTCTCTACCCTGTTTATGGAGAAGTATATCCCAAGGACTTTGAGAGATAGAAAAAGGGATGAGTTCTTGAGTCTCGAGCAAGGTAGGATGACGGTTAACGCATATGATGCTAAGTTTCGTGCTTTATCAAGGTATGCCACCCAACTATGTTTCAGTCCACAAGAACGGATCTGCCGTTTTGTGAAGGGGTTTAGGTCAGAATTGCGAATTTCAGCCTTACAGGTAGCGACTACGGAAACCTCCTTCCAAGAGGTGGTAGACTTTGTGATAGAAGTGGAAGGAGTGAAGCCAGATGACTTCACCACGACATCGACATCAAAAAGGTTTCGAAGGGGAGGTGAGTTTAATGGTTCTTACTCTAGAGGACAGAGCTCCGGAGGTTACTCAAGTCGACCAATTCAGTCTTCACTACAGACTGTAGTTGGGGGTCCACCTCAGAACGGTCAACACTACTCCGAGAGACCTATGCCCGACTCCAGAGAATGCTATGGATGTGGGGAGATTGGACATATTAGGAGGAATTGTCCAAAACAGAGTTACAGACCCCCAATAGCTAGAGGTAGAGGTGGTCATGGTAGAGGCCGCTTTTCTGGAGGACGTGGTGGTCGAGGTAATGGTGGTCACCACAACGGCAGAGGTGATGGGCAAACTGGAGCCACTACAACACAACATGGTAGGGGCAACGGACAAACAAATGAAAGGGCCCATTGTTATGCTTTCCCTGGGAGATCCGAAGTGGAGACATCAGATGCTGTTATCACAGGTAATCTTCTGGTTTGTGATTGCATGGCTTCTGTATTGTTTGATCCCGGATCCCCATTTTCTTATGTATCGTCATCATTTGCTAATGGTTTAAATTTGCATTGTGAATTACTTGACATGCCTATTCGTGTCTACTCCGGTGGGTGAGTCCGTGGTAGTGAAAAGGTATATAGGTCTTGTTTGGTGAATTTTGTGGGGAGTAACACTTATGTAGATTTGGTTATCTTAGAAATGGTTGACTTTGATGTAATTCTGGGTATGACATGGCTTTCTCCGAATTTTGCGTTCTTGGATTGTAATGCTAAAACGGTGACATTAGCCAAGCCTGGGACAGATCCGTTAGTGTGGGAGGGTGACTACACTTCCAATCCGGTGCGTATCATATCCTTTCTTCGTGCTAAGAAAATGGTTAGTAAGGGGTGTTTAGCTTTCTTGTCACATCTCAAGGATGGCACTACCCAAGTACCCTCGATTGAATCGGTTTCGGTAGTCCGTGAGTTTTTGGATGTGTTCCCTGCAGATCTTCCTGGTATGCCACCGGATAGGGATATCGACTTTTGCATTGATTTGGAACCGGGCACTCGCCCCATTTCTATACCCCCCTATAGAATGGCTCCCGCGGAGTTAAGAGAGTTAAAGGCACAACTTCAAGAGTTGTTGAGCAAAGGCTTCATTAGACCAAGTGCATCTCCTTGGGGCGCTCCGGTTTTGTTTGTGAAGAAGAAGGATGG
The DNA here is from genome assembly GCA_027705065.1 of Solanum peruvianum. Classification (NCBI taxonomy): domain Eukaryota; kingdom Viridiplantae; phylum Streptophyta; class Magnoliopsida; order Solanales; family Solanaceae; genus Solanum; species Solanum peruvianum. Next base: position 6,501,639 of record JAKWJD010001756.1, on the reverse strand, counting down.
GAGTTTTTGAATGTGCATAGATTACCGGCAGTTGAACAAGGTAACTATTAAGAAAAAATATCCTCTTCCTCGCATTGATGACTTATTCGATCAACTACAAGGTGCTTGTGTCTTCTCGAAGATCGACTTGAGATCCGGTTATCATCAATTGAAAATATGGGCAGCGGATGTGCCAAAGACTGCTTCCCGAACTAGGTATGGACATTATGAATTTGTAGTGATGTCCTTTGGTCTTACAAATGCCCCCGCTGCTTTCATGAGCTTGATGAATGGGATTTTTAAGCCATATTTGGACCTCTTTGTGATCGTATTTATAGATGATATATTGGTATATTCTAAAAGTATGAAGGAACATGAGAAGCATTTGAGAATAGTATTGGAAATGTTGAGGGAGAAAAAGCTTTACGCCAAGTTTTCTAAGTGTGAGTATTGGCTAGATGCAGTGTCCTTCTTGGGGCATGTAGTTTCTAAGGAAGGAGTGATGGTGGATCCTTCAAAGATTGAGACAGTGAAGAATTGGGTAAGACCCACTAATGTGTCAGAAATAAGAAGCTTTGTTGGGTTAGCTAGCTACTACCGCCGATTTGTCAAGGGATTCTCTTCTATTGCTTCCCAACTGACGAACTTGACTAAGCAAAATGTTCCATTTGTATGGTCAGAGGAATGTGAGGAAAGCTTTCAGAAGCTTAAGACTCTGTTGACTACCGCACCAATCCTAACTTGCCAGTGAAGGTAAGAACTTCATTGTCTATTGTGGATGCATCCTATTCGGGTTGGGTGCAGAGCTAATGCAAGAGAAGAACGTGATTGCTTATGCTTCAAGACAATTAAAGGTGCATGAACGTAACTATCCAACTCATGACTTGGAATTGGCCGCGGTAGTGTTTGCATTAAAGCAATGGAGCACTACTATTTATATGGGGTTAAGTGTGAGGTCTACACGGATCATCGTAGTCTACAGTATGTCTTTACTCAGAAAGATTTGAACTTGAGACAAAGGAGATGGATGGAACAACTGAAGGACTACGACCTCACTATCTTGTATCATCCGGGGAAGGCAAATGTTGTAGCAGATGCCTTGAGTAGAAAGGCGGGAAGCATGGGAAGTCTAGCTCACTTGCATGCTTCTAGACGCCCATTGGCTAGAGAAGTGCAGATTTTGGCTAATGACCTTATGAGGTTAGAAGTAAATGAGAAGGGAGGATTGTTAGCTTGTGTGGAGGCAAGATCCTCCTTCCTTGACAAGATTAAGGGGAAGCAGTGTGATGATGAGAAATTGATCCGGATTCGAGATAAAGTGTTGCAAGGAGAGGCTAAACAAGCAACAATTGATGAGGAAGGTGTCTTGAGGATAAAGGGAAGGTTATGTGTACCCCGCATCGATAAACTGATCAACACTATTCTGACAGAGGCTCATAATTCAAGGTATTCTATACATCCGGGTGCAACCAAGATGTATCGCGACCTAAAGCAACACTTCTGGTGGAGTAGAATGAAGCGCGATATTGTTGACTTTATTGCCAAATGTCCGAACTGTCAACAAGTAAAGTATGAACACCAAAGGCCCGAAGGAACACTTCAGAGAATGCCCATTCCTGAATGGAAGTGGGAGAGAATCGCAATGGACTTTGTTGTTGGTCTTCCGAAGACAATGGGTAAGTATGACTCCATTTGGGTGATTGTTGATAGGTTAACTAAGTCTTCTCATTTCATTCCGGTCAAGGTGACTTACAATGCAGAGAAGTTAGCAAAAATATACATCTCAGAAATCGTTCGATTGCGTGGGGTTCCACTATCCATCATATCAGATAGAGGTACGCAGTTTACTTCTAAGTTTTGGAAAACATTGCATGCTGAATTAGGTACTAGATTGGACCTTAGTACTGCATTTCATCCTCAGACCGATGGTCAGTCTGAGCGAACGATTCAAGTGTTGGAGGATATGCTTCGTGCATGTGTGATAGAGTTTGGTGGCCATTGGGATAGCTTCTTACCTTTGGCAGAGTTTTCATACAATAATAGCTATCACTCCAGTATTGATATGGCTCCATTTGAAGCATTGTATGGGAGGAGGTGTAGATCTCCCATTGGGTGGTTTGATGCATTTGAGGTTAGACCTTGGGTACTGACCTCTTAGGGATTCGTTAGATAAGGTGAAGGGCATTGAAGAAAAGCTTCTAGCGGCGCAAAGTAGACAAAAGGAGTATGCAGACCGAAAGGTTAGAGACTTGGAGTTCATGGAGGGTGAACAAGTCTTGTTGAAAGTTTCACCCATGAAAGGGGTGATGCGGTTTGGAAAACGAGGTAAGCTAAGTCCAAGGTATATTGGACCATTTGAGGTACTAAAGCGAATAGGGGAGGTGGCCTATGAATTAGCCTTGCCTCCAGGGCTGTCCGGAGTGCATCCGGTGTTTCATGTGTCCATGTTGAAAAGATACCATGGGGATGGAAACTATATCATCCGTTGGGATTCAGTTTTGCTTGATGAGAATTTGACCTATGAAGAGGAACCAGTTGCTATATTAGATAGAGAAGTTCGCAAGTTGAGGTCGAGAGAGATTACATCCATCAAAGTTCAATGGAAGAATCGACCGGTTGAAGAGGCTACTTGGGAGAAGGAGGCAGTTATGCAAGAAAAATACCCACATCTGTTTACAGATTCAGGTACTCCTTTTCGCCATTGTTTTTCTTCTTTTGATCGTTCGGGGACGAACGATGGGTAAATTGGTATCTATTGTAACGACCTGTTTAGTCGTTTTGAGCAGCAGATTTTAATTCTGGAAAAACTGGCCAAGACCACGGGCAATGCGACGGACCATCACAGGCACGACGGCCCGTCCAGGGTGCATCGTCTCAGCATACTTAGAATTCTGAAATTGGATACTGAAAATCGACTCTCTGTAAATTGTGACGGACCTGCAGGACGTGTCGTCACATCCACGACGAACCGTCGTGAGTTTCCGTTGCAAAACACTTCAACTTTTGAGAATTTGGTACAAGAAACGAGTTTCTGACCATCAGGACGGAGGTGCAGGACGGACCGTCACAGTTCACCTTGATTTTGGGAGGCTGCGACGACCATCGTGACGGACCGTCGCAGGCACGACGGCCCGTCACAGGTTGCGCAAATCCCAGGCAGAATAGGATTCCTCTACACGTTTTAAGGGTCGTTTTGGACTATTCTTTCCTTAATTATAAGATTGAGGGTTAATATTAATAAGTCTAATTACTTGGGGGTTAAAAGAGGTAACCTTAAGTTAATTAGGTGGTTCTATTGTCCTCTTTTAGTCTTAATTATATGATAATTAGGGTAAAGGAAAGAGGGTTGAACATAAGAAAACAGAAAGAACAAGAGAGAAAGAGAGGAATCGATCGAGAGGGAGGAGAAAACAAAGCTTGGGAGTTTCTTGCTTGATCACTAGTCTTCGGTGGAGGTAGGTTATGGTTATTTTACGATACTCCTAGTGAACTCTTAATAGTGAATGATATGTATTGGTGGTATTGTAAACCTGTCTATATGCTTAATTGTATGCTTGTATGAATATGATTATGTGATTTTTATAAAAACAAGCATGATGAAAACCATTGAATCCCAAATCTTGAAAGAAACTTTAATCTACTTATTAATGATAATGCCTTGGTATAAAAGAAGGCTTGATGAATTAAAGTAATGGGATTGATGATGCCTTGGTATAGAGAAGGCGTGATGAACGGATATAATGAGATTAGTGGATCGGAGTGTCACGTTCCGACACATAGTATTAGTGGATCGGAGTGTCACGTTCCGACACATAGTATTAGTGATCGGAGTGTCACGTTCCGACACATAGTATAGTGGATCGGAGTGTCACGTTCCGACACATAGTATTAGTGGGACAGGTGTCACGAACCGACACATAGAATTAGGGGATCGGAGTGTCACGTACCGACACATATAGGGGATCGGAGTGTCACGTTCCGACACATATAGGGGATCGGAGTGTCACGTTCCGACACATATAGGGGATCCGAGTGTCACGTACCGACACATAGTGGTAGGGGATCGGAGTGTCACGTACCGACACAAGAGGAAGAAAGATAATGAATCTTGAAAGATGATAAATATACTCAATCTAATGAACTTAATTCCCAAATGAGTATGGTATTGAGGCTTGAGCCCTCATGGATGAACTTGATGGTATTTATTGACGATTATTATACTTGTTGTTTCTACATGTTGAGTTTATAGTTGATTTATAATATTTCTCGATATATATTATCTTCTATTTTGAGTTGGCCGATGATATCTACTCAGTACTTGTGTTGTACTGACCCCCTACTTTTATGTTTCTTCTTTGTTATTGTGTAATGCAGCAAACGTTCCGTCAACTTCAACTCAACAGTAGATCTAGCCAGTCTTCACTTCATCGGAAATTCAGGGTGAGCTAATGCGTCTAGCTTGGACTGGATCTTCTTCTTCAAGTCTCGATGCCTTGAACTTCCGGCATGGACTAGCTAGTATTTTGTTTTAGCTTCTTAGACAGTTTTAGTTTAGAAATTTGAGATAGATGTTCTTGTGATGATGACTTCCAGATTTTGGGGATATTAATAATAGTTTTGAAATGTTTTATTAATGAGTTTAAGTCTTCCGCATTATTTTCTGTTGATATATCTTGAAACGTTAAGGGTTAGTTTGGTTGGTTCGCTCACATAGGAGGGTAGATGTGGGTGCCAGTCGCGTCCCCGATTTGGGTCGTGACAACTATAAGCCAACTTCCATGACGTATGAGTTGAATGAAATAGAACTTTATACTGAGCACCGATAGACTAGATATGAGCGGTAATGCCTTCTTTCGGGAAGGTTGAAGGTTTACGTAACTCTCATGAGATGAGACTGTCCCGCATGTCGGGTATGGGTCTCCTTATATCTCCTAGTCTTTTAACCTATACCTCCAATATAGGGATCTGGCAGGGTTCAATTCCCATGTACGCTAGCATATTTTAAGTCACTTTGACCGGTGATTCCACCTCTTTTCAGTTGGGGTAGACACTGGATTTCTTGATTCTCACATAATCTATGTCGTTTAAGGTTGGAGTTTCTCAATGTATCAAAAATAATGAAATTAGCGATACGGAAGGTGTTTGTTCAAGACAATCAGGAGGTGAAATCAGATTCAAGTAATGACATAAGGTCATTCTTGGTCATTGCACTTCATGATCCCGATCAAAGTCTTAAACTTCATCTTAGGTATAGCTGGTGTTTACACCATCCTACAAATGAATGAATCGAATAATGTGAAGTATGAATGAACGAATGAAGTAGACTCTGTGTTTGCTAAAGAAGGTTCTCGGGTTGAGGTCCCATATGTTGGGCCCTCACTTGAGATGTCTTATGCTACATAAACGATTTTTTAGTCTCATGTATATGAAATGTATAATATATAAAACATGAAAGTAATTAAATCAATGTCATGATCAATAGAGAATTGCTTATGAATGGTAATGAATATATAGTGTAAGGAATGACTCACTATAAGTTACGGAAATTATTCCTTAGTCCTTGGATTACTTACATCGATTCATTATGGGAATGGGACTACAATGAATCACTAAACTTGTAAGTAAAACATAGGACCAAAGGAGTTAATTAACTACACAACAAGAAGAAGAAAAAAAAGACTGAAAAATAATCTAAGTATACAAAGAGGAGCTCTCGGCCTAAGAGGATCAAAATCTCAAATCTTTGCCCGAGATGTTCTAAAATTATGTTGATGATACTAATATATTGTAATAATATAAAAAATGAGTTGTGTTCTTTGAATGCATTAAAATAAATGATATTCATACAACAATTCACAACCAATAAATTAAGAAAGTCTAGTGACTAGACTTTCCAGAAATAACATGTTGTTTATGAAGAGCTTTCTTTGATCATCCATAGCCTTATGTGTATGTGTGCATACACCCATACTTAGTACAAGTGGTGTACTAATCCCTACTATTTACTATTTTATAGATGCAAGTTCAGGGACATATTAACGAATCTTGCAACTGTTTGGACATCAACGTTTCTCCAGACCATTTGGTAGGTCCTTTTAATTTCAAGGATGCTAAAATTTTAGTCTAGACTTAGTTTTATACAAAGCTAGTGGATGTTTTCCCTAGCATATCTTTCATACTTTCATTTTGAAGCTTTGTAATAAGACTTTGTTTGGCAAACTATTTATGATATATTTATCTTCAGTTTTGAATTTATTTTTTATGTTAGATGGTTATTCTCTTATGTTGAGCTTAGTATATGATGTATCTAGTTAATAATTATATGAACTCTATGTTACTTCATACATATAATAGTTTTTAAATTTTTCACAAATTTATCTAGATGAATGCAAGATGAGGCTTGTCTGCAACCTCAGAGAGGTCAAGGACGTCGATTGCAATCCGGATTCAAGAATTCGGATCGTGACAGGATCTGCATCCCATGTGACATCAAGGAATAATTTTTTCTCTTCTTATACTCCAGGTGATTTTGGAACCTTGAGTATGGATAATGAGACTGTTTCTAGGGTGGTTGATATTGGTACAATTTGTTTGGAAACTAGTGTTCAAACTAAACTAGTTTTGAACAATGTGAAACATGCTCCTGATGTCCGTCTGCACCTAATTTATATTGGTGTTTTAGATGATGAATGATATGTTAGTACCAATGGTGATGGAAAATGGAACCTCATTAAGGGTTCCTTGGTTGTGGCTCGTGATAACAAACATTGTGGTATATACTGGACTATGTCCTCTGCTTGTGTTGATATGGTGAATGTTGTTGAGAGTGATAACTCTTCAACATTATGGAACAATAGTCTTAGCCACATTAGAGAGAAAGGACTTAATGTTCTATCCAAGAAGAAATTATTGTCGAATTTCAAAAGTGCTAAATTAGAAAAGTGTGAACAATACTTGACTGGTAAACAAAATAGAGTTTCCTTCAAGTCCTACCTCCTTTCGAGAAACACAGAGTTTCTTGAGTTGGTGCACTCTGATCTATGTGGTACAATGAAGACAAAGGCATTGGGTGGTGCGCTCTACTTAGTCACTTTCATTGATGATTGCTCGAGAAAACATTGGGTCTATGTCTTGAAGACTAAAGACCAAGTGTTAGGTGTCTTCAAGTAGTTTCAGGCTTTAATTGACAGAGAAATTTGAAAGAAACTGAAATGTACTCGTACTGATAATGGTAGTGAATATTGTGGACCATTTGACGAATATTGCAAGCATCAATGTATTAGAAACCAGAAGACTCCACAGCTAATGGTTTGGCTGGGATGATGAACATGACCTCGATGGAAGTAGTTCGATGTTTTCTTTCTGAAGAAAAATTGCCGAACTCATTTTGGGGTGAGGTATTATTGACCGCTGCACATGCTATTAATCTATCTCTAGCTGTTGCTTTGCAAAGTGATGTACCAAATAGTGTTTGATACAAAAAGAGTGTTTTCTATGAACATTTGAGATTATTTGGTTGCAAAGCTTTTGTACATATGCCTAAAGATGAGAGGTCAAAGTTAGACGCCAAGACAAGATAATGCATCTTCATTGGATATGGCCTTGATGAATTTGGTTATAGGTTATAAGATCCAATTGAAAAGAAACTTGTGAGAAGCCTCGATATTATTTTCATGGAGAACCAAACAACTGAAGATATTGACAAGGCGGAGAAGGTAAAATCTAGAAGTTTTGATGGTATAGTTGATCATGATAAAGTTTCTCTCACAAGTATGCATGATGTTGTTGGGATTGATGATCATGGTGACACCCATAATCATGCATCGAATCAACATGTTGATGTTGATAATGGCAATGATATTGTTATTCATTATTCTGTTTCTCATAAAGTTGTGGACGAATCAAATATTCCGCTTCGTTGATCCATAAGCCAACGGTTTCCTTCCTCCCATTATTCACCCAATGAGTATGGGTTACTCACTGAAGGGGGAGAATTTGAATGTTATGAGGATGTCACGGAAGATGAGCACAAGGACCAATGGATTGAAGACATGCAAAATGAGATGAAGTCTCTGCATGAGAACCCGACTTATGAGTTGGTAAAATTGCCAAAGGGCATGAGAGCTTTTAATAACATATGGGTGTTTAAAGTTAAAGTTGAAGAACACAACTTGAAGTCTAGCTACAAAGCTAGATTGGTTGTTAAGGGATTTTGTCAAAGGAAGGGTATTGACTTTAACGAAATATTTTCTCCTGTTGTGAAAATGTCCTCGATATGCACAGTTCTAGGTTTGGCTGCTGCTCTTAATTTAGAGATTGAGAAAATGGATGTGAAGATGATTTTCCTTCACGGTGACCTAGAAGAAGATATTTATCTGGAACAACCTGAGGGCTTCAAAGAAGAAGGTAAAGAAGTTTTTATGTACCAACTCAAAAAGAGTCTTTATGGCCTAAACAATCTCCGAGACAATGGTACAAGAAGTTTGAATCTGTTAGCGGGGAGCAAGGTTATAAGAAGATTTCTTCATATCATTGTGTATTTGTAAAAATATTTTCTAACAGTGATTTTATCATCCTCTTGTGGTATGTGGATGATATGTTTATTGTGGGCAAGAATACTTCCAAGATTGACTAGTTGAAGAAAGAATTGTATAAGTCTATTCCTATGAAAGACTTGGGTCATGCCAAACAAATTTTGGGCGTGAGCATTACTCATCTCATAGATGAAAGGAAGATTTATTTGTCACAGAAGAAGTACATTAAATGTGTACTTGAGCACTTCAATATGAAGAATAATAAGCTTGTTAGTACACCTCTTGCTGGTCATATATAGTTGAGCAAGAAGATGTGTCCTACAACTAGGGAGGAAAAAGAGAGCATGGCCAAAGTTCCATATCCTATGTTGTTGGGAGACTAAAGCATGCAATGTTGTGCACTAGACCTGATATTGCTCTCGCAGTTGGTGTTGTTAACAGATATCTCAGAATTCCAGGAAAAAAGCATTGGGAAGATGTGAAGTGGATACTCAGGTATCTTAGAAGAAGCTTGGATGAATTCATGTGTTTTGGAGCATCCAATCTTGAAAGGCTATACATATTCTGATATGACAGGTTACCTTGATAACAGAAAATCAACTACTGGATATTTGTTTACTTTTTCAGGGTGAACTGTATCATGGAAGTTGAAGTTGCAGAAGTGTGTTGCACTATTTACAACTAAGCTGAGTATATTGAGGATACTGAATTTGACAGGGAGATGATATGGCTCAAGCAATTTCTTCAAAAGATTGGTTAGAATCAGATGGAGTCTATTGTGACTGCCAAAGTGCAATAGACTTGAGTAAGAACTCCATGTACCAAAGAACAAAATACATTGACGTCAGATATCATTTGATTTGAGAGGAAGTGGAGAGTGAATCATTTCACGTCAAAAAGATTCACACAAGTTAAAATCAAGTAGATATGCTGACCAAGACAATACCAAAAGACAAGTTCGAGTGCAAAGAACTTGTGGGTATGTGATTTCTCTAAATAAAATGAAGATGCCTTCTTCCAGTGAATAAGACTGGAGGGGGAGATTTGTTGAGTCCATCCCATTTTTGGATCAATTTTTGCAATTAATTGATACAAGTAATTGTTAAAAAGGAATAGTGAAAAGAGTTGAAAATTAAGATTTGGTAGTTGGAAAATTGGTAAGATTTACAACCCTTTATTGACTTTACTATATTTATCTATGTTAGTAGTGACATAGGCATGGTTTATCCTTTTATAAATTGAGCATTCTTGTTCATTTTAGAACATACCAAATTAGAGAGAAAATACATTTTGAGAGCAAAGGGAGGTATTTCATAGACTATACAAGAAAAAAAGTATGTGAAGAAAAATAGAGTGTGAGTGATATTTTAGTAAGGTGGAAACCAAAAGAGTGTTGTTTCTTTTGAGTGTATAGTAGTCATTTTGAGTATTGTATTCGTGACTACACAGTGTAAAATTTCTTACTATAGTAATATCGGTTGCTCCTCTTGGCCTATGGGTTTCCCCTTATTTAGAAGGATTTCCATGTAAAATACTTTGTGTCATTATTTTCCCATTTTATTTCTATCGTTTGACCACATATTTTTGTGTTTGTCCGCATTTTTCTAACATGATAGGCATAATGAGTTAACTGAAATCTTCCACATAATATCATACTAATATTTAAGAAACTTGAATATATAATGATGACCCTGATCCTTCAATCACCACCGATACCAGTAATACACCCTTATGAACTCCGACGTTCTATCTCAAGTCACTCCACCTCCTTCTACTTTCAACTCTACCTTTTATGTCATTCCATGTTCATATCAGATTATAACCTAACCTTTCTATCATATAATTCTTTTTTTGAAACCACTCATTCTACCCACTCCAAAATTATTCTTTAGATTCCATTCCTAAACAAAAAAGTCTACCCCTAATTCTATTAGCAGGTCTACTACTCACCCTTAGGCTCTGATTCCCACACACTAGTCTCGAGACATATTTCATGAACCTCGGAATACCCAAGGATCCCTAAATATTTGACCTACAGTGTTTAACATATATCTCTGATCTTTACAATGACCTCATCAACATCTCACAAAATACTCCCTCATTCATAGACTTAAACAATCAAATAATGAAGAAGTAAAATCGGTTCACTCATCAACCCACACAGAAACAAACACACTTAGGAGGCATTGTACCCAAACCAACCTTAGTAATTGGTATTTTGTGGTACCGAACCAACCATATAAATATCATGCAGAAGGACTGGTAACCAAGCAAACCAAATGCATAATAGGTATTGTATATGATCTAACTAAGAGATATATCATGTACCAAGCATTGAACTCAATCCAATTTTTTTAATGTTTAGGTGTAGTATATGAGTCAACCACTAGTATATACGAGGCGTGTTACCCGAGCCCATTTACACATCACAATGACAAGACATCAAATCAAACCTGTAAACCCACATAAACACATTCATTTAATCAGATTGACGTAAATGAACATTTAAGTTTATACTACTTTGATTTCCTAACCATACATTGAACATGTAATACTAACAAAGTAGTAAGCAAGCACATATAACATATACGGAAAACAAAACAACCATCACATACTCCAAATGATCCCATGCAATTTCAAACTAATAATTTGAATGTCCATATTCACAATCCTTGGATAACACCCAACAATCTTCATAAGGTTAACATTAGATAATTAAGTCCATTCACATCCTAAAAACCATAATCATGCGGACATCCACATACTCTGTGCCTGAAAGCCTATACATCATATCTTCGAACAACTTATAAGGTGTAGTGTCACGACCCAAGGGTACACCCTAAATGTAACATGGTGTACTAAACCCAAAAGGCCTACACAAGAAATTTAGCATATCATAAAGCAAAGGAAATAATGCAAAAAATTTAATATTTTTTCCATACAATCAAAGTCTTTCATAAAAACAAGCAGAAGTCTATAACACTTTATTTCAAACCATCAAATCTCAACTAAAACCTCTGGGATGCAACCCATACAATAGCCTAAAACATAAATAAACTGTAAAAGAAAAGTTTCATTTAATGAGATTTTTGTGACTTTTTTCTAACCCCAACAAAATAAGTCTTCTTGTGGCGATTTTACTGCAAAGATTTTCATTTTGCCACAATTCGTACAATTAGTGCAGTAAACCCCACAAATTTGTAAATTCATTAATTTTAGAAATATTATTTTGTTTTGTTATATTCATAATATTAATTTATTATTATATATATATATTTCTTATTACTTTATCTATTTTTCACTTAAAATTTTTACTTATTGTTATTCCATGTAATTATATCTTATTTTTAATTTTTTTATAATTGAGTTATTATTCTAACTAGTATGTGTATCTACGCGTTGCACGGTTATTTAAGAATTTAGAAATAATTTATACGAACTATTATTGAGTAACAAAATTGCAAGTATAATCATATACAATATTTTAATATAAATGCTAACAAAATTTGTATCATATTTTATGTGCATTGAGGATATTTTCTTCAAAAACAATAAACATCATTCTAACAATTTCTCCCTCTTCTGGTATAATGAAGATTACAGGCATATATGACATATTTTAAATTGATATTTGTGCTATTAAATTAAATTTTAAATTTATAAGTCAATCTAAAATCTAGTATAAAAAATATTGACACCCCTTTTAGATAAAATCTAAATATAATTTACAAAGTATGTTGCGATATCTTTAGCACACTCCTCTCTCGTTGAATACTATGAAATAAGATAATTCTCATATAATTAAATATAATTATATAAAATAAAGATGTACAAAATAATTTATTCCAGCAACCAGTTTAAAAAGATACAATAAGCAAATTAATTGATGTATACCACATAAAATAAGTTGTCAGATTAATGTACCACATAAAAAATGTTTTTTAGTGCAAAGAAAAAACTAAAAGATGAAAAAAAAGGATCATCTTTTATTCCTTCAAGTTACTATAAATCACTTCTTTTATTTAATGAATTTTTAGATTATATTTTTTAAAGTTTTAAATGGAAAAAATTGCATTTTTAAAAAAACTTTTATTTTTAAATTATAAATCTTCTAAAGGTTTGCCCTACAATTGTCAATTGTTTGTTGACTATTTGGTAATAATTTTTTTTGGTTTGAAGTTTTTTCATATAAAATTTTGAAAATTAGTTAACAACTGTTTAAAATTTAAGTAGATGAAGAAAAATATATTTGGAAATGTTATTTTGTCTCAGGCGTATTTTGTGAAAATATAGGGGTGTGTATTGTGTAAATTCCTTTGGAAACTGATAAGATTTAATGTGATTTTGAATTGTAAAAGGTTTTCTATTTAATTATTGCGTTATTATATCAACTTCTTTTTCAATCGTTATAAAATCGTGCATTTGTTTTTATTTTGTCATTTATTTATCTATACTTTTGAATAAAACTATAAGTACGTGAACTTCTAAATTAATTTTCGTTATAAGAAAAAAAATTAAATTAATGGCATACTCCCTCCCTCCAAAAATGTTTGTCATGTTGTTCTTATCGAAAGTCAATTCGACTAATTTTCAGAGGTAAATTAGATCACATTAACTCGATATTTTAAACAAAAAAATATTCTAAAACTATATGAAAAGTATTATAAATTACAATTTTTTCATATTAATATGATGAAAAAATGCATATTAAAATGTTAGACAAAGTTTTTATAGTTTGACTCTAAAATTAGAAACCATAACAAACAATGCCGGACGAAGGGAGTATCAATTATAATATATTGTTGTTTAATGTTGAATGCATGATTGAATTTGATTTTAAGAATAGCTTTAATATGTTTATCTTTTAAATGTAAGTGTTACATTCAATTGTATTTAATACAACTTATATATCAATTCAGAGGGATAAATTATATGTTGGGAATTTGGCATATAAGTAGTAATGTCACTAGCCTTAAAGAGAAACAAATTGTTGAAATGGCCAAATTTTAGAATATTAATGATAAATCTTAGTATACCTAAATTTATCAAAAAGTACAAATAAAATAAGTTACACAAATATATGCAAAATAATTTTGATTTCGTGTTTCGTTATATAGCTATCAATCAAATTGGTTATAGATAATAAGTGTGCATTTTCTCCTAAGTATGTCTTTGACATCATCTTTAAATAAAAGTTAAATATGAAATAATATATATTTTGTTATAAAATTTAAGAACAAAAAAACAATGACAAGATGAAGATAAAGAAGAATATAAGACAATAGCAAAAAATATAAACTAACTTTCTTTCTTTCAAGTGTACCAACAATATTCTCAACACCATTATTTATAGAATTACATTGAGGTAACCAAAGGGTGACTTAAACATTACATTAAACCTTGAGAATTACCACACATTATGGAGGAAATAAAGCTAGGAGTTATGATCATCCATTTGACCACATTATCAACAATATTATTACCAATTAATGATGAAATTAACCTAGGAGTTATAGTCATCCATTTGACCACATTATCAACCACATTACTATTCATAAAGAAGGAAATTAAACGAGGAGTTATGGTTATCCATTTAACCACCAAAATAATTTACAACACTGCCCCTTGGATGACCATTAATACATAATATGTCTCGTTAAAACCTTATTGAAAAATCCGTGGAATAAAATCTTAGTGAAAGACAAAAGAGTACACATATTTTGTTATACGCTTTATTTTTTGCCTCGTTAAAAACCTTGTGAAGAAAACCCATTGGGATAAAACCTAGGCCAAGGGAAAAAGAGTGCAGCGCGTAGTTTACTACCCCTGTTGCAAACATTATTTAATTTCTTCGAGACGATGCATTCTAATCTTGGATACCAACTTTTCAAATGTTGAGGTTGGTAATGCTCTAGTGAACATATTCTCTAAATTATCAACTAAGCGACTTTATTGAATATTTATTTCACCTTTCTTCTCAAGATCATGAGTGAAATTTGTTTTGTTCTATCTCTTTTAGTGTATCCTCCCTTTAGCTAAGCTCTACATGAAAGATTGTCTTCGTACAATTAGCGGTGGTAGGGAAACCAGGTCGGCTAGCCCCACCCCGCGACTGGCTTGAGAATCGGCTCGGATGACCCGATCCCCTTGAAATTGGGGGGTTGGGGCTTTAGGGATTTAGGGGACCGGCCAGGGGTTGTTTCACCGTTTGGTCCCGATCGATCCGGCCCGGTCCTGCCCGGCTTAACAGGCTGGTTCGCGGGATCGGCATCACATTCTAGCTGTTGACAACAATTGGGGAAACGACTAGTCCCCCCCTCCCCCTCCCCCTCCCCCTATAATTGTTTTTAATTTTTCATTTCCCCAACACCCCCTACCATCCCCTACTTTTAATACTTTAATTTAAACCCTCAAGTTATCATAAATACACTTTAACCCATTTTTAATAATGTAAATACCCCTCTATCCCTAACTATTTCTTACAAATTAATCTATTCTTATTTCTCTCATCTATTTTATACATCCTCTCAATTCTCAATCTTAATTCATAAGTTTGAATTTCTATTCCATTTGAGTCTCATTTATTATGATACATATATTTCAATTTTCAATGCTAAGTTTCATATATATTTATATATATATATATATATATATATATATATATATATATATATATATTATATATATATATATATATATATATATATATATATCTATATATATATATATATATATATATATATATATATTTGCTATCAAGTATTGAAGTTTGAAATTACAAGAACTTACAAGAATGCTTCAAGAATCGATTTAACGTCTGCTATTAACGCAGACGTTTGGAAATTCATTTCATAATATTTATATTTTATTTTAGTTATTAATTTTAGAATTATTATTATTTTTATATTATACTTTATATATAATTAAATATGAGTTTTAGCAAAAAAAATATGGGTAAAGGAAACGAGAAAGAACAAGAGAACGAACAAGGTGCTATTTTTAAAATATTTAATTTTGGTTAAAAAAAGTAGTAAGCAAAAAAATAAGAGTAAATGTGGTGGTACTTCATCTAAATCAATGTCTATAGTTAGATCTAATACAAATGATTTTACTTATGTTGATAATAATTATGATATTAATTCAAATGTTCAACTCGATCATGAAAGTTTAGAAGGATGTTATGGTAATATTAATCATAATCTTGATGAAATTTTAGGTGAAGAAGTAGAAGTTAATTTGGGAAAAGAGGAATTAAAAGATACACCAACTAGTCCGATAACACAAGTTAAAAATGAAACTACAAACGTAACGGCGTAAAATTGTGAACATCCACCCTTATACCTCCTACAAAGTAGAATGTGAAGAATGAATGCCCTAAAACTTCTATTGTGTGGCGATTTATGACTTTCAATAAGGAAAACAATGTTGCTATTTGTAATAAGTGCAAACAACCTTTTAAACGTAGACAAGGTGGGGGTCAAGGTGGGACAGGGGGATAAATTAGACATATTTTTTATCTTGTGTGTCAATTCAATATAAATAATCTAAAGCATTAGCCAATAGAAAATAAGGAATTCTAGTTAATGATTTTGTATTAGTATTAATGAATCAGTAGAAGCTTCTAACATGGTTCAAGGAACATTATATCCTTCTAACCCTGGTGGTCCACTAACACAACATAAATAATAAGGAAAGAGATCCCAAAAATTTACCTAAAATGATTTCTGTTTGTGGTTTGTCTTATTATTTTCCTTCAAATCTCGGTTTTTCAACAAACTTATAATCACGCCTTAAAAGGTTTCGCAAGAAATACAGTTAAATCTGATGTTTTTGTATATCAAGATAAACATTGTCAATATCTTCGTTGTATGTTTAGAATATTAGATAGTAGAGTGTCTATAACTTCGGACATGGATCGTAGTGTTAATGGACATGATTATTTAACTATTACAGCGGATTGAATTGATCATAATTGGAGTTTGCAAAAAAGAATCTTAAGTTAAAAAGAATGTGTAGAGAAAAAAATTGATGCATATTTAGCTTCAAAATTTTTGAGTGTTTTAGATTATTAATTACATGCTTATAGATAAAGTATTGTCTGTCAAATTAGATAATGCATCTAATGATACAAATAATGCTAGTATGTAAATGTTAAATTATCTCCAATTGGTTGTAAAACTTTTCATGTTAGATGTGTTGCACATGTATTGAATTTAGTTGCACAAGATGAGTTTTCATTATTTGATTGTGGTTGCATGCAAATTGAATATGTTATTTCCATGATGTTTCATGCTAATAAAGATGCTAGAATTAGAGAATTTAATGTGCATTTTTTACTATGTGAATTTTCACCAAGAAAAATTCCAAGACATATTAAAACAAGGTGAAATTCTTTTTACGAAATACTTTCAGTTGCTTACCAATATAAAAGACCCATACAAATAGTGTTTAATGCTCATAATGTTGACTCATTAGATAGAATTTGTGACGAAGATTGGAAAGAAACTAAAAAAACTATTAGAATTTTATGATTTTTTTAATGATGTTACAATCATGTTTTATGTAATTTATTATCCTACTATTTCATCAGTATTAATAAATATTTTTGCTCTTTCAATTCAATTTTCTAAATATAAAAAAATATATAAATGTAAATTTGTAATTAAAGGTTGAAAAATTTAAAAATATTTTTTTCTTATTCCTCAAATTTATTTAACTGCTACTTTACTTCATCCTGATTATAAATAACGATGTGTGCATGCACTTGTTGACACTTCTTATGAAATTTTAAAAATTTTACCGAAAGAAATTTTAATTTGTAAAACGTGTAAGTCTAGCATAAAAGTAGAAGAAAAAATTTTGTATGAAAATATAGAACTACGGAAAATACTCAAGGAGAAGTTTGTCAAACTTCTAATTCTGAGAGTGAAGTTAGAATTTCAACTTATATGCGAGGTTTTCTTGGTCTTAATTCTACTAACCGTGATGATTTTGAAGAATATGTTAATCAATCTTTAGAAGTATTGTAATACAAAGATGGAAATGAATATTTATTATGATGGTGGAGGAGACAAAGAGTTGCATTTCCAATTTTTAGAAAAATGGTTTGTGATGTTCTAGCTATTCAAGCTTCATCAGTTGCATCGGAGACTGTTTTTAGTGCGGCAAGGTTTCAACTTTGCGATCACAGATACTCATTGGCGGAAGAAAGTTTGGAAGCATCAGTTTTATTTAGAGACTGGGACAATACCGATCAAGGAATAATAACTTTCCAAAGTTAAATTCCAAACAAGCAGCTGCGGTTAAAACGGTAATTGAATGTAATGATGATGAAATAGAGTAACAAGAGTTCCTAGAAATTTTTCCAACACTGGAGGATGTCAACATCGATATGATGGGACAGTTAGAAATAAATTTTAAAGGAGAAAACAGATATTAGAATACATACGAGAACTGATTGAAACAGAACCCTTCCTAGAAGGTGGCTGCGTAAATTAGTTACTCATCTAATGTTTGTAACAAATATTAGTTTTACATATTAGAATTTATTATAACAGAACCCTTACTAGAAGGTGGTTTCATAGATTAGTTACTACACTAATATTTGCAAATTGTAACTTCTAAGTTCTAAGTTGCAATTAGATTTTATAGAATAAATTTGAAGGCTTTATTCAAATGCATTTTAATTTTCTTCATACATATTTACATATATACTAAAGTTCTAAACTAAGTTTAAAATAGTTAATATAAAAGTTAAAATTTGACATTTGAAATTCTATGTTTAAATTAATTTAGAATATTAATATACAAATTTAAAATTCTCATTTTTGAAATTTATAATTTGAAACTTGAAACATGAAATTTGAAATTTTAAACCTGAAGCTTGAAATTTATATTTGAAATTTGAAAATTTTAAGCATTATTTATTAGCTAAAAACATATGATAACAATACAAATAAATAAGTATATAAAAAATAAAAAATTTCCTGTCCCGTCCAGTCCCGCCGAACCCCGTCCCATCCCGTATATATAGTGGGATGGGACATATTTTGTCCCCCCAATTTCGTGACCGGCCTAATCACCCAAACGCCGTCCACCGTCCCATCCAGTCCCCGTCCCCGTCCCCATCCCCTTTTCATCCCTACGTACAATGTAGTTGGAATATCTTTTTTCATAGGAAAATCACACATATTTTTTGAATATGTTGAATTATTGATCTCAACCTAAAACACTCTCAACTTGTTTCATGGATGACTATTATTTATGGATGATTTGGAAAAGTAGTAGCTAATGTTTGCTTCATTGAACGCCAAGATATAGTTGTGCCTCCATATATAAATAAATAGCATGCCTAAGATCGAGCTTTATGTGGATTAGATAAATATCTAACATCTGCATAACCAATCATTCCGACTTGGGTTTATTAGAATAAAATAATCTCATATCAATGGTTCTTTCAAGATATCTGAATATATTTTCTAATCCATTCCAGTGTCACTTTGTTGGGCCGAGCTAAATCTTTCTAATAAACTAGATGTATATTTGATCGAGTATTATTGGCAAGATACATTAGCTCCCTAATAACACTAAGATATGGAGTTTCATTACCAAGAAGTTCTTCATCATTTTCTTGAGATCAAAATGGATCTTTATATATTTCAAGAGATATCATAACCATCGAGGTACTCAATGGATGTGATTTATCCACGTAAAATCTCTTTAAAACCTTTTATGTGTATCTTTATTGATAAACAATATTTCATTTTTCAAATACTCAATATATAGGCCAAGACAAAATTTTGTCTTACCAAGATCTGTCATTTCAAATTCTTTTGTTAAACACTCAATAGCTTTTGAAAGCTCATTAGGAGTGCCAATGATGGTAAAATCATCAACATACACAACAATTATAACAAAATCAAGCCTATACTTTTTTATAAAAACATAAGGACAAATAGGTCATTTTTGTACCCTCCCTATAGCAAAAATTTGCTAAGACTATTGTATCACGTTCGTCCTGATTGTTTTAATTTATATAAAGATTTACAAGCCTTATCGAACAACTTTCTTGCGAATTTTTATATGATTAGGGCATATTGAATGCTTTAGGAACTTTTATGAAAATATTGTTGGCCAATGAGCCTTATAAATAGGTTGTGACAATATTCATTAGACGCATTTCAAGATTTTCATAAATTGTAAGAATTAATAGATACCTGAAGGTGATTGCATCCACTACAGGAGAATATGACTCCACATAATCAAGGTCGCGCCTTTGCAAAAATTCTTGTGCCACAAGTCATGCTTTATATATTACGACTTCACCTTTTTCCTTTTCTTTTCGTACTAAAACCCATTTGTACCCCACTGGCTGACACCTTCAGCTGTTTGGACTATTGGTTCAAAAACTTCATGTTTTGTAAGTGAAGTCGACTCTGCTTGAATTGCCTCCTTTGATTTGGCCAATCATTTCTCCATCTACATTCATCGACAAATTTTGGTTCAAAATCATCATCTTGTTGCATTATTTCAACACTACATTATAAGCCAAAATATTGTTCATCATAATATTATTTTGATTCCACCTTTTTCTCATTGAGACATAACTTATTACAATTTCTTCATTGTGATTATTTTCAGTTGTTTAGACCTTCTCTGTGGTCTTGTCATTTGTTATGTCTTGGAGCTCTTCTTGAACAATTTACTCCATGATATGATCTTCATGATCATTTGTTCCTTTTCTTTTTCGAGGATTTCTATCCTTTGAACCAATTGGCCTACCACATTTTAAACGTGGTTTAGACTCATTTGCGTTAACAATTTGTCCTATTAGGACATCAACTCGAATTAAAGCATTTGTCGCTGGAAAATAAGATTTAGTATCCCTTGGAAGATTAGTAAATACATCTAGCAGTTGATTTGCAACGTTTTGTAAATAAATCATCTTTTTGGCCTCTTGCTCACATTGATTTGTTCGAGGATCAAAATGAGATAGAAATAGTGATTTCCAACCTATCTCTTTTTCAAACTTTTTATGTTCTCCCCCTAATATTCGGTATACTAATTCATCAACATGAGATCAGCAAACCTTGCTGTAAATATATCTCATCCCATAGACTCCATATATTTAATAATAGAAGGAGATTCATACCCAACATACAACAAACCTTCTTTGGGTATCCATATTTGTGGGTAGCAGTGGGGCAATGGAATGTATACCGCGCACCTAAAAATTCTAAGATAAGAGATATTTGGCTCATAACCAAAAACAAAAGGTAATAAAGAGAATTCATGATAACTTATTGTCCTTATGCGTACCAATTCTGCTACATGCAAATAGTAGGTCTTTATATTGAAACCACAACTTTGTCCTCATTAACAATGGGCTAGCTATCAATTGGATATGCTTAATCAAAGATTCCACTAGACCATTTTGAGTAAGAACATGAGCAACTGAATGTTCAATTGATATCCATGTGGACAAACAATAATCATTAAAGACCTGCAATGTAAACTCACCAGTATTATCAAAAATAATTATCTTTATTGCATAATATGAAATTGTGCTCTTAATCTTAATATTTGAGCTAACAACCTCGCAAAAGACATATTGCGAGTTGATAATAAGTGCACACGTGATCATATTGTTGATGCATCTATCAATATCATATAATATTTAAATGACCCACACTGTATACGTTCCTGAAATGCAGGGGATTCAATGCCAACCTTAGCTGCTAATTATTTAATAACCAACTCTCCTTGAGAACAAGCATCACAAGAGAATTTTTTTTCGATTGAAAAATTTTCTGATTCTTTAAAGTATGACCATATGAATTCTCAATAATTTTGCACATCATACAATAATCGAGATGACCTAATCGGTCATGCCAAATGAACAAATCATTAGGATTAGGAAATCATTTGTATAATATGACATGTGATTCAACCGTATTAATACTTGTATGGTACAATCAAGAAGAAAATACGGGTAATTTTTCATGAACATATTTTTCCCCAATATTATTATAGTAATATAAAGGTATTCAACGTTTCCTTCATTGGCTTCTCAACATGATAGTCATTTTGGCGAATAACCTTTAAACTTAATAAGTTTCTTTGAGACTTACTATAATACAATGCATTTTCAATATTGAATATCGTTCCCCCAGGTAATAGTATGGCCCCTCTTCCAACGCCCTAAATTGATTTAGTTCTACAAGATATTGTATTAACATAAGCCTTTTTCATGATCAAAGTAGAGAAATATTTCCTTTATCATAAATAGTGTGAGTTGTAGCACTATCAATAAGGCACATATCTCCATTACTCATTTTGAACCAATTGAAGATTGGAGAATTTTATTTATCTTAGAAATATAAAAGTACATCATAGAAATATGAAAAATCAACAACTTTGCAAGAAAATAAAATTGCTTATTTTTTTAATATAAAAACAACATAAGGAAAAGCATAACAATTAAAAGTAATTAAAAGTACATAAATAAAAAATATAATTATTTTCCCCAATCAAATGATCAAACATTAATTCTGATCTCCAAAGAAGTCTTCAACTTCCAAATGAATAAATATCATCAAGGTCATCAAAATCATCATATTTTTAAGCATAATTTGCTTCAATATTGTCATTACATTTTTGTGAAGCCCCTGCCTTGAAATCATTTTTAGTGTGACTCCACCAGAGCATTAGAAGAAGATGCACAATTTTTATTTCCTTTTCTTTTCAAGGAATCTTGATGAAGCCTAACAAAATGCTCAACTGCTCGGCATTCATTCTTCCAATTTCGTTATAGAAGGATTCTTTGAGATCCATATTGTTCTCCCTTTTGTGGAGACCACCACCACGACAATTATTATATCGTTCTCTTCCATTGCCACGTCCACACATATTATTTTGACATTGATTTTTATTATTTATTCTTTCAGACTGGTCATGTGCTTCATCCTTATTTGCTTCTGGTAATGGTGAAATTCTCATAGGACGGGCCGCATGGTTTTTCATTAAAAAAGCATTATGTTGCTTACCCACAAGAAGACATGAGATCAACTCCGAATACTTTTTAAATCCCCTTTCATGTTATTGCTACTATAACACCAAATTTGAGGCATAAAAATTTGTGAGAGTTTTTCCCAACTTGTTCTCATCTTTTATATCCTCGTCACATAATTCAATTGTAAAGTAATTTTGTATACAACATAATTATATTCACATAAGTATTAAATCATGTAACGGTAAGTGAATCCATTCATAAAAAGCCCTTGGCAATACCGTAACCTTAAGGTGATCATAGCTTTCTTTGAAACCAATCCAAAATTCAAGTGGATCTTTCACCGTAAGGTATTAAACCTCCAATCCTCATCCAGATGATGATGAAGAAAAATCATTGCCTTTTCTTTGTCCTTAGTCGGCGGTGTGTTACCATTTGTAATAGTGGCACCAAGACCTTTAGCGTCAAGGTGAATTTCAGCGTCGAGTATCCATGACAAGTAATTGTTTCCAAAAATGTCAAGCGACATGAACTCAAACTTTGTTAATTTTACATGATAAAACTATCATTGAAAATAATTTAATTTGAGTAAAATAGAGAATGAGTAAATAAGTAAGTAGCAAACCCTTTTTTTCATCAACGTAAAATTAACATACAATTGAAACTAATATTATGCCTCACAAGTAACAAAAAATAACTTTTAGTTAAAGTGTTATATAAAGTCTTTTCATCAAAAATTAATCAATAATATAGATGATTCACTTGTTCCATTGAGAAAAAAATACTAGAATTTGTAGTCCATTCATTTTTTTTCACAAAACAATGACCTTCATCTTCTTTTTGCAAAATCGATAAATTGTTATACTTTTTCTCATTCATTTATAAATAAAATGTAAAGTATAAAAAGTATAGCCACAATTTAATAATTTTAACATTAGATTATAAATGGATATCTCACAAAAAAATGTTGTTCAACCCTGAGACTTCGTGCTACAAACGTGTTATAAGAAACTATATAAGCTAACTTTCTTTATTTCAAGTGTCTCAACATTATTCTCAACACCACTATCTATAGGATTTATATAATATTTCGCAAACCAAAATGTCTAGTATTAATAAAAAAACTAAGAATAGTTATTTTCTGAAAGAATAGGAGAAATCTAGAAAATTTCCTAAGAGTAAAAATAGGTTTTTTATCATTTTCAAACGACCATAACTTCTAGCTCAGGATGAGTTATGGTCATTTATTTATATGGTTGGAAGTACCTTGATGACATCTTTTCAACGCCGCCATGTTTGTGAAATTTTGATATCGTAGAAGGGAGATATGCTATCGAAAGTTGGGCTATTAGATTGGGGGATATCCAATTCAGATTTTAGTAAAGGGTAAAGAAGTCTTTTCACCCTACTATTTCCTAATTTTTTTAAGGGTTTATTAGTTATTATTAAGCCTTATGTCAGTTTTTAGAAAATTTAATATGCTTAGGGCTTGGGAGAAAAGAGAAGAGAAGATAGAGAAAGGAGAAAGAACAAGATTTCGCCAAGATCGTTCATTGAGATTCATCGGGGTGATCCTTTTAGGTATGTGAGATATTTTTGTGTGGGATACTTCCACTCACACAATAATATGTTTCATTCAACTCAATTAGAGTAGATTGAATGCGGAACACTGAAGTTCTTGATGAAAAACCATTGAATTCTTATTGGTTGAGTTGTAGTATCCCTTTTGCTGTTTGATTCGAGTATCCAAGATGTTTTACGAGTTTAAATTGTTGGGTATTGAGGATTTCAGTGATCCTAAGTATTTGGAGTGGGATCAATGGGAGTTTAGAAGGTTTAGAATTAAAAATTGGAAAAGAAAAGGTGGAAATCCTGTTTGACAAGCACTAGGGCGCCTCGCCTGCCGGAGCTACTTAGGGTTGACTTTGTCTAACAAGGCATGGCACGCCGCGCCAGACAGAGCCCCTCTGGAGAATCTCAGTCTACCAGGCTTTGGTTCCCCCCGCCTCTCAGAGCGTTAAGGTCACTTTGAGATCCCATTTTCCCCCCATCTGTCGTTCGAGTTACTAAGTGATGTACCTACAATTCCTAGTTGATTCAAACACTCTAAGTACATCTAAACATCATAAGATCATGGTTCGTGAATCCATAATACAATTCAAGGAAAGTTAAGAGCAAAGTCAAAGAAGTTAAGAGTCAAGTCTAAAAGTTAAGAAGCAAGTCAAAATAAGTTGTTAAAGTATTCAAGAGTCTTAAGCAAACGTTTTACATTTTTTAAGACTCAAGCCACAAGTTGAGCAAAGAGTAATGGCTTGAGTTTAAATCTCAAAAGATATAAAGGAACTAAGTATTCCCTAAGAGTTAAGTTTCAGGTGAAGCAAAGAGCAAAGAGTGAGTTTATTTATCAAAGGATATAAGGGACAAATAATTCCCTAGAAATTGTATAAATGTTTTTTTACATTTAAGTTATGGGGGAACTAAGATTTATTTAAGTTCATCTTATTCTTATCAAGCTTAAGTTATTGTTTAAGTATTAAGTTTTTGTTGTTTAAGTTGTTATCAAGAAAAAGGAACATACATCATACACTAGTAGAGAAGTTCTTGAGTTGAGTAGATAATTTCATTTTATTCTTAGCAAGCTTAAGTTTTTGTTTAGATTTCCACCCCGCATACTCATACATTCAATTTGTTGATGCCGGTTGGCCTGCATTGTTTTATGATGTAGACACAGGTATCCAGAAATAACATTCAGTGCCTCGTTGATCCAGTTTGAGCACTCAGAGTGATTGGTGAGCCTCCTTGAATTATAAAGGATCCTTTTTGTGCTCTTTAGACTTGTTTTGTTGTTAGAATGTTGTAGGGCCTTTCCCAACATTCACCTTAGCATTTATAGAGGATTCATAGACAGATAGTCAGAATGTTCAATTGAGTCACTTTTATTTCAGATATGTCATTTTGAGACTAAATTTCCATTTTGGCTAAGATATTAATTTAAACATTTTATGAAAATGTTCTTGATTTCATATAGTTAACATAAGATTGGTTCAAGTTGACCACAATTTCAGATACATAATGGGCATGCACCATCATCTGTTAGTGCATCTGCGCCCAGAAATAGAGGTGAGTATAATGGCCATAATATTTAAAACTTCAACGCTAGAGCGGCCAATTCCTAGGTAGTGTGGCACAAGGAGGGAGTTTGGCTCCCACATGTTCTAATTGTAGTAGGAATCACCCAAGTAAATGTGGTGATGGCCAGGCAGGTTGCTTCAAGTGTGGTCAAGAGGGTCACTTCATGAGAGAGTACCCTAAGAATAAGCAAGATAGTGGATGTCCGGGGAATAGATCTCAATCTTCATCAGTGGCTCCACCAGACATGGATGAATCTAGAGGAGCCACTTATGGTACTAGCGGAGGGGCGAACCGTCTTTATGCAATCACTAGCCGCGAAGAGAAACATAACTCTCCAGATGTGGTCACGGGTATTATCAAAGTCATTACTTTTGATGTTTATTCTTTGTTAGACCCAGGGGTATGTTTATATTTTGTAACTCCTTATATTTCAAATTAGTTTAAGATTCTTCCCACAAAACTATGTCAAACCTTATGTGTTTCTAAACCTGTTGGGGAGTCTATTCTAGCGGAAAGAGTCTATCATGATTGTCCTGTTTCATCAGTCACAAGAACACCATGGCTGATATAGTAGAATTAGACATGGTAGACTTTGATGTCATTTTGGGTATGAACTAGCTTCATGCCTGTTATGCTTCAATGAATTGTAAAACTCGAGTTGTCAAGTTCCAGATTCCTAATGAGGCAGTCATAGAGTTGAGTAGTAGTTCAGGAGTGCCTAAGGGTCGCTTCATTTCCTAACTAAAGGAGAGAAATTTAGTTTCAAAGGGGTGTATCTATCACTTAGTCCGATTAATGACTCAAGTGCTGAGGTACCTTTCCTTCAGTCAATTTTTATAGTGAAAGAGTTCCAGAAGCCTTTCACGATGATATATCCATAGTTCCTCACTAAAGAGAGATAGACTTTGGCATATACATCATTCCAGATACTCATCCTATCTCTATTCCACCATACAGAATGACACAAGAAAATTAAAAAGATCTAAAACAACAATTTAAAGATTTTTTGATAAAGGCTTCATTCAACCAAATGTCTAACCTTGGGGCGCTCCGATTTTGTATGTAAGGAAAAAGGGTGGTTCCCTCAATATGTGTATAGACTAGCGCCAATTGAATAAGGTGACCATCAAGAATAAATATCCTCTTCCAATGATAGATGATATTTTTTACCAGCTTTAGGGTGATCTTATATCAGGCTACCATAAGTTAAAAGTTTGAGAATGTGACATTCCAAAGACAACTTTTAAAACAAGGTATGAACATTACAATTTTTTAGTTATGTCCTTTAATTTGACAAATGCACCAACAACTTTCATGGATCTTATGAATGGAGTCTTCAAACCTTATTTATATCTGCTTGTCATCGTCTTCATGATGTCATACCGGTTTATTCAAGGAATGAACAAGATCATGCTAGTCACCTCAGGATTATTCTGCATACTTTGAAGATAAGGATTATATGTCAAGTTCTCCAAGTGTGAGTTTTGGCTTAAATTCATGGAGTTATTGGGCAACATTTTTTTCGGTACTGGGATTAGAGCTGATACCAAAAGATAGAAGAAGTTCAAAGTTGGTCTAGCCCCAAATCTCCAACCACTCTTCGCTCCTAACTCATTTACGCTTTTGGTATTGACTAAAAATGTCATCCAGATACTCATCTATTGAACTCTCGGCTTACGCAATGATCGGATCGGAAGAACTCTTTTCAACTGCCCAGTGAAGACGGTTATATAAGGAGTTTCTTGAGTTGGCTGGCTATTATAGGAGGTTTGTAAAAGGATTATCATCTATCTTGTCTCCTTTGACCAAGCTAACTCAGAATACAATCAAGTTTCAATGGTCTGAATCTTCTAAGAAAAGTTTTCAAGAATTGAAAAAGAGATTAACCACCGCTCAAGTTTTGACCATACCACAGTGTACTCAAGGTTTTCTGGTGTACTCTGATTCATTGAGAGTTGGTTTGGGGTGTTGTGTTGATGTAGAAAAGCATGGTTATAGCTTATGCCTCTAGACAGTTGAAGGTTCATGAGAAGAATTATCAAACTCACGACTTAGAATTAGATGCAGTATTGTTTACTTTGAATATATGGCGTCACTACTTGTATGGTATTCATATTGACATATTCACTGATCACAAAAGCCTCCAATATGTGTTCACTCTAAAGGAGCTAAATCTCAGATAAAGGAGGTGCTTAGAACTACTCATGGATTATGATATGAGTATTCTTTACCACCCAGGTTAGGCTAATTTGGTTTTTGATGCCTTAAGCAGGTTATCCATGGGGAGTACTCCCATGTTAAAGAACAAAATAGGGTGTTCGCTAAAGATGTGCATAAGGTGGCCCTCTAGGAGTCAGACTTATGGATTCCACAAACGGAGGGATAGTGGTGACTAATGGGCTGAATCGTCACTTGTGTCAGAGGTAAAGGAGAAACTATACCAAGACCCCATTTTGCTTGGCTTGAAGTCAAATGTTCATAAGCAGAGAGTATTGGCTTTTTAACAAGGGGGAGATGGTGTATTAAAGTACTAAGGTATATTGTATACTTACGGTGGATGGACTCCTAGAGAGGATCCTGGAGAAGTATCATAGATACAGATATTCCATTCATCTGACTTCAACCACAATGTACCGCAATTTAAGGAAGGTAGATTGGTGGGAAGGCACGAAGAAAAATATTGTTTAGTTTGTTTCCAAGTGCCCAAATTGCTAACGAGTGAAAGTAGAGCACCAAAGACCTGGATTTTTGTCTCAAACTATAGAAATTCAAGAATAGAAGTGGGAGACTATTAATATGGACTTCATTACAGCCTTCCAAGATCTCGCAGGCAGCATGATTCTATTTGGGTGATTGTCGATAGAATGACAATGTTATCCCATTTCTTGTTGGTAAAGACTACCTGTTCGGCTGAGGATTATGCTAGGTTGTACCTTCAAGAGGTGGTGAGACTTCATGGAGTTCCTATCTCCATTATTTCAGATAGAGGTGCACAATTCTGGAAATCTTTCTACAAAGGTTTGGGTTCAAAGGTGAACTTTAGCACTAATTTTCATCCTCAGATGGATGGACAACCAGAGCATACTATCAAGACCCTAGAAGATATGTTGATATCTTGTCTGATCGACTTCAAATGGAATTGGGATGATCACATATATATCATTGCTAACAACAACAATTATTATTCGAGCATTTAAATATCTCTATATGAGGCTCTTTATGGGAGAAGGTATAAATTTCCTACTAGATGGTTTGAAGTTGGTGAAGCAGGGTTAATAGGACCATATTTAGTTCACAGAGATATGGATAAAGTGAAAGTGATTCAAGAGAGATAGAAAATGGAACAGAGTCTCCAAAAGTCCTACACTGATGTTAGAGTTTGAGGTGGACGAATGGGTGTATCTGAAAGTCTCACCAATTAATAGGGTTATGAGGGTTGGTAAGAAAGGGAAACTTAGTCCCCATTATATTGGTCCATACAAAATCTCCAAGAGGTTTGGTAATGTAGCATATGAGTTGGAGATACCCTAAGAGTTAGAAGCAGTTCATCCGGAATTCCATGTGTCTATGTTGAAGGAGTGCTTGGGTGGTCCTTCATTGATCGTACCAACTGAGAATATTGGGATTAAGGATAGTTTATCCTATGAAGAGATTCTGGTTCAAATTTTGGATCGTCACTTTCTCAAGTTGAGAATTAAGGAAGTGGTATCACTGATGGTCCTTTGGAGGATTCAATTTGTTAAAGAATCAATTTGGGAAGTTGAGGATGTAAAGAAGAGATATCTACATCTCTTTGAATCCGCATAGAATGCAGATCAAGGTACTAAATTCTCTTCTTAGAACTTTATAAGACTAAGTATAAGCATGTATTACTTGGTTTTGTTGGTTAAGTGCTAAAATTAAGTTACTACCCTTAGCTTACTGAATACATTCTCATTTGAGGACTAATGTTCCCAATGATATTGTAACATTTCATAAACATAAATGGTTAGGATTAATCAAAGAAACTAAGAATCGTTATTTTTGGAAAGAATAACAGAAATCTAGAAAAATTCCTAAGTGTAAAAGTAGGTTTTTAGGAGTTTCTACTACATTTTCTGACATGTGAGGCGCCCTAGTGATTATCAAGAACTTCAATGTTCATCATTAAATCTACTATAATTGCGCTGAATTGAACATATTATTGGGTGGGTGGAAGATCCCATTAGAGAAAGATTTCACATATCTGAAAGGGATCACCTTCGATGAAACTCAACGATCTTGGCGAAATCTTGATCTTTTCTCCTTTCTCCTTCTTCACTTCTCTTTTCTCCTTCTTCACTCCCATAACGGCGACATTGTTTACATGGATACTTGAGTTAATATGAACTCTCATCTCCATATCGATGCATATATATATATAATATATATATAATATATATATACACACACATATTGCATGTGCTTTAAATTGCTTCATACACATCCATTGAGTTGAGAAATTCTTGAGTTGAGTAGAGCCAAGGTATATTCATTTTATTCTCATCAAGATTAAGTTGTTGTTTAGCATTCCAACTCGCGCACTTGTACATTCAATGTACTGATGCCAATTGACCTTCATCATTTTATGATGCTGACGCAGGTAACCAGGATCAATATCCAGCGCCTCATTTATTCAGTTTGAGCACTCAAATTCATTGGTTAGCCTCCTTGATTCTGGAGTATCCTTTTTTTGCTTTTTAGAGTTGTTTCATTGTTAGAATGTTTTGGGGGTCTATCCCAAATTCATCTTAGCATTGTCTTCATAGACAGATAATCAGATTGTTCACTTGAGTCTCTTTTATTTCAGATATGTCATTTTGAGACTAAATTGCCATTTTGGCTAAGATATTAATTTAATCGTTTTATGAAATTTTCTTGCTTTCATATTGAGTTGAGTTCAGTCCTCCGCTTAGTTAAGAAGGCCAAGCGAACGGTTCACTCAAGACCAGCAATGGTCATTGGGTGTCGGTCACGTCCTGAATGTTATAATGTTGTTGATAAGGGAATCAACATAAGATTGAAGTAAAAGCATTGTGTCATCCATGTCCACAATACCTTTACTTCAATATTATGTTGATTTTACAAAT
This sequence comes from Solanum peruvianum, assembly GCA_027705065.1. Lineage (NCBI taxonomy): Eukaryota > Viridiplantae > Streptophyta > Magnoliopsida > Solanales > Solanaceae > Solanum > Solanum peruvianum. Next base: position 6,470,878 of record JAKWJD010001756.1, on the reverse strand, counting down.
CATCAAGTTATTTGAAATTATTGAAAGTTGAGTTTTATTTAACTTTAATTCTATGAGACAAAAGAATTATCAATATATGCAGTTTTTAAATTTTATATATTTGTAATATATATACCATTTAAGACTAAGTCACAATGTATTTATATCAATCTTGTAACGACCTGTTTAGTCGTTTTGAGCAGTAGAGTTTGTTCTGGAAATAACTGTCTGGGTCGACGGATCCCATGACGGACCGTCACGGGCACGACGGACCGTCGAGGGGGTCTCGTTCCAAAACACTTAGAATTTAGAAATTTGGGTACAGAGATCGACTCTCTGAACTTCGTGACGAAATGGCAGGACGGACCGTCGCAGACATGACGGGCCGTCACAGACTCTTTAAATGAATTGAGTCTCTGAACTTTGTGACGGAAGCAGCAGGACGGACCGTCGCAGGCACGACAGGCCGTCACAGGCTGCGTAACCCTAACTGGGTCGGATTTCTGCTAAATGTCTTAAGGGGCGTTTTGGACTATTCATGCTTATAATTATAAAGTTAGTGGGTTAATGTTAATAATTCAATTACTTGGGGGTTAAAGGAGATAACCTTGGAATAAATAGTGGGTTACTTTTACCATCTTTATACTTAATTATATGCTAATTAGGGTAAAAGAAAAAGGGTTTTTGAATAAGAAAAATAGAAAGAACAGAGGGAAAAGAGAGAAACGATCGATCGAGAGAGAGGAAGAACGCATCTTTGGGAAAGTAGATTGCTTGATCACAATTCTTCGGTGGAGGTAGGTTATGGTTTATACAATCTCATAGTAAACTCTTAATAGCGGATGATATGTGATTGGTAGTAATATAAAGTCTTCTATATGCTTAATTGTGTGCTTGCATGATTGATTTTTGTAATTGTAATGGATTGGGAAAGATGAGGCTATGAATCTTAAATCTTAAATTTATTTTGTTAATGATGATGCCTTGGTATAAAAGAAGGCTTGATCAACTAAAGTAATGAGATTAGAGGATCGGGTGTCACGTTCCGACACCAGGATAGTATATGGATCGGAGTGTCACGTTCGGACACCAGGATAGTATATGGATCGGACTGTCACGTTCCGACACCAGGATAGTATATGGATCGGAGTGTCACTTTCCGACACCAGGATAGTATATGGATCGGAGTGTCACGTTCCAACACCAGGATAGTATATGGATCAGAGTGTCACGTTCCGACACCAGGATAGTATATGGAGCGGAGTGTCACGTACCGACACGAGAGGAATAAAGATAATGAATCTTAAAATATGCTAATATACTCAATCTAAAGAACTAATCCAAAAATGAGTATGGTGTGGAGGCTTGAGTCCTCATTGATGTGAGTAGTGTTGTTGCAAATTATTCTTATGCGTAATGCTATCACCTGTTAAGTATTTGGTTGGTTTTATGTTATTATCTGACATATATTGTTTTCTATTATGAGTTGGCCGATGATACCTACTCAGTAGTTGTGCTTTGTACTGGCCCCTACATGTATTTGTTTTCTTTGTTAATTGTGGAATGCAGCAAACGTGCCATCGTCTTCAACTCAACCGCAACTCTAGCCAGTCTTCATCACACCAGATTTCAGGGTGAGCTAATGCTTCTAGCTTGGACTGGATCTTCTTCTTCATGTCTTGATGCCTTGATGTTCTGGCATAGACTAGCTGTTATTTATTTTTAGTTTCATAGATACCCTTAGTTTTAGTAATTTGAGGATAGATGTTCTTGTGGTGATGACTTCCAGATTTTGGGGATAATAATAAGTGTTTGAGTTTTTAGAAGTTGTTAATCTATTTTCATTTATGAGTTTTAAGTCTTTCGCATGATATTTTGTTCATTATGTTTGAAATGTTGGGGTTTAGATTGGTTTGTTCGCTCACATAGTAGGATAAGTGTGGGTGCGACTCGCGGCTCGTTTTGGGTTGTGACAAACTTGGTATCAGAGCATTAGGTTTGTTGGTCTCATCACATAAGAACGAGTCTAGTAGAGTCTTAAGGAACAGTAGGGGGACGCCTTTACTTTTCTTTGAGAGGCTATAAGACTTTTGGAAAATTCCATTCTTTCTTTCTTTCGCGCTATTACTTGGATCCAATTGGTATCTAGGTGATACAAATTGGTATCTGACCATCTTCATTCTATTTGGCAGATGGTTAGAACTAGAGCAACGACTGCGCCAACACCAACACCGGCAAGACAAGATGCGTCTGAGCCAGCCACTGGGGTTGTAGCTCGGAAAGGAGCAGTGGCAAGAGGCCGTGGTAGAGGTCGCGGGAAGACGTCCTCTAGAGGAAGAGGACAAGAACCTAGCCCAACTAGTACTAGGGCGGTGACTCCTCCACCGACTGAGGAAGTGATAAGAGAGGGTGAGGAAGGGGAGAATGAACAAGTGCATAATGAGGAATTACCACCCCAACCTACCCCAGAGATGATTAATCATGTTCTTGCTTATCTTAGCGGGTTATCTGATCAAGGCCAGACACCTCCAGTGTTTTCTACACCAGCACCTCAGGTTCCAGAAGTACAACAGGCAGCTGTTGTGGCTCCCCGCATGGATGCCTCATTGAAAATAGTCATGTTTCCTCGTTTGACTACAGTGCCTATAATGACAAGTGATCAGCATGAACTTTTCAGTAAGTTCTTGAAATTGAAACCTCCAGTCTTCAAGGGTGCTGAATCTGAGGATGCCTACGATTTTCTGGTTGATTGTCATGAGTTACTACATAAAATGGGCATAGTAGAACGATTTGGCGTTGAGTTTGTAACCTATCAGTTTCAGGGAAATGCCAAAATGTGGTGGCGGTCACATGTTGAGTGTCAACCCGCACAGGCACCACCCATGACTTGGGCGTCATTCTCTAGCTTATTTATGGAGAAGTATATTCTCCGGACCTTGAGGGATAGGAAAAGAGATGAGTTCTTGAGCCTAGAGCAAGGCAGGATGTCGGTTACTGCGTATGAGGCTAAGTTTCGTGCATTATCCAGGTATGCCACCCAACTTTGTTTCAGTCCACAAGAGCGGATTCGCCGTTTTGTGAAGGGGTTGAGGTCAGAATTGCGGATTTCAGCCTTACAGGTAGCTGCTACAGCAAAATCCTTTCAGGAAGTGGTAGACTTCGTGATAGAGGTGGAGGGAGTGAAGCCAGATGACTTCACCATGGCATCGACATCTAAAATGTTTCGTAAGGGACGTGAGCTTAATGGTTCTTACTCCAGAGGACAAGGTTCAGGAGGTTACCCAGCCTGACCTATTCAGTCTTCACTACAGGCTGTAGTTGGGGGTCCACCGCAGACCGGTCAACATTTCTCTGAGTTTGGAGGTTATCCCTAGAATTCTTCATTCTCACAGAGACCGACGCTTGAATCCAGAGAGTGTTATGGATGTGGGGAGACTGGACACATTAAGAGGTATTGTCCAAAACAGAGTTACAGACCTCCAATAGTCAGAGGTAGAGGTGGTCATGGAAGAGGCCGGTATCCTGGAGGACGTGGTGGTCGAGGTAATGGTGGTCACCAAAACGGTTGGGGTGATGGGCAAACTGGAGCCACTACAGCACAACATGGTAGGGGCAACGGGAAGACAGGCGATAGGGCCCATTGTTACGCTTTCCCCGGGCGGTCTGAAGCAGAGACATCTGATGTTGTTATCACAGGTAATCTTTTGGTTTGTGATTGCATGGCTTCTGTATTATTTGATCCTGGCTCCACATTTTCATATGTATCTTCCTCATTTTCTACTTGTCTTAACTTACCTTGTGAATTACTTGACATGCCTATTCGTGTGTCTACTCCGGTGGGTGAGTCAGTGATAGTTGAAAGGGTATATAGGTCTTGTCTGATGACTTTTGTGGGAAGCAATACTCATGTAGACTTGGTTATCTTGGAAATGGTTGATTTCGATGTAATTCTGGGTATGACTTGGCTTTCTCCGAATTTGGCAATCTTAGACTGTAATGCTAAAACTGTGATGTTGGCCAAGCCTGGGACAGATCCGTTAGTGTGGGAGGGTGACTACACTTCCACTCCAGTTCGTATCATCTCCTTTCTTCGTGCTAAGAGAATGGTTAGTAAAGGGTGTTTATCTTTCTTGGCATACCTCAGGGATGATACTACCCAAGTACCTTCAATTGAGTCGGTTTTGATAGTCCGTGAGTTTCTGGATGTGTTTCCTGCAGACCTTCCCGGTATGCCACCGGATAGAGATATTGACTTTTCCATTGATCTTGAATCGGGTACTCGCCCCATTTCCATACCCCCTTATAGAATGGCTCCCGCGGAGTTAAGGGAATTAAAGGCTCAACTTCAAGAATTGTTAGGAAAAGGCTTCATTAGACCAAGTGCATCCCCTTGGGGTGCTCCTGTTTTGTTTGTGAAGAAGAATGATGGAAGCTTTCGAATGTGCATAGATTACAGACAACTGAATAAGGTAAATGTTAAGAACAAGTATCCTCTTCCTCGCATCGATGATTTGTTTGACCAGTTACAAGGTGCTTGTACCTTCTCAAAAATCGATTTGAGATCTGGTTACCATCAATTGAAAGTACGGGCAACGGATGTGCCCAAGACTGCCTTTCGGACCAGGTATGGGCATTATGAGTTCTTAGTAATGTCTTTTGGATTACGAATGCCCGTGCCGCTTTCATGAGTTTGATGAATGGGATTTTTAAGCCATATCTGGATCTCTTTGTCATTGTATTCATTGATGATATACTGGTATACTCAAAAAGCAAGAAAGAACATGAGGAGCACTTGAGAATTGTATTGGAAATGTTAAGGGAGAAAAAGCTTTATGCCAAATTCTCCAAGTGTGAGTTTTGGCTAGATTCAATGTCCTTCTTAGGGCACGTAGTTTCTAAGGATGGAGTAATGGTGGATCCATCTAAGATTGAAGTAGTGAAGAGTTGGGAAAGACCTACTAATGTTACAGAGGTAAGGAGCTTTGTTGGTTTAGCTAGCTACTACCGTCGATTTGTACCGGGATTCTCTTCTATTGCTTCCCAATTGACAAACTTGACTAAGCAGAGTGTCCCATTTGTATGGTCGGACGAGTGTGAAGAAAGCTTTCAGAAGCTCAAAACTTTGTTGACTACTGCACCAATTCTCACCTTGCCAGTAGAAGGTAAGAACTTCATTGTTTATTGTGATGCATCCTATTCTGGTTTGGGTGCAGTGCTAATGCAAGAGAAGAATGTAATTGCATATGCATCAAGGCAATTAAAGGTGCACGAACGTAATTACCCGACCCATGATTTGGAGTTGGCCGTGGTAGTGTTTGCATTAAAGCAATGGAGGCACTATCTATATGGGGTTAAGTGTGAAGTCTATACGGATCATCGTAGCCTACAGTATGTCTTTACTCAGAAAGATTTGAATCTGAGACAGAGGACATGGATGGAACTACTGAAGGACTACGATATCACTATTTTTTACCACCCAGGAAAAGCTAACGTTGTGGCAGATGCGTTAAGTAGAAAGGCAGGAAGCATGGGAAGCCTAGCTCACTTACAGGTTTCCAGACGCCCACTGGCTAGGGAGGTTCAAACACTGTCTAATGACTTTGTGAGATTAGAAGTAAATGAGAAGGGAAGATTCTTGGCCTGTGTGGAGGCAAGATCTTCCTTTCTTGACAAGATTAAGGGAAAGCAGTTTACTGATGAGAAATTGATCCGGATCCGAGATAAAGTATTGCGAGGAGAGGATAAAGAAGCAACAATCGATGAGGAAGGTGTTTTGAGAATCAAGGGAAGGGTATGTGTACCCCGCGTCGATGATTTGATTCACACTATTCTTACAGAGGCTCATAGTTCAAGGTATTCTATACATCCTGGTGCAACCAAGATGTATCGTGACCTAAAGCAACACTTTTGGTGGAGTAGAATGAAGCGTGATATTGTTGATTTTATTGCCAAATGTTCAAATTGTCAGCAAGTGAAATATGAACACCAGAGGCCCGGAGGAACACTTCACAGAATGCCCATTCCTGAATGGAAGTGGGAGAGAATTGCAATGGACTTCGTGGTTGGTCTTCCCAAGATGATGGGTAAGTATGACTCCATTTAGGTAATTGTTGATAGGTTAACTAAGTCTGCTCACTTCATTCCGGTTAAGGTGACTTACAATGCAGAGAAGTTATCCAAACTTTACATCTCAGAAGTTGTTCGATTGCATGGGGTTCCACTCTCCATCATATCAGATAGAGGTACGCAGTTTACTTCTAAGTTTTGGAAAACATTGCATGCTGAATTAGGTACTAGGTTGGATCTTAGTACCGCATTTCACCCTCAGACCGATGGTCAGTCTGAGCGAACGATTCAAGTGTTGGAGGATATGCTTCGTGCATGTGTGATAGAATTTGGTGGTCATTGGGATAACTTCTTACCCTTAGCAGAATTCTCATACAATAATAGCTATCACTCAAGCATTGGTACGGCCCCATTTGAGGCACTGTATGGGAGGAGATGTAGGTCTCCCATTGGTTGGTTTGATGCATTTGAGGTTAGACCTTGGGGTACTGATCTTCTGAGGGAATCGTTAGATAAAGTGAAATGCATTCAAGAAAAGTTTTTAGCGGCTCAAAGTAGGCAGAAGGAATATGCAAATCGAAGGGTTAGAGACTTGGAGTTTATAGAGGGTGAGCAAGTCTTGCTGAAGGTTTTGCCCATGAAAGGGGTGATGCGGTTTGGTATGTGAGGTAAGCTTAGTCCAAGGTATATTGGTCCATTTGAAGTTCTGAAGCGCGTGGGGGAGGTAGCTTATGAATTAGACTTGCCCCCAGGAGTGTCAGGAGTACTTCCGGTATTTCATGTGTCTATGCTGAAAAGATACCATGGGGATGGGAACTACATAATTCGTTGGGATTCAGTTCTGCTTTATGAGAATTTGTCTTATGAGGAGGAGCCTGTTGCTATTTTAGATAGAGAAGTCCGCAAGTTGAGGTCAAGGGAGATTGTATCCGTCAAGGTTCAATGGAAGAATCGGCCGGTTGAAGAGTCCACTTGGGAGAAGGAGACTGATATGCAAGAAAGAAACCAAAACACCTGTTACAGACTCAGGTACTCCTTTTCGCTCTTGTTTTCCTTCTTGTGATCGTTCGAGGACGAACGATAGGTAAATTGGTATCTATTGTAACGACCTGTTTAGTCGTTTTGAGCAGTAGATTTTGTTCTGGAAATAACTGACTGGGTCAACGGATCCCACGACGGACCGTCATGGGCACGACGGACCGTCGAGGGGGTCTCGTTCCAAAAAACTTAGAATTTAGAAATTTGTGTACTGAGATCGACTCTCTGAACTTCGTGATGAAATGGCAAGACGGACCGTCGCAGACATGACGGTCCGTCACAGACTCTTTAAATGAATTGAGTCTCTGAACTTTGTGACGGAAGTAGCAGGACGGACCGTCGCAGGCACGACGGGCCGTCACAGGCTGCGTAACCCTGACTGGGTCGGATTTCTGTTAAATGTTTTAAGGGGCGTTTTGGACTATTCATGCTTATAATTATAAAGTTAGTGGGTTAATGTTAATAATTCAATTACTTGAGGGGGGAGGGGTTAAAGGAGATAACCTTGGAATAAATAGTGGGTTACTTTTACCATCTTTATACTTAATTATATGCTAATTAGGGTAAAAGAAAAAGGGTTTTTGAATAAGAAAAATAGAAAGAACAGAGGGAAAAGAGAGAAACGATCGATCGAGAGAGAGGAAGAACGCATCTTTGGGAAAGTAGATTGCTTGATCACAATTCTTCGGTGGAGGTAGGTTATGGTTTATACTATCTCATAGTAAACTCTTAATAGCGGATGATATGTGATGGGTAGTAATATAAAGTCTTCTATATGCTTAATTGTGTGCTTGCATGATTGATTTTTGTAATTGTAATGGATTGGGAAAGATGAGGCTATGAATCTTAAATCTTAAGTTTACTTTGTTAATGATGATGCCTTGGTATAAAAGAAGGCTTGATGAACTAAAGTAATGAGATTAGAGGATCGGGTGTCACGTTCCGACACCAGGATAGTATATGGATCGGAGTGTCACGTTCCGACACCAGGATAGTATATGGATCGGAGTGTCACGTTCCAACACCAGGATAGTATATGGATCGGAGTGTCACGTTCCGACACCAGGATAGTATATGGATCGGAGTGTCACGTTCCGACACTAGGATAGTATATGGATCAGAGTGTCACGTTCCGACACCAGGATAGTATATGGATCAGAGTGTCACGTTCGGACACCAGGATAGTATATGGAGCGGAGTGTCACGTACCGACACGAGAGGAATAAAGATAATGAATCTTAAAATATGCTAATATACTCAATCTAAAGAACTAATTCCCAAATGAGTATGATGTGGAGGCTTGAGTCCTCATTGATGTGAGTGGTGTTGTTGCAAATGATTCTTATGCGTAATGCTATCACCTGTTAAGTATTTGGTTGGTTTTATGTTATTATCAAACATATACTATTTTCTATTTTGAGTTGGCCGATGATACCTACTCAGTACTTGTGCTTTGTAATGACCCCTACTTGTATTTGTTTTCTTTGTTAATTGTGGAGTGCAACAAACGTGCCATCGTCTTCAACTCAACCGCAACTCTAGCCAGTCTTCATCACACCAGATTTCAGGGTGAGCTAATGCTTCTAGGTTGGACTGGATCTTCTTCTTCATGTCTTGATGCCTTGAAGTTCTGGCATAGACTAGCTGTTATTTATTTTTAGTTTCTTAGATACCCTTAGTTTTAGTAATTTGAGAATAGATGTTCTTGTGGTGATGACTTCCAGATTTTAGGAATATAATAAGTGTTTGAGTTTTTAGAAGTTATTAATCTATTTTCATTAATGAGTTTTAAGTCTTCCGCATGATATTTTGTTCATTATGTTTGAAATGTTGGGGTTTAGATTGGTTGGTTCGCTCACATAGTAGGATAAGTGTGGGTGCCACTCGCGGCTCGTTTTGGGTCGTGACAAATCTTTTGTTGAATTTTGATCCTTTAAATGAGGAACTTCTCGATTTAATGCATTTGGTTATGATGAACATTTTCTTCTTTCAATTTTTTGTTATAGAAATTATGCAAAAAGGTAAACTCATTGGAAAAAAGATAGCATAATCTTTATTTGATACGTGAAAGTCATGAATTATAATAAGGATTTCTGACTAAGATTCTTTCTTTTTCAAAGATAAAATCACATCAAAAAAAGAACCGTAAATTATGTATTTTGTACTTACAGAGAGAGAAAATAAAGGACAAAAAGTTAAAACTCTGAAAGTTATAATCTATTTAAAATTCAAAAACTTCAACTGTTTAAGATAAAGTCAAAACTCTAATGCCATAAAAATTGTAATTGTAATTTGTAAGTTGTAATAAGTTTAAGAAAATATTAAACATGAGGCAATCATCAGATTTTTAATTTCTACTTTTGATAACAAATTGAGGAAAATTTATGTGGTTAAGAAAACTTATACTACTTAATTACTCATTATAGCTATAGTTTGTTATATTTATCACATGCGACTAACAATAAACATTAATTATGTGGTCTGACTACGAGTTTGTATAGTTGGCTACATTTGTATGTGTATAATTCGTCAGAATTTATCAATACATATGTACACTGTACAATTATCTAACTGATATACATATGCAATTCACCTCTCTCCCACTCTCTGCCCTCTCTCACTCGCCTCTAAGGGTGTGCGTCGGTCGATTCAGTTTATCAGTTTTCATTTTTTTAATATGCTAACCCAATAATAGACCAATAAGATATTCTTTATCGATTTTTAGTTTATCAATTTTTTATTATTATCGGTTTGGTTTTCAATTTACCCAATTAGAAAACGTTCGTAAAATATTATATGACTTCTCACTTCTCCAAATGTTTTGATATAGTGAAACAAGAAAGATGGAGAAATTGCATCAAAAAGAGAAAGCATAGTACGAAGGCTATAATAACATGTTAGCACTAAAACATAGTACCAAATTTTTAATGTTAATCAAATTACTGACCTTTACAAACTTGCAGATGCTACAACTTACAATTACAAACTAAAACTAAACTAAAATATTCCAACAATACTAATACTAAAACTAAAATCAAATAGCTACAATTGTGAACCCCTTACTTTAATCTTTAGGTTAAGTAAACATTAAAAACTAGTAAAGCGGCCTAGTGTGAACTTGGTAGAGTTGTAATAATTTAAATATTCAAGAATTAGGAAGGGTAAAATAATAAATTATTACCGTCTTATTTGGTTATCTGTTTAACCAACAACCCAATAGTAAAAATCGATACCAATCCAATAACGTAATAACATTTTCTTCGGTTCGCTTTATTGGTCAGTTTTTTTTTTGCACACCCCTACTCGCCTCTCTCTTAGTCATTCTCACCTCTCTTCTCCCTCTCGCAATCTCGATCGCCCTCTCCTCTCTCTGTCAATATCGCTTGCCATATATAAAAATACATATGTATAATATACAATTATGTAACCAATATAGATTTACAATTCTTCTCTCTCCCACTCTTTTCCCTCTTTCGCTCGCCTCTCTCCTCTCTCTCCAATAACGCTCGCATCTCTCCTCTGTAAAAGATGTAGACTGTCATGACCTAAAATGAGTTGTGAGTTGCACCCATGCTTAACCTCCTAAGTGGGTGAACAAAGGAATCTTGACTTTAACATATATCAATAATTGAACTATGAATACCTATAAAATGCGGAAGCTCAAAACTTATTAAACTAATCAATTAAATAAACATCTAAAGTATACAACTTATTATCCCCAAAATCTGAAAATCATCACATCAATGACATATGTTCTCAATTAAGAGGTCTAAAAGTATCAAAGATACCAAAATAAGTAAATAAGATAGTTCGTGTTCGAAATTTAAGGACATCACGACATGAATTAGAGAATCCAACACGAGCTAGAAATAATAGTTCGCCTTGAAATCTAATGTGTTGGAGACTGGCTAGAGCTGAGGGTGAGTAGAACTCGATTATACACTTACTGCACTCCACAAAAGAAAAAGAAGCAAACAGGGGTAGGGGTCAGTACAAGGAACACGTACTGAGTAGGTAGCATCGGCTAGCCCAAAATAAAAATTAATATACAATGAATAATAACATGAAATTAAATATGAAACTTAGTATGTGAAGAGCAACAAACAACATGAACAAATGACAGTTAAAGCTAGTACATATTCAATCACAATATTCAACACACATATGAAGACTCATGCTTCGACACCACACTCATTTCAGAAATGGGTTCTTTGAGATGAGTACATTAAGTGAATTCAATATCTTTTTTCTTAAATTTTATCGTGTCGGAACGTGACACTCTTATTCAATTATACCGTGTTGGAATGTGACACTCCAATAAATAAATATCGTGTCGAAACGTGACACTCCGATATAATAATACCATGTCAGAACGTGACACTCCAATCGAAGAATATCGTGTCGGAACATGACTCTCTAATCCAATAATATTATTACCTTATTATTTATTATCACCACTTTTCAATTCATTAACAATATTACATTAATCCTTCTTTATTCATGGCATCACTTTGATAGAGAGGGTTCAAGATTATATATTTCACGATCTCAGGATTTGAGATCAAACACAAACCACATAATCAATCCAACAACCACGCTATCATGTACATAAAAAAAAAACTTTACAATATCACTCAATTGCATATTAATCACTATTAAGAGTTTATCTATCACATAGAATAACCCATAACCTAACTCCATCGAAGAACCAAAGTGAACAAGCTACTTCTCAACTACTTTTCCTTTCCTCAATTCATACGAACTCTTTCAATATATCAAGTATATACATAATTTGTTATTTAATGAATCTATAAACGCTCATACCATTCTATGTCTAACCTAGACCCAAAAAACATAAATACTTCTATAATCAATTTATTAAGTTCAAACCTAAGAATAGATCTTAACTCCTCAAATTAGCATAACATTGATGGAATTTAAATAATATACTATACTAAAAATTTAATTAACTATCTCAATATACTAAAATTCAATTTATAACATGATCACACATAATGAAATTGATGATTAAAGCCACTTGTTTCGAAAACCAGTGGCAACAACTCCAACATAACTCCATCTTATTACCATAAACAAAATTCATAATTTCACTGGCAAATGATTGGCTAATAATTGCCTAAGTCATTATACCATAACTTTTAATCAATGAGAAGTTAATGTTGGTACCCCCCACTTTCACACAGTAACCATATACATCTAATGAGAAGTTAATGTTGGTATCCTCCACTTCCACACCGTAAACATATACATCTGCTTATAATTCCTTATCTTGACACATAATAATAATTAGGAAATTTTTAAAACCAACTCTTTATTAATATGACTAAAATTATTAATCATCATGGCAAAATGGGTTTAGAAAATTCTTATCTTGATTTTTGATACCTCGGTTTAATCATTTAAATTCAAACATTGAAAGAGTTTTGGATTGTTAACGAGAATATCATTTTTTATGTATCCATTACCTCAATTTGAATAATCAACAAATTCATCGATAAAAAATAAATTGAGCATCAATTAAAATTTTGGATGAAATGGTTAGGAATAAAATTCTCGTCAAATTTTACCTTTCAAAACTGTTGTTGCAGTCATTGATGATGAAATTATGAAACATTTTATCAACTCATCCAAAACTTGAGTTCTTTGGATATCTAAAAAGTTTAAGACTTCATAATATTAATGTAGGAAAGAAGAAGTGAGTTGGGTTGATTGATAAACTTTTGATATTTGCAAGAAAGATGAAAATTGTTACGTTCCAAGCCTACAACCTGGGTGAGACTTGCACTTGAAGACCATTGCTGGCCTCAAATGCACCCTTGGCTTGACATACTTAACTCAGCGGTAGAAAATGATCATATTTATCACATCAATGAACTAAACTAAACTAAAAATATATATTAACTAAGAAATTTAAAAACTGAAACATTCAACTTGGCCAAAACTAACAACCCATGTCTTAACAATAAAAGAAAACACTGAAAAGATTTACAGGAGTAACATCTAAATGTCTATTAAGCCTCTAACATGACAAAGATTGATGTTGATACAGACCACACAACATCTTGATGATTTAATACTGAAAAAAAAAAGTAAAAGAGTTCTCTGAAATGCAAGGAGGCTCACCAACTGACTCTAGACACTACAAAGAAGCAGTATTTATCGACGGACGAAATATGTCGCTAATCTATGATTTTCCGTCGCTACACTTAATTTTTAACGGATGTGCGACGGATTATTGGTTGTTTCTATTTCTCTCGTCAGTAATCTCTTAGCAACAAAATATGAGTTCCGTCGCAAGTTTAGTGATGGACTGGTCCGTCATTATACTTATATTGTTCGTTCCTAATTTCATAATTAATTTCGTTATTTCAAATAAATTTGTGAAGAAACGTCTGTCACTAATCACTCATAAAATATTCGTTGCTAATTTCATAATTAATTTCATCATTTCAAATAAATTTGCGATGAAATTTCATTAATCAGTCACAAAATATTCTGCAATTTGAGCCAGCATATTTTCCACAAAAATATTTTGTTGCTAATCCTTTGCCAATATTTTTTATAGCGACGATCAAATCATCACTAAATTTGTTGCTAAAATATTAATAAATACCTCTAAAATAACAAACCTTCAAATAAAATAATATTTAGAGGGTTCAAAATCTGTGGATAACAAATTTCAAATCACATACTTATGGTACAAAATATCGAAAGCACTTGTCAACTATTCTAAAGAGAACCTACATTCATCAACTATTGTCATCACACAATATGTACTATTCAAAAAGACAGACAACATCTAAAGTTAAAGTTACAAGACACTGATTAAGGGATTTCCTCACCACTTGAAACTACGGGATCAACAATGTCCTCATTATTACTAGCAGAGGGCGCCATGGGTGTCACAAGTGATGGATTGCCAATAGCCACTTGTTATACTCGCTCCATAATAATCGGAAGAAAATGATTAGGAAGGCATGAATCATTTCCTTTACAAACACATCCATATTTCTTGTTGATGTTGATTGAGAAACTAAAGATGCTGCAGATGATGAGGCACAAAGATTCTTTCCGTAGTAAATTTTTACTTCAGATTCAAGACCATATATTCTTTTCTCCCTCGGCATCTTGGTAGTATGATTCAGATTGATCAATATCAGACTAAGAGCTTCTTTTTTTCAATAAATTTCTTCATATTTTTTCTGTAACAAATTGGAATAAAAAGAAAACATTAAGACTTTGCATTCTGGTTCTTCAAGAATGCACAAGTTTGGTAAAAATTAATTTTTCTATTGGAGATCTTGGAAAGACCCTACACAAGATAATTCGATAATTGAAACGACGTTGGATTATGGAGAAATAACAGCTTCAGCCGGCTAACTAAAAGGCTAGAAATGGTCCTGATTTGTACTTCTTTTTATGATTATTTTGAAGAGAAGTGAAGCAATAAAGTGTTCAGGTATGACATGACCCTAGTTAGTAGTTTTATGTCAAGTTTAATATGTGGAATTCCCTAATTTATACCACTTGGTGATCACATTATATGGTACTAATAATTTTCTGTACTATCTTATCATTGTTATGAAGTTTTTGATCCTCTACACATCTAAAAGTTAAAAACATGCCCAGAAAACATTCCCATAAAATATTTCCATTCTTGAAGGGTGCTCAATGTTAAAAACATTTCCAGAAATAGAAGAGAAAATTAATTGTTTTGCAGAAGCTTTAAGTGACCTGTAAGAATTGATGAGTATTGATCAACTAACCAAATATTCAATGTTGCCTAAAGTTTCATTCACAAAATGACATCAACTTGTAATAAATAAAGAACACGCTTCCATGGTAAAAAAAAATAAACAGCACATTTCCAAGCCACAACATGAAAAACATAAAATAAACACCACACTTCAAAGGCACGACATGAAAAACTCAATAATTAAGGCTATATATGATGCATTGCAAAAAAAGTTAAGAGAAAAATCTAAAGAAAAAGTAAACTTGATGGTGGCTCTACTTTCTTTTCTCCATTAGCTAATGATTAAGTCAATAAAATAAGCTAACCGATCAAACATGGGACAATATTGAAAAAGAAATGAAAAAGAAATGAAAAAATAATGTCAAGAACAGAGATTACATAAATTCTACTACTTCCAACAACATTTATATGTCTTACTGCTACTTCCAAGAGCATTAACAAACAACAATTACTAGATGTCAATCCTCGTTACCTTCGGGTGCATCATAATACGATGCAAGCAAACTAGCATCAGTACATTAAATCTACGAGTATGTGAAGTTGAATGCTAAAAGAACATAGGTTTGAAAGAGAAACCTGTAGAACTTACCTAGCTCATCTCAACTTTACAAGACTGAAATCAATTAAATATAAAGCAATTTAAATCAATTGCAATATACGGAAAAGTTGTTTAAAATATGATGTCAACTTTGTACGTATGAAAAGATACAATATAACTCTCAAATATATGTAAAAATACAAATAATCGTGTATATAAAATGTGTTTAACTTCTGTGAGAGTTTTTCTGACCGACAATCATCACTTAAGAGCTATAGTGATGCTACAACATTTTGCCTCATGCTATCAGGGTCATCCTATACCTCGCCATTAGTATAGAATCTGAACTACTAAGTGGATCCACTAGTCTATGCTAAAAATTATTAAAGGAATCATCTAAAAAGTATGACCCTTTTTTACCCATGGTGGCTACATGGTTTATGGGGATTGTGAGTTATCTAAAATGTCCCCATATCGGTGCTCAATACTACCAGCAAAAATAATATTATATTATCTCTTATGTTTCTATAACATATTTACTTTTGTTATTTGATAGTAGTGCTCCAAACTCAGTTGAAAGACTATATTGGAAATCTCAATTTCCATGCTTGCTTCATTTAGAACTCTTTTCTTAAAACTAGCATAAAGGATATTTGGAAATCTCATTTTCATTCTTATATAAATGTTCTTATACTTCTTTGGGAATACTTAGTCCCCAAATACTTCTTTGAAGAAAAGAGTTTACTTTACTCAAAACTTAACTCATAAAACAAAGTTCAAATGTTTGTAAAAGACTTATCAAACTTTAATGAACTTCTTTTCCTTATCATTACTCTTTGCTCAACTTGATCTTTAAGCCTTAAAATAACGTTAAAAGAATTTGCAAAAGACTTCTTGAGACGACTCTAAGAACTTTCTAGACTTATGGCTTCAAGGTTGTATTTAATATTTCTGGATGATTTCTATATGTTTAGAAGTCATTACTGAGGATGATTTATGGTGAACTTCGGGCGCAGCGCCCTAGCATACCTGGCATTATGGGGGGCCATCGCGCCAACACCTTCCTAGGTCAAAGTTGACGAATTTTTTCTCTTGTTTTCTCACCTTAAATCATTGTAATTTGATTTATTTTCTCAAATCCACTTTAGATTCATGTACCCACATTATATACACAAGGATCTAACCCAATTAAATCAAGAAACAACACTTTCTACCTCAAGAAATTCATAAACCTATACTCATGTTCAAGAACGAAAGCAATTCAAAAACAATCAACAAGAACATTCAAAATCCAATTGTTTTCATACTAGATTAAGATGAATAAAAAATGTGTGGCACATGGGTGAACAAAATCGACATTATGAGAGACTTGCATACTTTTTTAGGGATCAACCCCGACAAAATCCACTGTTTACTTTGATGAATATTGAACACCCTTCTCCTTTCTCTTCTTTTCTCTTCTTCTCTCAAAACGCTAACTCTCTTTGTAAAAATTTTAAACTTATCTGGTTCAACTTACACCTCTAACCTAATTACCAAAAATGAAATAAATTAATAGGGTAGGTAAAAGACCAACCTACCCTTTTAAAATGCCAATTTGGTTTTTTCTTATTCCAACAGCCCAACTTCCAATGGCGTGACTCACCCATATGTCAGAATTGCGCAAACGCGACGGCGTTGGAAAGATGGCTCCAAGATATTTCCAACCATATGTAGACATAAACCTAACTCATCGTGAGCTAAGATTTATGGTCGTTCGAAGTTGACCAAAAAGTCACTTTTAATTTGCTTAGAATTTCCAGATTTCTTTATTCTTTCTAAAAGTAACTATTTCCAGATTTTAAATTCTTTTCTAGGTCTTTCTAGTTGTGAGATTTTACAATATCCACCCCTTGGAAAAAATCCTCCTTAAATAAAACTCCTTTTACTATGCTTATGGTAGCAACATCAAGTTCAAATACCCACAAGAAAATGCAACCAAACAACATGCTTACTCAAAATTTTAATAGTAATAAGAAGAATATTAGTACATTGGTCTGCATTTTCTCCGAATTCAAATAGATGTGAATATCTCTTCTTCATATATTTTTCACCTTCTCAAGTATCTTCTTCAAAAACTTCATTCTTCCAAAGGACTTTGACTGACACAACATCTTTTGTTCACAACTTGCGAACATGGCGATTTAGAATTTGCACAACAATCTCCTCATAAGACAAGTTACCTTTGATCCTAATATTTTCAGTTGATTGCCTATGCACTTCCTCAACATGGAGACTTGAAATACCATATGAACCACTGCTAACACTTATGGTAACTCAAACTAATAAGCTACATTGTCAATTTCCTTGGATAGTCTTTAAGGTCCAATATACCAAGGAGTAAGTTTCTCTTTCTTACATAACCTCATAACACCTTTTATGGGTGAAACTTTCAAATAAACTCGATCATCTACTGAAATCATGATGAACTAGATCTAGTCCTATCAACCCTGCTTTACTAGCTTCAAACCATCCAATAGGGGATCTGGATCTTCTCCCATATAAAGAGCTTTATATCGACTCATTTGGATGCTAGAATGGTATCTATTGTTGTAAGAAAACTAATTTAGAGGTAAATGATCATCCCAATTACCTTTGAAGTCAATCACACATGCCCTCAACATATCATCTAAAGTCTGAATAGTGCACTCTGATTTCTCATTAGTCTAAGGATAAAAGGATGTACTTAAGTTCACATTTTAACCTAAACCTTTCCGAAAAAATTTCCAAAATTTTGTTGTAAATTGTGCACCTCTATCTGAAATATTGGAGGTCGGAATTCCATGATGTCTTATAACGTCTTGAATATACAACTTTAACATCTCACAATTTTAAATAGCTAGGAATAAGCTAAGGAACTAAAATATTCATTTTTGGAGATGAGGGAAAAATTACCTAGGTTAAGAAAGTGAGTTTTGCTCATTTTCAAACGGCCATAACTCTTAGCTCAGGATATGTTATATGTATTTCTTTATATGGTCGTAAAGACCTTGGAGAGATCTTTCCAACACCATAAATTTTGCACAGTTTTTGATATAGCATGAGGGAGATATGCCTATCGGAAGTTGGATTATTGAAGTAAGGAAAGTTCAAATCCGAATTTAAGGA
Source organism: Solanum peruvianum (assembly GCA_027705065.1). Taxonomy (NCBI): domain Eukaryota; kingdom Viridiplantae; phylum Streptophyta; class Magnoliopsida; order Solanales; family Solanaceae; genus Solanum; species Solanum peruvianum. The sequence continues at coordinate 6,452,333 of JAKWJD010001756.1, read as the reverse complement.
AGGGCAAAGTAGCCTTTTCACCAATAAATTTCCTATTTCATTTTTAGGGATTATTTGAGGGTAAAAACAAGTCTTAAATCAGTTTTGGAAAATGAAAATATATCTTAGTGCTCGGAGAAGAGAGAAAAGAAGAAAGAAAGGGAGACAACTAAAGAATTCGCCAAGAAAGTCAAAATTTGCGAGTGGAATTTGTCAGCGGTGATCTCTTTCAAGGTGTGTGCGTTCTTTTGTGTTGGATTAATTCACTCACACACCAAACTTGTTTCAATTAAGTGGTTTTAGAATTACATACATGTTAAGAAGTGAGTTCTTGAAGAATATTTTGAATTCATTTTGGTTGAGTTTGTTTGAATACCTGTTGTTGTTTAATTCGTAATTGCAAGTTGTTTATTGAGTTAGATATACTGGTTATTGAAGGTAGTAATGATCATAAAGGTTTGGGAAAATAACTATGGAGGTTTCGGGGTTTAGTGCTAAAAAATAAGAGGAGAAGGTCGTAAGCCACACTTGGGCAGCAACAGGCGCGGCGGGCCTCATCTTCTCCAGATGGCCTTGGGTGGAGCTCCTGTAGTGCGCAAAGATAAGGCCTCTTAAATTGAGGACTGGCGAGGCGCGCGCTGGATGCGCCCGAATTGTTTTTTTTTGTCCAGTTTTTTTAGTTTAGTGTATTTAAGTCCTTCTAAGGTGTATTAACACTCTCAGGGTTTCTAATTACTTCAAATGATTTCTAAACACCAACGAATCACCGAAGAACACGAATCATAACCTTGAGTTCATAATTTCATTCAAGGATAGCTAATATCAAAGACAAAGAAGTTAAGAGTCTAGTCTAAAGTTAAGAAGCAAGTCTAAAGGAAAGTTCTTAAAGGTTTTGAAGAGTCTTTAGCTATGTTTAACTTTGTTTTTAAGACTCAAGTTTCAAGTTAAGTAATAATTAAAGGGTTGAGTTTATTTCTCAAAAGCTATAAGGAAACTAGTTATTCCCTTAGAGTTTATAAATGTTTTTACATTTAAGATAAAAAGAAACTGAGATTTCTAAAAGAGTTTTGAGTAAGAAAAGGGAACAGTGATTCTAAGAGATCTTTATAAAGCTAAGTGTTGATCAATTATCTCAACCCAAAGAAGGATGTTGTTTTAAAAGCATGAGCTAAAGTATATTTTGGGAGTAGTATTTAGCAACGAAGTGGAGATGAGACTTCATATTAACTCAAGTTTCCATGAAAACCATGTAGCCATTATAGGTATTAACATGTCATATTTTTTAGATGATCACGTAAGTTAAGCTAGTGATCCACTAAGTTATGTAGTTTTATGCGATGTCAATGTATAGGACAAATCTTGCAGTGTGGGCAAGACATTGTATCACTA